>MTSC01000001.1:1433120-1761449 GCA_002368545.1 Ramichloridium luteum | reverse complement strand
CGGCCTCGGCGGCGATCTCGGCCTGCAGCACCTGCAGGCGCTTCTTGGCCCAGTGGGTGTGCAGCACGCCCTTCTTGCCGGCGGCGCGCGCCGTCGCGCCGAGCTCGGGCGCGAAGATCGCCGGCAGCGGGTTCGTGCGCCACGCGATCGTCGCGCCCTTGCGCAGCCGCACGGTGGTGGGCACGGGCATGCCCGGCAGCAGGAGGAAGTACATGCGGTTGACGGGCTCGACGTCCGGGGGCTGTGATGGTGATGCTGCGGCGGCGGCGGCGCCGTTCGTCTCTTTCTGCTGCTGCTGCTGGGCATCCTTCGCCGGCAGCACGGCGGCCCGCTTGTCGTCCCAGCTGATCTCCCAGTCGGCGTCCCGCACGGCCCGCGACGCCGCGTCCTCCTGCCACTCGACCATCAGCACCTTCGTGCCGTCCTTGCTGCGGCCGGGCTCGAACTCGAAGCGGGCGAGCGCGTTGCTGTTGGACAGGGACGGGGACTCGACGTCATCGCGGCCGCCGCGGGGCGCGTCGAAGTTCGTGTCGACGGGTTGGAAGGGCGGGCGCGGCGTGGCCGCGGACGGGTCGTCGGCGGCGGTCGCGGCCATGGTGGGGAGAATCCGCGGGGCCCTGGTGGCTGCTGCGGCGAGAGTTGACGTCGCGGAGTGCAGGCCGGGTGGTCGTCTGCTGGTCTGGCGCGGCGGGAAACGGGTGCGAACGCGCAGAGAAGGAGGGGTACGGTGCGGACGGTCGAACTCCCGCGTGCGGGCTGCGCGTGCCACGCGGAGGATGGTGATCGTAAGAAGACGGCCGTTAGATGTCGTGAAGCAGGTCGCGAGTCGCACGGCACCCGCTCGTGAGGCCCGGTGTGCGAGGTCGATGGGATGGAGAGCAGGTCGAGGGGAGAGGTGAAGTCGGTCGTCGTTCCCGGTCCGGCCAAAAGTCGGGCAGGTACTGGAGGTGCAGTGCGTTCCTGGGGGTAAGGAATAGTGGGGAGTGGGAGAGGATGGCGCCAGAGAAGAGTTAGCGATGGCGATCCGAACGACGTTTTTTCGACCGGCGGGACGGACTAGACCGCGGGGGGCAAGAAGCGTCGTCTCGTCGTGTCGTGTCTGCGCGCGCGATGCTAGCGGATCACTAAGGATGTGTTCGGAGAGAAGAACAGTGCCGAATCCGGCACATACGCATCAGGACGACGAACAAGCACGACGATAGGCACTACGAGAACAGTGCAGGTGGCGATTTTTACGATGGGCGATCATCACAGTCACCGGCACGATCGGGATCGGACTTGGGTATCGCGACGATTCGGACGATCCACCGCCGATGCGGCCGTCGGGGCAGCGGTGGCCGCGCGCCCCTCCTCGTCCTCCTCCTCCTTGACTACCTTACACGACCACCTTGACGGGACGCGTAGGCGACCGACCGTGTGGCCGGCTGGTGGCGCGCGGGCGACGGAACGATGCGATGGTCGGGGCGAGAGGAGCTCCCCTCCTCCTCCACTTCTCCTGCTCACGGCTTGGCAGGTGTCGCGGCGCGGGGGACCGGCGGTGCTGGCCGTTTTGATGGGACACCCGTCAAATTGAACGGCTGTCGGGGCGGCGGCGGCGGCGGCGGCGAGACTCGCCCATCGGCGAGGAATTGATGGCCCTTTCGCCAGGGCCCGCGGGAGAGCAGGCGGGCGAGGCTCCCGGCCCCTTCTGCCCCACCAGCTGGCCTGGCCGGGGGGGAATTGATAGCTACAGGAGAGCACTCACTGACGGCGAGGGACTGGAGTCGAGGGGGAAAGGTCAGAGGGCCAGCCCAGGGCCGACCGACCGCGCACACACACCCACACACGCTGAAAGGCGAGCAGCGAACGAAGCGAACGAGCGAACGAGCGAACGACGATGGATGAGGTGTGCCCGTCGTTGCTTTAGCCGGAAGTGTGCTATTTTGGGCCGCGCCGCACATGAACGACCTGGCCTAAGACTGCACGACCTGCGCTGGTTCCCCCTGCCCCACCACTTCGCTGGCCACTTTTCTGCCCGGCGATGGCTAGAGCTTCCCTCTTCACTGTTCTTAGGCACGCACATGCTGTACAGTAACGTGACTTGCATCATTCGGCACTTTTCAACCGGATCTGGGCGACCTCGCCGCCGCCGCCGCCGCCGCCGGTATTGCCGAGATACGAACAGGAAGTATGTATCTGTCAGAGATCTGGGCAGGCGGTCAAATAAATCTCCTGTAGATCGGGCAGGTCGGCAGTCTAGGAAGTCGCAGGACGTCGGGTCTGGCCCACGCTCTAGATCGCATCGCACTGTCCCGGCGCCGGAGCCAGTCGCAGGTCGCCGACCAGCTTGTTCTGTGCGTCGCGACGCGCGCCAAGCTTGGCAAGTAATATAAGTCAAGTTCTCGATGGCGGGTGCCGTCCTCGGCAAAGGTGGGACGGCCACGCTTCTGGGAAGGCCGCACTGCACGCCCGCCCGCCCGCACGTGGTGGCGCCCGAAGCCCGTCGAGGACTCGGATGGCAGGCCGGTCGGGCCGCGACGGCAGGGTACAGGGTTCTGGCGGTCTGTCAGGGACTGGAATGCTCCCATGTGGAGTAGCAGTGCTCCTGGCCGTGAACGAGGGCGAGACTCTGACCATGTGAATGTCAATGTCGCGATGGAAGACGGGAACGAGCCGTCGCGCAGCAGCCATGGGATGGGCATTGTAATGACTTTCAACGCAAATGAGACGAAAGATGAGAGACGATGATGGTTGGTCTTTTCAAGAATTTTCTTTTTGGGGGGCCGGAGGTCGACCTCAAGTCGGCCTCGGCCCGCAGACAACAACAGCCTGGGTCTGTCTATCGCGAAACATTGCCAAAGCAACAACAAAAAACCAAAGGAGCTCTGCCCCAGTAGTAGTAGTAGTGATAGTGGTGATGATGAGGATGAATGAAGCCTCGCGCCTCCGGTTCATCACATTTCCCATATTCCCATCTCCCCATCTCTCTCTCTCTCCTTCCCTTCCCTCGCTCACATATCCGTGGGTATCGTTTACAATGGTATGAGATCGTTCCATGGTCCCCGTTCCTTTCCACCCCGTTCCCAATCCTTCCCCTGCCTTCCTGTCCCTGATCACCACCGCCAAAAGGGGGTGGGATCGCCTGAGATATTAATATAAAACATGGTCCGCAGTATGGCCGCCAGCGCCGTCGCTATGCAAATGAAATCGAAAAGAAGATGGTGAAGATGGTGTGGTGAGTGGTGTGTGGGTGTGTGTGGGTGTGTGTGTGTTTGTGTCGTGGTGGTGGTGATGGTGATTGATGGTCGTGTTGCGGAGGAGATGTGGCAGCTCGCCGGCGACGGCGCACCGCCAGGATGCATCCCCGCCGGCCCGACCGACGAGCCACGCCGATCTAGATGAGGAGGTGCTCCCAGCCCTTCTGCTTCATCGCGTCGCGCCAGCGCACGCCCTGGTACCCGCCCTGGGCGTCGCTGGCCGTCCAGAGATCCTTGAGCAGCTCGCGCACGCGGCCGAAGCTGCCGAAGCGCGCGTGCTCGCCGAGGCGCGCGCCGCGCTCCTCCAGCATCGCGCGGAAGGGCGAGCCGGCGACGCTCGAGGCGCCGGCGACGAGCAGCGGCCAGGCGAGGGAGCGGTCGAAGCCGTCCGGGCCGGCGGGGATGAAGTCCATCGCGTCGGTGAACTGGGCGACGAGGTGGGCCATGCTCGGCTGGGCCGGGTAGTAGCCCGGCACGAGGGTGCAGAGGTAGATGCGCGCCGCGATGCGGAAGACGGCGGTCAGGTTGAGCGTCAGCTGACGCGGGCGGATGGCGCCGGTGGGGCTGAAGCAGGACGCGACCGGCTCGGCCGGGCTCTCGCTCGCGCCGATCTCGCGCGCCAGGTACTCGACGTACTTGCACAGCGAGACCTCGTGCAGGCCCTCCTCGCGCTGCACGTCCAGGCAGGCGATCTCCGAGATCAGGAACATGACCTTGTCCTCGCAGCCCATGAGCGCGGCGAGCCCGATGCCCCGCCCGGCGAGGTGCAGCTCGCGGTACGTGTCCGCGAACGTCGGGTTCTGGCCGCGCAGCGTCGAGCCGAGGATGTCGATCCACGCGGTCAGCGTCATGTTGAAGGGCGGGTGGGTCGCGGCGAGCGCCGCCGCCGTCGCCGTCGCCGGCAGGTCGAGCTTGTTGACGAGGTTGACGGCGGCGCCGAAGTGCTGGTACCAGGGAATGTCCGGCAACCCCTCGTCGGGCCGGCCGACGGAGCACTGGAAGAAGATCATGCCGAGCGTCGCCTCGAGGATCTGCCCGTGGTTCGTGTCGGCCTTGAGCGCCTCGCAGAGCGCCGAGATCGCGTCGTACCGGTGCCGCACGATGTCGTTGTTGATCTGCTCGCCCGTGAGGTTCTCCGTCGCCTTCATGTGCGTCGCCGCCGTGCTGAGGCAGCAGTGCAGGTACGCCTTGTTGGACTCGAGCGCGGGCAGGATGACGTCCGACCGCGCGGACCCGTGCTGGTTGGCCTCGAGGATCGGGAAGATGAGCTTGCACACCTTGTCGATGAAGTGGTTCAGCAGGTACTTGTCGCTGTCGTCCACCGTGATCACCGTCTCGTGGTCGGGCGTCAGCGGCTCGTGCGGGAACTCGAAGAAGTTGAAGTCGACCGGCTCTTCCGTGAAGGCCTCCGACGTGCTCTCGAAGTGTTCTTGCTGCACCCAGCTGTCGGCCGGGAACGACGTCAAGCCGTTGCCCATCGGCGGCGGCTGGAAGGTGCTGAACGTCGAGATGGTCGAGTCCTTGCGCGTCGGCACGTCATTGACGAAGATCTGGCGCTCGGTCTTGATGTCGACCTCGTACGGCGAGTACATCGGGTACTGGGCGTGCGCCGCCAGGAACGATGGCGCAGGCGGTTGCATGGGGAAGTAGCCGGCGGCGGCGTTGTGCTGGAAATCGCATCCGTCGGAGTACGGTGAGCCCTCGGGCGAATATCGTTGTTGGGGGAAGGACTCGGCGAAGGGGACCTCGGCGGAGGTGGGGACGGAATGGCTGAGCGCCGGCGGCGGGCTGGAGGTCAACGGAACGGGTTGCGTCTGCGCCGTCTTCTTGGATAATTGCGTGCGCTTGATGATGTTCTTGATGATCTCCTTCTGCTGCTTGCGCTGCTCGCTGTTGCTCCACCACATCGGTCGCTTGTAGTCGCACCGAAGCCCCAGGTGCTTGCACGCTTTGCAGGCTGGTCGGCCTTCCTCACACTTCTTCCGTCGCAGTCGGCATGTGAAGCAACCTACGAGAGAAGTGTCAGCGTCGGCTCGTCGCATCCCCAAAGATGATCGTCGACGTCGATCGATCGTCGCACCACATACCTGACCGGGACCGGCGATGCTGTTTGGAGTCGCGAGCCTTGGCCTCGGCCGAAGCGGCCGACGACTTGGGCGCGGCCAACTTCGCGGTGGCCATGCTGGGGGAGGCGGATGAAGTAGACATCGCCCCGGTGATAACAAATAATTGTCGAAAAGAAAGGAAACGGGCGAATGCAGAACCCGCGAACTGGATTGAACAGACAAAAAACTGACGAGCAGGGAAAGTGAAGGTTGTTTAACGACGAGTAAGGGTACACCACACACGACGAGCCTGGCCAGCAAGCTATTGGGGGAACGGTTGCAAGCAAAGAACAGCAAAAAAAGACGGCAAATTAAATCGATCAACGACTGCTGAAGAGCTGGCGAGGGAGAGAGTCGCAGAGGGAGGGTACCTTATATCTCCGAGAAGGAGCAAAAAAGCAGCATAATTGCACCCGATCTATTCTTGGGACCTGGCCTCATAGTGCATAAACGCGGCCACTTGGGACATCATGTGGGGTGCACTAGGCCCAAGCGGGCCAGCGAAATGATGGCTAAATGTGTACAAAAGGGCCCGAAGCCAGCAGGTCGCGGTGGTGGCAGACCAGCGCAGGAGCTGATTGGCCCCACACCCACCGCAGGTGGCTGCAGATCGGTCGGACTCTAGCGGGCCGTGGTCGTTGGTTTCTCTATTCTTGCCGACCTAAACACGCGCCCGTGCGCCGTCGCGACTGGTTCACACGCAATCTACCCGTCCGTGCACGAGCGCCTTTAGCTTTCGAAGGAGTCCAGGACTAAACCTTGCTCGAGGAAGCGAAGACTGTATCGGACTGGCGTTCCCTAGTCATGCCTTGTCCATGCCTCCTGCACAGCGTGTCCGGCGACTGGATGAATGATTGATTTGCCCGACCGACCAGCGTCCTTGGACTTCGTGCCTGGCCCCGCGGCGTCGACCTCGCAGCTGCGCCGCCGTTGTTGAGTCGTGTACTGTTTGATTGCCTTCATCAAGCCCCCTCGCATGGCACTTTCTCCGACAAGCTCGATCCGGCCTGCGATTGCACGACCGTCGCGGAAATGCACCTGCCCGTGGGGCTCCTGCTCCCGCCGACAGCGCCCATCACAGTGACATCCATCGTGTACTAACTTATACAAATGGGTAGCTCGGCACGAGCGAAGGTCCTTCTCAACGCTTCGGCTCAGTTTCTTTCACAACGGTCAGCGTTGCTGAGCCGGTCCGCCCCCATCGTTCTGACCCTGGCTTGCCCTGGTCACACCCATTTGTGTTTGACCAGCCGATTGCGAGGCCCTTTGGCTAGTCCCGCTAGCTTCCATGCGCGAGGACAAACGGCACGGACAGCTGAGGCCCGCCCACCGGTTGCGCGCACAGAGAAGCAGGAAAATGGACGTCAGGTGCACGCACGATGGCTGGTCTTCGTTCGCCGGCCGAGGCGTTGTGCCCGTAGCGGACCGCTGCAAACGACCCGTGGGGGATTGATGGAGGGCTTTCGCCTTCCTGTTTCTGCGCGCGACCGCTGGACGTCGCATCTTTTCTGTCCATGCGCGCTGCGAGGGCCCAAGCGTGCATACGGCGGCCGAGCCGTGCATGCATGTACCCGCACGGTATGCTTATGTGCAATGCACGACGTCCCGCTCCCGGCTGGCAAAAGATGAACTGCATGGGGCATTCGAGTAAGTCGCACCGCATGGCATTGGGGCTGGAATGCGGTCTCGTACAGAATCGACGGCGACTGCCATCTGTCCTGATCCTGGCACCGCAGCAGGCTGGACTTGACCCTTCGCGCTCTGCCGACATGGGTGCCGGCCCCCCACAGCGACGCAGAAACCAGGGACCTGCAGAAATACGGCGGGTTCTGGCGAGACATGCTCCCTCCCACCTTCACAGTCTCACTAATTTTCCGTAGCTTGTCTGGTGGTCTGGCCGTCCGCCATCGTACCCTGATGCTCCACCGCTCATCCCAGATGGCCTGGCGATGTGGATGGGAGATTGATTTGGCGTGGCGGATCCCTCCCAGCAACACCGACGATTGGCCGAACCAGGCAAGATGATCTGGGTCGAAACCGGGCTGCTCTCGATCGCTCGTCCTGGCATGGCCCGAGTCGGGATAGTCCTTTGCCTGTCACGGATCAGAATAGGCGAGACAGTCCATGTGACGATTGCATGCGCAGCGAAAAGAGAGGCGCGAGCTGGTGCGCGAACGCATCGACAAGCGCTCAGTGGCCAGCGTGAGATGTGACGAGGTTGCTGGGGGTGCAGCCTCTAGTGCGTGATGAAGCAGGCTAAAGGAAGCGCGGCCCGCCAATGATCGTGGGCCGTCGCGCGCTGACCCTGGCGTGCTCAGCAAGCCCCCGTTGAACCCCCTCCTCATCCGCACCCACCCGCCATCTGGCTTGGTATCGCCAGCAGCCCTTCGCAGCTTAGCAGCAGCAAGCAGCAGCCTCGCAAAGCGTGCGTTTGCGCGCACGGCCGGACTCACCAACAACTTCCAACGGGCGCGCGGGCGCGGCACACAACGGCGAGCAGCAGGAACGGCGAGCGTCCGTCTCTCTGCGCGAGGCGGGATATTTCGCCATGGAGCGCATCAACGACGCGGGCGGGCGGGCGGACGGCCCTCCCTCGCTCACTCGATCTCCCTCCCGCCCGCGCCCGCGTGCACGTTCGACCGCTGCAAACTCTCGCCTCACGACACACGGTCCTCCCACCACCACCGTACATGTCTTTGTCTGAGAAAACTGGTGGGAGGAACAGACCCCAGCGCGACAAGAGGGTCGAGAGCCAGCCACCGTGGGTATCCACCCTCGTGGCACCTTCATGGCAACAACGCCTCAACATGTGTGCAGGTCGACATGTCGCTCGATCAACCCGGCAAGTGTGCTCGTGAGCCCTGTCGCCGCGAACCAAACGGGTCCTCCGCGCATCTCACACCACATGGATGAACAAAGGCGAGACACTGCTCTTCATCCCGCTCTCCCGTGTCGGCGTGTGTGTGTGTGTGTGTCGTCCATGCGGACGCAACGTGATATTGATTGCTACCAGCCATATTCACACGTTATCACATCTGGGCGGTGGCCGACGGTGCGAATTCCTCCTCAACGTTTGAGGGGAATCCAACACCTCTCACAGACTCACACTGAGACTCACTCGTATCAGCCGTTGTTCCGGCGGACTTCGCTTGTAGCATCGAGGTCAAATGGCAGCAAAGAAGGGCGAAGTGCGGCAGCCATTGGATACCGCGACAGAGGCACCTTAAACTGGTGTATTGGACATCACGACCGCTTCGTTGCGGTGGACCTCTTGTTTTGCAGGGCGGAATTTAGCAATCATTTTCTCTGCGGCCTGGTCTGTCCTGCGTCCTTGAATCCCTCGGTTCGTTTGTCAAATCGGAGCCGGCCTCCAAATGGCGAGCTCGGATGGGGAAGTTGAGCGATCATGATCAGCATTCACCCGCGCTCCAGTGGATACCAATGAGTTGCCCGCATAACGGTTCGAACCATTCGCATCATTTTCCTGCTTCCTTCCTGCAAGAAATTGTCATGCCGAGCATGCTAGACAGTGCGGGTACGAAGCCAGGTGATCCTGTCCGCGCGGGCCAATGCGCCTTGCAGCTTGAAAAAATCCCTTGCGGCCGTTACCGTGCGCGCGAGGATTCGCTGACGGTGCACGCTCACTCGCTGCTGGCTTCGCAGCTCCTCCCATGGGTGGGCTTGCTCTGCTTGCTTGTGCGCTGCTCTTGTGACCCTTGAATGCAACCAAGCGCAGCAAGACTTGCCCAGCACAACAAAGCAATTGCGGGGTCGTTTGCGTCCAGAATCTCGACGACCTGGTGCGATAGAGGCCGAGAAGGGTTTTGCGCACGCCGTGTAACCTCATGACCTGCGCGCGCCCCCATGTCCCGGTGGAATCCGCTGCAGCGCGAGCACGACGAGCATTGGGCACTCGGCTGGCGACCCAACGATGCGAGGCGAGTCTTCACGCAAGCAGACCTCCTCAGACCGCCCGCACACGAATCGAGGCAAGCGAGGGTGGAACTCGGCACTTGGGGTCGTGATGTCTTCCTCCCCACGAGCACCCGGGCCGGATGGCCGCCTGGGAGGTGCGTGGGCATGCCCGACCGTTGGAAATTCAATTTCGTCGCGGTCGAATGCATGCGCGCAACGCGAGACATACCACCACAATCATGATGCGGACGATGACGACGATTAGGGCTACGGGGCTGCATCGACGCCCGGCGCATCTCAATTTCGAGATGCTTTCCACAAATCTCGTTGCGTCGGTGACCTGCTACCGCGCTTGACCGACTTTGGTCGCCGCGACGTGGACCAGGGAGGTGTTCGCAGCCCGGGGCTGTACAGGCCCATGTACACGACACACATCACAGTGGAGAATGTGCTGCCGCGTACAGTAGAGGTGTGCGTTTACCGGACGGTCGGAGAGTCGAAAGCGAACTTCTGCATCCAGCTCGCACGCCCGCCGTCTGTGCTGAAGGTGTCCGGGTGTGGATGGGTTGGGAGGAATGGGATCAAAGCAGATCTGCGAGCATCACCCGCCCGCACCCGCACCGCTCCGGAGCGTCTTCGCCCGTGGCATTCATGCGTGCGTGCGTGCGTGCGTCGACCCGGTGGAGTCGCAACGGTCTGCCGTGCGCCGTGCGTAGACCTGCGACAACGATGTGTCGGCCAGCATGACTGACATCGTCGGTGGCCGCTTGTCACAGACACGCACCCACCTCGACATCATCGCAACGGGCGCAACCAAAGATAGAATGGGCTGGAGGGAATTAACCTTCTTTTCGATGCTAAAAATGGTCCGCAAGTGTGCATTTAGTCCGCAAATGCATCGTCCGCTAGACCCCAGGAGGCATGGGGCGCTGGCGTCGTGAAGCGTCCGCTGCGTTCTCATGGACCAGCTCGCAGCCAATGGTATTTTAGCCGCCCAGTGTTTGCAGCGCACGTCGGCCAGTCGACTGCGCTCGAGAGGTGACAGGGATGCCGGGCTGTGACAGCACGACACTACGCCGAATCTCCCATCTTCTCGCGCATGCAATTGGCGCGCCCGGCCCCAAGTGGGCAAGCTGCATGCCCCGAGCACACACGAGCTATCCTGCTTTCCCTCCGGCCGTCGCCTGCCCCCCATGAAGCTTTGGCGCCGCAAGCGACCTCTGCTGCACAGTCCCGCCCGCTGGCTCCCACCCGCAACCTGCACAACATGACTGGTTCATGCGCGAGCCGATGTAGGACGACCTCATCGTCTGCGCTGTTACCGTAGTAGTCGTGGTCGTAGTTAGTATAGAAGAAGCCCGCCGCCTGCTCCCGCGCACGGAGACCATTTGGCGACCCTACTCCATCCTGTCCTGTAGATTCCGTTGCAGCATATCGATTCCTCTGCCACGATCCGAACGAGACAGCAACCCATTGAGCCACCGTTTTGATCGAAATCGTCGACCTTCGGGCGGAACCCGATTCAACCACTTCCACCGCCGTGATGCCGGCCATCACATCCTATGCGCCGCGGGAGGCGCGAGGCAAGCTGGAGCGTCGATCCCACCACATGCCCACCACACAGCTCCCACCGCGACCGCAGTCGCAAATGTCCGATGCCACGGAGATTTTGGAGACCGATTTCGAGGACGACGGGAGCGACTTCGAAACCACCTCCCACAAGGGCAGCTTCGAATCCATCAGTGTAGGGCTACCCTGGCGATCACCACGTGACACAGCAGCAACTAATCGATCGCATGTACAGGATGGAAGCCGACGGCGCAGTCAGACAACCATCTCGTCGTTCAACGAGGCAGCGACCCCGGACCCGGTCGCGAACGACGACAACCAATTCGAGATCCGATTCCGACCGGTCGAAGGCCCTTCCGGCCCGCACCTCTTCCGCTTCTCGTCGACGTCGGCCGAGTTCGAGTTCAAGAATGCTCTACAGATGTCGCCCATCATGGGCCCGAAGGTCGACCAGCTGAGCAGCCGGCAATCGCATTTCGACCCGGTGCCGACTCCCGCCACTGCGACCTACCTCGGCGGCATGTCCTTCGAGGACGCCTTCCAGCAGGCCATTCTCGACGACGAGGACGACGAGCTTGTCGAAGTCACCGAGGACCAGATCCGCACATGGTCGGCCCAGGAGGTCATCGACTGGATGTACGACGCGGGCCTGGACGCGAGCATCATCGAATGCTTCATTCACCATGACATCACCGGGGAGGTGCTCTACGACCTGGCGTTCGACGACCTCAAGGAACTCGACATCCAATCGTTCGGCAAGCGTCGCCAGCTCTGGAGCGCCATCTGCATGCTGCGTGGCGACGACGACAACGTGCGCCCGACCTCGACCGCACCGTCACAGGAGCTGCACCGGAGCAACACCCGCAGCTCGAAGCGATCACCCAGCCGCAGCCGCGGTCGGCCATCCCTCGAGCAGACCCCCGAGGAGGAGATGCAAGCCATCACCCGATCCATGTCGAGCGCCACCAACAAGCGCCGTGGCCGCAAGTCGACGGAGCAAGCAGACGAGGTCCTCCCTGCCGAGTCCATCTCCATCGTCGCCATCGAACAACTCCTGCCGAAGCCACATGAATGCGCCAAGGGCGAGAACTGCTCCAAGTGGCGCAAGCAACAGCGTCAGCTGCAGCAGCTGAAGGATGAGCACGGCATCGACTACTTCCCCGACCGTGCCGCCAACAACCGACGCATCCTGATCGCGGGCAACACCGCAAAGGCGGCCGCGAGTGCCGAGAGTGTCAACATCACGAACCCACACCTCCTGCAGCCATCGCTCCAGGAATGCGCCGCGCAGATCCCGCTTCGTCCCCATTCGGAGGCCATGCCGTCCGTCGTGGCATCGTCCGACCTCTTTGGCCCCAGCCAAGCTCCCGAGTTTGTGCTGCAGGAGAGCACGCTCAACCAACTCGGCGCCCGCGACCCGCAGGACAACGTCAAGCAGTTCCTGACCTTCCAGCATGTGAACTCGCCCGCGCACCCACCTGCCGAATACGGTGCCACTTCGCCGGTGATGGAGATGTTTCCGTCCAGATCGGTCGCGGCCTTCCCGGCGGCGCAGAAGACTAACGCACCCGTGCGGCCCAGCACCGCCAACCCGCACGAGCAGCTGCGATCCCTGCCCAAGCTCGACATTCCCCGTTCCATGAGCGCTGGCCCGCGCACAAACCAACTGGTGTCGCCGCAGCGATCTGCCCTGCCTCAGAACGCCGTCACATCGCCGGTGACCGGGCCCTCGTACCGGCTGGGCACCCCGGCATCTGAGATGGATGTGCCCTACATGGCGGCCCCGATGGCGCCTCCCGTCTCCCGCGACGCCTCCCAGTCGGTGCCACCCAACATGCAGTTCAACCAGCCGGTCCGCCTCAGCGGGTCGCACTCCCGCACGGGTAAAGCCGACTGGCGCCGCCCGTCGATGACGCTGCCGGCTGTGAAGGAGGGTGAAGTGCTTGCGGCACAGCAACAACACCGGCAGTCGTCTGCCCCACACTCCAACAAGAGCAGCTACGAGCTCGCGCGGTCCGGCTCGACCACGGCCCATCGTCGCCGCACGCTCGATCCCGCGAAGGATGACCCCGAGACCAAGCACTTCGGGTACGGGCCGGACTGCTCGCACGCGGGCTGGATGCGCAAGCGCCGCACCAAGCTGCTGCGCCACGAGTGGCAGGATGCGCACTTCCGCCTCAAGGGCACCCAGCTGGCGATGCACGAGAACGCGCGACTGTCGAGCCAGGCCAAGGAGACGATCGACGTGGACAAGTACGCCGTCGCCTGCTCGAACGCGCCCAGCGCCTCCAAGCTCAGCGCCGCGATGAAGGTGTTCAACATCAAGTCCGACGACAAGGAGGCGAAGAAGGATGCCACCGCCTTCGCCTTCCAGCTCGTGCCGACGGCCGGCAAGAGCAGCGGCGCCATGTCCCGGGCCAGCGCGGCCACCGGCAAGACCCACCACTTCGCCGTCAACACCAAGGACGAGCGCATCGACTGGATGCGCGAGCTCATGCTGGCCAAGGCCCTGCAGGCGAAGGGCAAGGGCTACGAGGTCGAGGTCAACGGCGTGGCCGCATGATCGCGGCAACCTTCCCCCAATCCCCGTCGTCTCTGCTTCCTGGTCTCGCAGCATTCACATCGTTCTAGCGCGGCGCATATTTGGAATTTCACTTGCATTCGATCTCTTCCCTCGGCACCTCATGACCCCCCCCCCCCTCCCCCTGCAATCATGCAGCCTCATTCCCCCCATCTGCATCTATCCTTGGCATGTTTCCTCTCTACTTCACTTCTGTTCCGGCGATCTCTACTGCTTGCAACATTATACCCCCACCTAGCGATTTTTGCTCTTTTTTTACTTTCTATAACCATGTAACGGCCGAAACGTCACACCATCTACTTTTTTGCTTTCTCGTCTTGCGCACACACAATGCAACTGTCTCAGTCACGAATTGGCGAATCACAAAACAGGAACGATCTGGCATTGAAGCCATGATGTCAAAGACACCCACTCTCGCAAGAGAACTTTCCCGCGTCCTTTTTTCCCCTTGTCGAGAGCCGGCTCCATCATTTGCTATCCGTCTTTGTTTTTCTTTATCGGAGAGGAGCGACGCTTACCTGGGAGCTGGTCCTCGGAATCAGGGAGCAAGACACGGGGAAGGAGAGAGTCCGGGAAGGATTGGGAGGGATGTCCTTTTTTTTCTTTATTCAACGGCGCGAGCGAAAGAACGGGTCACTATCATTGTCATCATCCTCCCCACCGAGGAGAATGTCCCTGCCCTTAGCGCGAGCTGGGAGGGCATTCACAATGGTCATTTTATGTTTCGGAGTGTTGGGGGATATGCATGCAAGCGAACGAATCTGAGATTCTCCATGTTTGTTTTTGACTTCCGATACGTCCGTAAATACAAAATTGGATAGCAACACATTCAAATAGTCTGGTCACTTCGTACCCACTCTGCGCCTACACCATCTTGAGAGAGAAACAGACTTCCATCGCCTAAAAGGCAACCAGTCTTCGAGAACACCAAGAATGTGAGTAAAATTCCCATTTCGCACCCCCCGACCCTGTGGCTATCCGAAACGGATGCAAATGCGCCTGTGAGAAGGGTGTAGTGCCGCACTGCTGTCGCTGCTTCGTGCGTAAGACAGGAAACGCGCGGTACGTACTCATCGCAGGGTGTGGGCTCCGCTGTGCGATTACGGCCTCATGTTAGGCATTGCGCCCGGCGCATCGCGCGCGCGCAACAAAAAAAATGCGCTTTGTTGTGGATGCAACGTGGAGGGGTTGCATGCTGACTCTGCAAGACCGGGAGAGCAAGTCGTCCCGAGGCGCCAGCGCTGGAAGCTTTCGTCGCATTTTGTGCTTCAGCGTGCATCGGGTGAAGAGAAGATCGGTGAAGCAACCGTATTGCCCGCGCACCATCCACGTACTCGAACGGGTCAGAGACGTGCGGGAGTGAGTGCAGGGTTACAGCTGCCGTGGGGCTTTGCGGTGACGACCAGATGGTGGTGGGATGTTCGGGGGCCAAACCCATACAGTCGCGGCAGCTAAGCGCCGGGCGACTCAGCGAAATCGGCTGGCCCAGCGGCTGCGATTCTGCACAGCCTGGGCCGTCTTTCAAACCCCACGATAAGGCCAGCATGATCCGTATCGCTGCGGCCAGAAGGGCTGAAACAATACTGCGCATGGCGTATGTGCATGGGTTGTCGGCGGTTCGGCGCCGAGTGAGGTTCTGTCAGAACATCCACGCACACCCTCAGAAGGCGATCTTCCGCTTGCGACCCGTGTACTTGGAGCTGGCTTTGACGACCTTGCCCTTGGCCTCCATCTGCGCCTTCTTGCGCATGATCCAGGCCTTGCTGCCCTTCTGCTCGCCGCTGGCGCCGCGCTTGCCCTTGATGCTGCGGTCCTTGCGCCGCGCGTCCAGCACGTCCACGCCGTCCATGCCGTTCACGGCGCCCGTGACGTCGGCGCCGCCGACGGTCAGGTAGAGATAGACTTTGACGTTCTTCGTGTCCGGGTCGTCCTCGAGGATACCCGCGCCGAAGCCCGCCTTGATGGCCGCTTGCGAGATCATGGCCCGTTGCTGCGCGTTCTTAGGATAGAACTGGCACACGGCCTTGCCGCCGCGTTTCAGACTGGCGTAGAGGCCGTCGAAGAAGCGCTTGAGGCGGCCTTCGGGCGATACGTCCGATGTCTCGGCATTGCAGAGCCACTGGATCGCACTGATGGATATTGCGGCGTCGAAGGTACCGGCGCGAAATGGGACGCCTTGGCCAATGTCGGCGAGGAGCATGTCGCCCTCGACATCCTTCTCGAGGGCCTCCGCCAGCATCGAGGCGGAAATGTCCATGCCGACCCAAGTGTGCGGGCCACCGTCTTCTGGCTCGACGCCGGAGAGAATCTCGCCTGACAGGCCCGAACCACAGCCAATGTCGAGAATGAATGAGGGTTCGTCAAGGTCCAGGAGCTCCAAGGCACGATTGGTCATGTCCGCCTGAATCGACTTGATACGAGAAGAGGTCGTATATTTGCGTGCCTCGACATCGTTGTAGAAGAGGTCCGGCGGGAGAATATCCTCAGGTCGAGACATCTTGACTTAATTCTTCTTGTCGACTGTTCGGCGGTCCTGTTGACGCTACAATCAGGTGAAGTCGCTTTGCGCACGTGCGGATCAGAAATTGATAGATTCGCCACGGCTTATCGATAAGGGAGAGGCGGCGGGCTCGCGCGGTGAGGCCCGCTGCGCGAAGCTCCCGTGGTCCACGGCGCCGTCGAGGGTCACGCAACGACAGCTGTCGTCATTCTGCTAGCTCAAAGATCCGCCAAACACTTTTATCAGTGCACCACGGTCGGCGAGTCGCGTGTCATGTCACTGACAACGGCTATCCTATGATCCCCAACGGCACTGTGCGGTTTAGTATAACTCGGCATTGACCGGCCATCTGCCATCATGTGGGTGCTGCCATTGCTGGTAAGCTATGCATTTGCGCATTCCACAGCGTCTTGGACAGCATGCTGACCCGCTTCTGCGCAGGGCTACCTTGGCCTCATCCTCGGCTTCCTCTTCCTGACTCTGGCCATCGCCAGCGGACTCTACTATCTCTCCGAGCTGGTCGAAGAGCACACTGTACTTGCGAAGAAGGTCCTGACGCGCATGATCTACGCGCTGGCCGCGATCCAGGTGCTTCTCTTCCTCTTTGATGGTCTTCCATGGTTGCCCTCGCTCGTGAGCCTCGCCAGCTATGGTCTCTACCTTCAGAATCTACGCCGCTTCCCCGTTGTCAAGCTCACGGACCCGGTCTTCATGGTCTCCTGCGTGCTGGTGCTCGCGAATCACTGGCTGTGGTTCCGGCACTTCAGCAAGCCGCCGCAGTACTACGGCAGCAGTGGTGGTGGACGCTACGACTACTACAACCAGCCGCCGGCGGCGCCCACCTTCACGGAGATCGCATCGTTTTTCGGATTGATGGTTTGGCTGGTTCCGTTTGCGCTCTTCGTCAGCCTGAGCGCAGGCGAAAATGTGCTGCCGAGCATGGGCTCAGAGTATGCGACCGGCGCTGGGAGCAGCTTCACCAGCCCTGGAATGGAACCACATGCTGGTGGTCTTGATGGCGGGATGCGACGCGGGCGAAAGAGAGCGAATACACAGTCGACTGGTATGGCGAAGGCTGCAGTGACTGGTTTGACAGAATGGATTGGCGAGACGGGCGAGCTGATGGGATTCTGGAAAGGCGAACGGACACGGCCACTGTGATGAAAGCATGGCGGAGCAAGGGAGTATGGTACGAAGGTTGCCTTTGTTTGTACGATGAAGACGGAACCTATTTGCAATGAACTACGACCTCCCGTGGATGAAGATCTCATGAAAAACAATCTCGCCGTGCAAGTCAGCGGAGCAGTTCGAGTAGCTCAAAAGGGATTCCAGCTTTTCCTCCTCCGACATTGACCTCAAATAAAATGTTTGTGCTCTCCAACAATGAGCAGCAGTACAAAATATGCATGCCGAGGTCTTCTTTGCCAGCGCGTGGCATGAGGCCTTTGCTGCACGGCCACATCAAATGATGCACGATGATCCGGGCACGTTGCATTTTCCCACGCGAACGCGCGGGCTCCAGGGCTCGGCGTCCTGAGCATCGGGCTGAGCTTCGGCTTCGCGAGCGTACAGAGCTGGATGCACGGGAGCTCGCAAGTCTTGCTCTAGGTGCTCCGTCTTGGTTTTCTCGTCTGTGGTGGTTGTGTCGAGCGGCGTGGCATCGCGCTTGCCCATGCATGCCATGCCTGGGAGACTGCAGAAGCTGAGCTTGGCGCGGATGATGCTCATGAAGATCGACTTGTTGTCCAGGTCATCGCTGTCGCCTAGGACGACCTCGGTTGGGGAAGCCGTGATACGCACTGGTGGCGGAAGAATGTAGAGGGCATTGCTGATGGTGAGCAAGCCGAACATGGCGCATAGGGTGGCG
This sequence comes from Ramichloridium luteum, assembly GCA_002368545.1. Lineage (NCBI taxonomy): Eukaryota > Fungi > Ascomycota > Dothideomycetes > Mycosphaerellales > Dissoconiaceae > Ramichloridium > Ramichloridium luteum. Next base: position 1,743,676 of record MTSC01000001.1, on the reverse strand, counting down.
GTCGTGATCTTCATGGCTGACGATCGTGATAGTGGTCGCAGGTTGTGATTAAGCTCCTTGGTCCAGCCAAGGATGATAGAATGGAATGTGTGATATGTCGAGATTGCTTTGGACTTGCTTGTCAGGATCTCGATCGGTTTGTCAATGCTGCGAAGATAATTATATGGCACGATGAACCTTCCTTCGGCACTTCAGATACCTATATATCCTCGAGACCAAGACTGAGCCCTGGCTGACAGGCTTGGGGTGTGAACCTATTCCCTCCAAAGGCTCCATCCTGCAGCGAGAATGAGCGACAATGGAGGGTGAAGGACGGAATGCACATTCCATCCCTTGGGATCGATGGGTGACCGCATCTATGGCGGATTCCAATAGAGCACGTTCAACAGAGCACGAGTGAGAAGCACAGCTCTAGGGTTTCGACTATAAAAAAAGTGTGCGTGGTGAACCGACAATGAAGCGTTTTGCCGAATCGAGGACCATCGCCATTCACTCCTCAGAACACAGCAACCATGCCAGTCCGAACATCGAAGAACTCCGGTTGCCAATGTGAATTGCATCGAATATCAAGAGGTGCCTGTCAGTACACATTCATTCACAATATTCCATAGTGCCGACAATGGAGGCGTGATGATTGACCCGGTCAGACTTGGGCGCGTGGCCACCGTACCTACATTACCGCACCCGAGCCTGCAAGGGAGCGTGAGACACCGGCAGTGAGAGCCAGGCCAATGTGCTGTACGGACGTGTATGGGGTGGTGTGGCGGTTCTGCGCGCGCGTGTAGACGGAACCATCCTCCAGCAAAGAGACTTGTGTGATAATATGTCGAATCCTCCTCGGGCAAGACACGTAGGCAGCGTAGGCGCCTGACGAACAGATGCCCACTTCGCAAGGAAATTCACAATTACACAACCTGAAAATTACCACCTTCTGAATACTGGCAGGATCAGATCGACCGCATATCGCTCGGGAGAACTAACACTGGTGGTCGAGCGTTGTTGCTTAGGGTTTGCCTCTTAGGGTTATACTTCCTCATCCACCGCAACAGCCCGTGGAGTGTCTCAACTCTCCGGAGAAGTCCCTTAACGCGTCGCTTCGGATGGCTGTGAGGCGAAGGATGCAAGTGTTTATAGCAGACGAGTTGGCTAGAGGAGAGGCCGATTACGATGATCGTTCCGAAAGGATAGCTAGCTGGTAATGTGAAATGTACCACATGCTTGTTGTGGCTAGTCGGCCAGCTCTCGATCCTGCGATGTCGTGCGGACACACGGGAAGCTGAATACATGTATTACCCAATTGACTGACCTCACAAACAGTGTAGAAAAGCCTGCGACCTCATACTGCCGCTCGAGGAGTTTTGAGGGAAATAAAAGTTCACCAACAGCGTAGTTCAGGAATGATAAAGGTATCGGCTTTGATTGCCCAAAGCAGCAACACGCCGAGAGAACTTTGCAGGAGGCTGAAGAACCAAGCTATTCTCGTTTTTCTTCCTCGCAATGGATACCAGACAGTGCCATATATATATACTCTCTGAAGATATGAGGAATGAGTGGATAAGAACCTCTGAGGCGTAGTTGGTGGGTATCTGTCATGGGAGAATGTGAAATGAAGAAGCAACCTCGAGAGCTGTGAGCGCTTCTGGAGCAACACGCGGCTATGGGCGGGATTTGGCTGGCACGGCTGGGCAGGTTCCGTGCACGGCCGGCCAGGACCGACGCCATTCCGTCGCAAAGCTCTAATCGCCCGCGCGAAAAGCAATACCCGCCCGACCTTGATTCTTCTCGCTCACCACCACTCTCTTCCGCCAATCTCCATCACACACGATGCTGTCCCGGCGAGTAGCACAGCAAGCCCTGCGAGGCAACACGGCCGCACGGTGTACGAGCTTCCCCCTCCTCTGATGCTCCTGACGACATTGACCTGAAAGCTACGGTTCCGCTGACCCGTGCCTCTAACAGCCTACGCAACCGTGTCTTCCGACATCTTCAAGCCCACCAAGTTCGGCGGCAAATACACAGTGACGCTGATTCCTGGAGATGGTGTCGGTGCTGAGGTCTCAGAGTCCGTGAAGACCATCTTCAAGGCGGACAATGTGCCGGTGGAGTGGGAACAGGTGGATGTCTCCGGTGTCGAGACTGGCGGCAAGCACAGCGAGGACCTCTTCCGCGAGTCGATTGCGTCGCTGAAGCGCAACAAGCTCGGTCTCAAGGGTATCCTGCACACCCCGGTCGAGCGGTCAGGGCACCAGTCGTTCAACGTCGCGCTGCGTCAAGAGCTCGACATCTACGCCTCGATCGTCCTGATCAAGAACATCCCGGGCTACGAGACGCGCCACAAGAATGTCGACCTGTGCATCATCCGTGAGAACACCGAGGGCGAGTACTCCGGCCTGGAGCACCAGTCGGTCAGCGGCGTGGTCGAGTCGCTGAAGATCATCACCCGGGCCAAGAGTGAGCGCATCGCCAAGTTCGCTTTCAGCTTCGCCCTGGCCAACAACCGCCGCAAGGTCACCTGCATCCACAAGGCCAACATCATGAAGCTGGCCGACGGTCTCTTCCGCAACACCGTCAAGAAGGTCGGCGAGGAGTACCCGACCATCGAGACCAACGACATGATCGTCGACAACGCCTCCATGCAGTGTGTCTCGCGCCCGCAGCAGTTCGACGTCATGGTTATGCCCAACCTGTACGGTGGCATCCTCTCCAACATTGGCGCTGGCCTCGTCGGTGGCCCCGGTATCGTCCCTGGCTGCAACATGGGCCGCGAGGTCGCCGTCTTCGAGCCTGGATGCCGTCACGTCGGTCTTGACATCAAAGGCAAGGACCAGGCCAACCCCACCGCGCTCATCCTGTCCAGCGCCATGATGCTGCGTCATCTCGGCCTCGACGACCACGCGAACCGCATCAGCAAGGCTGTCTACGATGTCATCGCCGATGGCCGCGTCCGCACCCGCGACATGGGTGGTTCCTCCACCACGCACGAGTTCACTCGCGCAGTCTTGGACAGCATGGAGTCGCAGTAAATGCGGGTGGCCCGGCGGATGCGATGGTGAGCATGGGACGCGTGTAGATAGAGACATCCAGTTCCGACTTGAACGAGCGGGCATCCTTTCATGTTTCCCGGACGGCGGGAGGATTTCCTTGTTTTGTCACGCGAATATGTAGATTTGTACGTTGGAGAGGAAGGAGACCTGAGGGGACGTATCAAAGTGATATCCATCCACAATCCGTCATATGATTCTCAAGCTGCTCAAAGGCAACACTATTGGTACATTGGGCTCAGACGAAATCACCTCACGACGCCTTCGGCGCCCCCTTTCCCTTCTTCCGCCGCTCCCAGACCATGCAATAGCTTTCCTCGATCGTCAGCAGATCGGCATTCATGCGCTCGACCCGTAGGTCCTGCATCGACCACCATTCCCCGGGATCCGCACCCTCCCGGGCTTGCACTTTCCAGACCTTGCGCTCGGCCTCGCCTTCCACAGAGTCGTCGCGCACCTTGACACCCTCGTAGGTGATATTTGCAACCAAATCGTAGATGATCGGCTCGGAGGGAGGCTGGATCTTCGGATTTGGCTCCACACAAGGGGAGAGATCGAGCGCGCGGGGCATGAAAGTGACGATCGTTGGGTTGCGTTGGGCGGCAGCTAGAAACTTGTTGGCCGCAAAGCGCTTGATGTGCAGGAGAAGGTATGGTGGCAAGGGGTGTTGGAGCCGGTAGCGCACCCGGGTGTTGAGGCTCTCCTGTGCCGTGCGGCCGTTGTATTTTTGCAGAATTGCCGTCAACGGGACTTGAGGGATGATGTTCTTCTCCACAGCGTCCTGGAAGAGCGGTGCAGGCGGCAGATCGAGCGTCAGGATCGTGAAGGGTTTGATCGCGGTTTGGATCTCGGCGTCTTCGAAGCGCAGTCGATCGCCGGCATCGGCGCGGGCAGAGATGGCTTGCGATTCCACGCGCATCGTGCCTTGGAAGATGCGCTGGATCAAAGAACTTTTTGGTTTGGTTTTGCTGCCGCCCAAAGCCAGGTGTAGATTGTTCAGGAACCAACCCATAAACTCGACCGGATCGGATTGCTCGGTCAGGTTGTATCTTTTGTTGCTTACCAAAGAGACTTCCTGCAACAGCTCATGTGGTGAAACGTGCGATTTGAAGGCGCGCGGGTTCCAAAGCTTTCGAACAAGGATGCTGAAGCGTTGCACCAGCTGTGGTCGAGATGAAAGGTCGTCCAGAAGGAAAAAGTTCCGGAGCGGCGCAACGTGCGCAAGGAGCTGAATGACCACATTGAAGTAGTCGTTCGCCTTGATGTTGTTCAGTCCAACAAATCCGGGATTATACTTCTTGCCCTGCAGGTCCCAAGCTTGTTTCGATTGTTTGTCAAGCATCTTGACCTCCGCTGGCGTAAAGCGTGGATCTACCACTACCTTGATGTCGTCCAGACTCCGATTATGCACCTCATATCCCTCTGGAAGAATGTAGACCTTCTTCGTTTCCATGTTGATATAAACGTGGTGATCATCCTCGAGCGCATGGAAGTACGCTGGCGTCTTCGAACCGCGACCAGAAAAGTATTTCCCGCAGGTAAGACAGGCATAAACATTGAAGTTCACAAGCGTCACCGAGCACACCTTTTCGAAGTCGAAGTCAAGTCGAATTCGTGAAATTGTGTCCAGGTAGAGATCTGCGAAACCCTGCGGCGCTGCCTTCAGCTTTCCTGTCGGCTCATCTACGTCCTCTTCTTCGCCTTCCTCGACCTCCCCATCACCGCCGTCCACGTCCATCTCGTCCGCTTTCCGCTTCCCAACCGGTTTGCCTGATGTGAGTCCTGCCGATCCATTTGAAACGTGGTCGCCGTTGCTTCGGCCGACATGTCCATTCTTCGAATCGCTTGGCGCAAAAGATTCTTGTGGTCCGGAAGGTTGTGGGGGAGGAAGATTTTCGTCTTCAACACGAGACCTCTTAGGAAGAGGCGAGTTGGTCGCCAGCTCCTCCAGCGATTCGTCAGCCCTGCGCTTCGCCATGTTGCGCTGGAGATGATCTCTGGATTTTGCGAACGCGACTCGTGTTTAAGCTGCACCAGTGACGTCCGCGTTTTTGCCAAAAGTCGTGGCATATACATATATCAGATTACGGAACCAGACAACACTTTGACGCTGAACAGAAAATCTGTTGATAAATTTGCGGTCACACTTCCTTAGGTAAAATACGTCTGAGGATCGCACTCGCACAGCATATGAATCATTATTGCGCGAGGCGCATAACCATTTGCGCACGCGAGCCTCAAGACCGCCGCTTCCCAAATCGGGGTCCCCCACACAGCTTACCCTGACTCGTGTGGCAGAAAAATCGCGTGAACTGCAGTAGGCGACGATAACTTTGGCCATTTCGGAGGGACCCCTCGTACAAGACACAACAACCAAGGACCTTCATAATGGTGAGAACACGAACGGTGTGATCGCTATAGTCGCAAAAGCTGACAGAATCAGTCTAGCATTTTCGCTTCAGATACACAGGAAGAGCGAGGCGAGCAGGCCCGCCTCTCAGCTTTCGTCGGTAGGTTCACACTGGAAATTCTTGCCTGGAAATTGGATTGGACGCTGACCACAAATTTACTAGGTGCAATTGCGATTGGTGATCTCGTAAGTCTCGGCTGGAAGCTCATCACTTGAACAATTCTGACATCGTGGCCAACGCAGGTCAAAAGCACTCTTGGTCCTAAAGGACAAGACAAGATTCTTCAGAGTGCATCCACTGGAGAGATCCTCGTCACGAACGATGGCGCCACTATCCTGAAGAGCATTGCACTGGATAATGCCGCTGCGAAGGTTCTGGTGAATATCAGCAAGGTACAAGATGACGAGGTCGGAGATGGCACCACCAGTGTTGCAGTTCTGGCAGCGGAGCTGTTAAGAGAGGCAGAGAAGCTTGTCGACCAGAAGATTCACCCGCAAACGATCATCGAGGGATACAGGATAGCTAGCGCCGCAGCGCTGAAGGCTCTGGAGGACAGCGCGGTCGATCACAGCAGCGACCAAGAGGCTTTCCGCAAGGACCTGATTGCCATCGCACGAACGACACTGAGCTCAAAGGTCCTCAGCCAGGACCGAGACTACTTTGCAGAGCTTGCGACCGACGCAGTCCTTCGTATGAAGGGCTCAACCGATCTTACGCATATTCAAATCATCAAGAAGGCCGGCGGCAAGCTCTCAGACTCGTACCTCGACTCGGGCTTCATCCTTGACAAGAAGTTCGGTGTCAACCAACCCCGGCGGATCGAGAATGCGAAAATCCTGGTAGCAAACACTAGCATGGATACCGATAAGGTCAAAATCTTTGGCGCGAGAGTAAAGGTGGAGAGCACGGGTAAACTTGCAGAGCTTGAGAAGGCGGAGCGAGAAAAGATGAAGGCAAAGGTGGAGAAGATCAAGGCGCACGGAATCAACTGCTTCGTCAACCGACAACTGATCTACAACTGGCCTGAGCAGCTCTTCTCGGACGCAGGCATTGCTTCAATTGAGCATGCGGACTTTGATGGCGTGGAGCGTCTCGCGCTCGTCACTGGCGCAGAGATTACGAGCACCTTCGATCACCCGGAGCACGTCAAGCTTGGTCACTGCGATCTCATCGAGGAGGTCATTATCGGCGAGGATACCCTGATCCGGTTCTCTGGCGTGGCTGCCGGCCGCGCTTGCACAGTCGTTCTCCGCGGTTCGTCAGAACAGCTTCTGGATGAAGCAGACCGAAGCCTGCACGATGCGCTGGCTGTGCTCAGCCAGACCGTCAAGAACCCCAAGACCACACTTGGAGGCGGTTGTGCAGAGATGCTCATGGCTAAGGCGGTCGATCAAGCAGCTCAGAATGTTGCCGGCAAGAAGGCCCTAGCAGTCGATGCTTTTGCCAAGGCGTTACGACAACTTCCCACTATTCTCGCGGACAACGCGGGTCTGGATTCGGCTGATTTGGTCGCTCGGCTCCGGAAGGCGGTCTACTCAGGGATGTCCTCGTCTGGCTTGGACCTGATGCGCCCAGGAGGCGGCATCGCAGACATGCGACAATTAGGTGTGGTAGAGAGCTACAAGCTGAAGCGAGCGGTGGTCAACAGCGCAAGCGAAGCAGCCGAACTGCTTCTCCGGGTCGACAATATCATCAGAGCTGCGCCGCGGAAGCGGGAGCGTATGTAGATGGGTTCACTGTACGGAGGCATGTCGAATCAGGATGTATGGCCCCTACCAGTTGTAGCAAATAAGAACCGTTTCAAACGTGAAGTGGATCATGACTGTCGTATCTTATGCTTCACTGTTCAACGTTGCATTTTCCTTCAGACATGAAAGGGCCGCCACCTGCAAGGGGATCCGTCGAGCTTTGCCGGATCGCGACTGTACCAGTTCGTAAGGAGATATATTTCCGAAGACCTATGTGCATCGTTGGAGTTTCTCGTACAGGTCGATACGAAATCCAGGGCCATCCACTAGCGTCCGTCACGTCCAAGCCAATGAAGCCGCTCCTGCGTTCGCCTCGGCTATGACCTGCGCGAGCGTTTGTGTCATGGAAACGATCAACCGTCGTATAACATATTCCAATCTCGGTATTGTGTCCGACATATAACATCAATCTGATCTTGCGGGGTTCCGAACGGGTAACAGGTCGCATAGAGGTCACAACAATGACGAAGCCGAAGATCACGCTCTACCTGGACGTGATTAGTCCTTTCGCCTACATTGCTTATTACTTGCTGAGAGTGAGTCGACAAAAACCCAAGACCAAACTCGCAATGCAGTCAAGACCTTATGCAGTGGTACCCGGAGTTTATGTCCGGAGATAATCATACTGTATCATAATATGTACTAATTTTGGAACGCCTATCAGAACTCGGAAGTCTTCAAACAATGTGAGATTACGTATGTGCCAATGTTCCTAGGAGGAATCATGCAAGCGACTGGCAATCGAGCTCCAGTGACCATCAAAAGTGCGTATCGAGTCTACAATTCGAAGTCAAGGTTTACTTCCACTAACGTCGCTGTTGCAACTATAGACAAAGATAAATGGATTGGACTCGAGCGTGAGCGCTGGGCCAAATACTTCAACATTCCCATGGCGAAAGAAGTTCCTACTCCCTTCCCACAGCCAACGATCAATGCGCAACGGGCACTGTGCTACATTCAAGCGAAGCACCCTGATAAGTTGACGGCTGCATTCGACGCTCTCTACATAGCGTTCTGGATCGAGCGGAGGACCATAAACGACGAGCAGGTGATATCGGCTGCTCTGGAGAAGTCATTCGGAAAGCAATTAACTGAAGAGGTCCTGAATGGTATGAAGGGCGATGAAGCCAAGCAAGTCTTGCGGGCAAACAGTGACCAAGCGCTCAAAGACGGGTGCTTCGGGCTGCCTTATTTTGTGGCCACAAGTGCAAAGGGTGAGACAGAGAAATACTGGGGAGTGGACCATCTGGGTATGCTGCTGGACCATCTCGGGATCGAAGTCAAGAGAAAAGCGAACGGCTTCCAGGCTTTGCTCTGAAAGCGTCTCGAGACGACGTGCGATTGAAGGGCATCAATGTTCTGTGTGAAGAGCTGTAAGATCATGCGGCTGTTTTCGCGTTCATAATGCATCATTCGTTAAGAAGACGCCGATACTGAGGAACAGTCCAAATTTTCAGAAGCGATGTGGAACGATTTCATCCATGCATGACAACAGCCACATGGAGAAACCCGTCCGTATATGAGGCAGCCTTGCCAAGTTCGTCCATCCGAGCATTTAGAGGAACTGTTGCGCCATGTAGTACTGGGCGAGCGAAGATAGTATTTCGTCGACTCGGAAATATTGAGGGCAGGACCGAATTCAAAGCTGTACCCAGGGTCTGTGGCTGCTTCGATGTTAGAAGAAGCGGTACCAAAGTCTGGACGACTCTGAGATGACCAGGTCGAGCATCCTCGGGTATTGTGTCCATGACGGCTTGTCGTGCTGATGTCGGAAGGTAGAATTTGACTGGGACGTGCCGCAGCTCCATCCCAGGCGGATTGAGGAGCTTGTTGTTCACGGTGTTGAATAGTGATCGATCGTCTGATATCAGTCAGCAATGATACAAGTGGTGGCTTATGAACATGACCCACGTTTCTGAACAGAGAGCCAGAGATTATCTGAGTCTTCCTTGCTCATGGACATGACCGTCCTGGCTGTACCATTTCGAACAACATCCGCTTCTTTGACGCTGTTGATGAATGTGTCTTGCATGGTCTTGCCCTCAGGGTCCAAGGAGATCAAATGATCACCGGGAAACTCGGTATAGTGGATGGTCAGGCGCCAGGGTATCGGTGAGATACCTGTCACCGTCTCTACGGTTCCCTGCTGACCACCAGTTGCGTGTCTATCGCTATGGGCATCCGCATCTGCAGGTTCTGCACCGGAGAATAGGTCATATAGGAGTCCAAGTGGATAATGCCACTTCAGAGGCACGTCCTCGTAAGACAGCCATGCCTCGTGCGGTAATACCTCGGGATCGATCAGATTCGACGCAAAGAAGCTATGTAGACGAGGCAAAAGGAATGCCAAATAGGATAACCGGGGATATTGGATCAGGTAAGGGTCAGACTCATCATACGTGCGACAGTCTGAGGATGCCAGTCTGATTTCCAAGCTGAGAGCACCGCTCCATATCTTGGATTGTAAAGTCGCAATGCTTGCAGGGCTCGCCGGCATGGCGCCGTCGGATCGCACTACAGAGCTGTAATAAAGAAGAGAGCGTAGGGTCCCAATCTGTCATGATGATACCATGGCGAAATCTGAGGCAGCATTAAACGAAGACGACTTGATGGGGTCGATCGTTGGTGATTGCGTCCGCTGCCTCAGGCACCAGGGCTTAGGTCCCACATCGTGGTTCACAACCTCGAAGCTCGTCCTCCGAACAATGCGGCTGCAGCAATACATAGGATACACCGAAACATACTGGACCCTACCTTTACGCATCAAGATGCCATCTGCAACGCTCTTGCAGTCGCCGACGAGCGATACGCCCCAGATCGCGCTCAGCCTGAAGAACCAGGCACCAGAGTTCTTCAAATCGCAGAGGACACTCTCACTCCCATGGCCATTGAAACTCTTTGTCAACTCGGAATCGCAGGAGAAATGGCAGATATATGAGAACGTGTTCCTATCATGCCTCCGTGCTGGCGACAACAACTCTGCATACCTCTGTCTCGAAGAGCTCACAGATCGATTCGGAGTGGAAAATGATCGGGTACTAGCACTGCGCGGATTGTACAAAGAGGGAACAGCGAAAACACAGCAGGAGCTGCAGGTCGTGCTCCAACAGTACGAGGATATGCTCAAAGAGGATCCCACGGTCTTTTCTGTCCGGAAACGCCGAGCGGCGCTGCTGCGTACAATGGGCAGAACCGCCGAGGCTACGGCTGCCCTTACCAACTTCGTCGATACCTCGCCCACAGATCCTGAGGCGTGGTCGGAACTCAGTGATATTCATCTCAGTCAGGGTGCTCTGGACCAGGCGATATTTTGTCTCGAGGAAGTTCTGCTTATTGCGCCAAATGCATGGAACATGCACGCAAAGCTTGCCGAAGCACTCTACCTGTCGGCGAGTCGTGCGGAAGCAGCTGAGGCTCAGGTAAAGGCTCTGAGTGAGAGCATGCGGAGATTCTGTCGGAGTTTGGAGCTATGCGATACCTACTTGCGGGGATTCTATGGATTGAAGCTGGTGAGTGAGCTTTATACTTCCACTGTCCGTCCGTGTATGGTTCTAACGTGACTGCAGACAACAACCAAGCTCATCGAGAAGCTGCCGTCAGTAAATAACACCGAAAAGGTGCCTGGCGAACTAGCCTTGCCCTCACTTACAACCGTCAAGAAACTGAATGAGCTTGCTACGGCAAAGCTCGCGGAGATTGTGCGGAGAAGTGCGACAGGCGAGAAGGGTTGGGACGGCTACAACCAGACCGAAATCCTCGCTGCCCGCGAGCTGCTCAACAGGGATGTTCAGAAAGTCGAACGATGATCTGTAGGGACAGCAAATGCAGGTGGTATCAATCTAAACACGAACGAATCCTCGGGCGCCAATTGCCCATCACTTCATCCAGCTGCAACCAACGCCCAATCAACTGATGGCATGTGCAAAGACCTTGGTTGCCAATTCCGACAGCAAACGCATCTTCTCCGGCTGTTCCAGCTCCTGGAACACCGAATACACACTCTTTCCCTTCTTGTCCCTGATCGCGCCCAGTCGGTTGCCCGCCACAGCACCTGCAACAGCACCGGGAAAGTTTGCGACGATGAAACCCATGGCGCCGCCGCTGACGCCACCGACGATGGACCAAAAGGTCTTATTTGGCCGGTTATCGTTCTCCGCCAGGCCCTCATCCCGCATCATCTCCTCAAACACGCTGCCGAACTGCTCGTTGCTGTAGGTGTTCGCGTCGGCCTCCGACTTCGCATTACCACCAAAGCCGAACGCCGACCAAGGGAACCCGCCAGGCGTGGTGCCTGCCTGCGGCCGTGGGATCTCTTCGTCTGCATCGAAAGACTGCGCGCCACCAGCGGAGGTGGATGAGCCGGCGAAGCCGTGGAAATGGTTACGTGTCAGGTCATACTCGCGGCGGCGACCAGGTTCAGAGAGGGTGTAGTAGGCGTCGTTGATCTGCTGGAACTTCTTTGTGCGGGCGCTGCGCTCGGGGCTGTCGGCAGGCACGCGGTCGGGATGATGGCGCAGAGCTTGTCTATGCGGCTGTCAGGAAGGCGTTCGCGCGTTGCCAAGAGGCCAGACCTACTTCTTGTATGCATCTCTTATCTGCTGCTGGGTTGCTTTCGAATCAATCTCTAGCGTCGCATCTTTCCTGCTGTCAGCGTCCTCCTCTTCCTTGTTGCGTGACGGCCATTCTCACAGTAATCCACAGGTGGGGCTGTGACATTGTGTTAGATCTGTAACACCCGAGAAATGCGCTGAGCCGTCTTCTCACCTGACATGATGGAGTAGTGTACTGACGACAATCTAGTCGCTGGTATGTGCAAGAATGTTGAGAGCGATCGGGTCGCAGGAACGCGCGCTCATGTGCTGCAGCCTGAGCTGGATTGAAGTGTGATGAACTGCCCGCGCGAGTTCGACGTCATGCACCGCGACAGCGCCACACTCCCAGTTCGTCTGGCTGTGTGGCGCATGCCCAAGCTCGTCCGTGTTCCACATAGATTTTTACGCACGGTGTAAGTCAACATGGACGGGTGGTGACAAGTGAACTTCGGGATTCATTTGAACGACGGGCGGCGCCGACATGCGTGCACTGGTATCAGAAATCGTAATCCTTGATTCAACCTCCATGAATGACCCCAAAAATGCGGCAGAATCAACAAATGCAACGAATGGCTCCCGGTAATACGAAACCCTCAGGAACCAGGTACATTAACTCCGTGCGACTCAAACAAACCATGATCCCACCAATGCAAACAAATGAGATATTTATGCAGCAGCACCCTTGGCCTCGATCGCCTTCAGCATCATCTTCCGCTGGTACTTAATATCCACCGACTTTGCGCTGATCGAGGCATCGGTCTTCTTCGACATGTGCGTCGCCTGCAGCTTAGCGATGAGGAAGTGCGTGTAGAACGCGACGAGGACGCCCGAGTCCTTCGGGTGCATCTGGCCGGGGATGCCCGTGATGTTCAGGTACCGGAGCGGCCTCTCCAGGACGTTCGAAAGTCGTCCGACTGCCTGCTCGGATGAGAACCTGTTGAGTGGATCCTGCGGGTCGTAGTGGCATGCGACGCCGTCGTGCATCGAGACGAGCAGCAGAGACCAGTGGACGCTGTCCGGCTTCTTGAGCGGGACGAAGATGTGCATGGTTTCGTGAAGGTTCGGCAGGGCGCGGTACACGATGTCAGCGAGGCCATCGCAGCCCTGAATCAGCTTCGCGCCGACAGCAGGCCGGAGGAAGGCATATTTGGTACTGTGCTGCAGTACACTCTCTTCGAGGTGTTCCTGCCAGAAGGCAATTGCATCTTCGGTCAGCGAACCGTTCTTGACGGACGCGACATCTTGCTTCGAGAGTCGCGTCCATTCCTGGACAGGGAGAGCCGGAACTTCTGGCGCATCATTGCCTCCGAATCCGGACTTGATGACCTCGAAGAACGACCGTCGCTTATGCAACGTCTCGTCCGAGTTTCCGCCAGGCCCTCGTGATCGTGAACGCAGTCGCTGCAGGGACGAACCGGGCAACGTGGAGATCCGTCTGCTTAACCGCTTAGCGGTCGTTTCAGACGTGCGAGTCTCAGTCGAGCGAGGTGTAGCGGGACCACTTGACTGGCTCCTCCGAATCGCAGGATGCTGTGTCGAGGGCGGCACGAATGTGTCATAGACCGTGCCAGTCTTTGATGTGATCGGAGGTGATGGTGGTCCAGAAAGGGACACGTTTGATGACTTGGGGGTACTCCGACCACGAGTGACGGAGTCGGGTGTGGCGTGTCGTGAGATGTTGACGCCACTCTCCCTGCCAACTGAATCGGGTGAGTAGAACGACAGCGTTCGCCGAGTTGGCAATCGTGGGCGAGCTGTCGGTGCATGTTCGCTGGAAGACGCGTAAGATGGTGGGTCCTCGGCAGGAATCTCGCGTGTGGTGCTAGGCGTCCCGGGTATCTCCCGTGCAGGCGTCGAGACGCCGCTTCCTGGCAACTCAGAGACCAGAGTCTGCTGGCGCGGCTGCAGCGGGGGCGGATACAGATGCAAGGTGCTCGCCGAAGCTGCATCTTGGGCGACATGATGGCTTTGTCCGAAGTAGTCGACGGGAAGCGTCATGCTCGAGTGGGGTTCTGCGAGCGGGCCCGTCAATCGGAAATTGTCGGCCGAGTAGTGTGCGGAGGCTCTCGAACCCGCTTCAGTTGTTGGGGTAGTCGCGTTGTAGTCCAACGATAATGGAGCGAGATGGCGCCCGCTGAATCGTTTAGCATCCATGTTGTATGCTCCGGATCCGCGTGCAGAGAGCGATGGAGTTGATAAAGCTGTAGGCGCTGTGGATGGCTGCGAACTCTCCTGACTGTAGACGCTTGATGATGCGCTCGCGACAGTGTGCTGACTGGTAGCAGATGCAGTACTTGTATGTGGGCGGTGTCGGTGAACGTCCCGTCGCGGCGATGGGGCCCGACTCGGGGTTGATGCCAAGGAAACCCTCAAAGGTGATTTGGATGGAGGTGATGGCACCGGGGGTGTCCTGAACGATGAGACCAAGACTGGGTCGGGCTCCCACAACAACGGAATCGTCTGAAACGATTCCACCAGTCGTGACCTTTCAGCCAGAGGGATCATGCTATTGAGAAATTCCGCGCGCAGGTCGTTTCCTTGGAGCTCAAAGATGCGTGCCATGAGACCAACGGACTCATAGCTGAGAGCGGAGGTCTTTCCTAAGATCTTTCTCCGACCCTTGAGAGCGTAGTCGCAGTAATTGGTAGCCTTCTCAAGATCGCCGAGGGTGACTTGGACCTGGGCAAGCATGTGAGCGGTCTCATAGACTTGGGTCTTTACTCGGTCGTCCTGGTCTGCAGACTTCGGAGCCTTATCGAGCACTTCTTTGAGAGCAATCTCGGCCTCCTTCGCAGATCGGGCGTGGAAGGTAGCGGCGCCGAGCATGAAGCGGACATTCCAAGCATCGCAGAGATCACGCTGGTTCTCGGGCAGCGTCTTGATTATGCCAAGAGCTTCCGAGAGATACGCGTAGGCGGTTGCATAGTCGGCTGAGTCGGACGCTCTCGTGCCTTTCTCAATGGCGCTCTGGGCAGCTTCGACGTAAATGTCGTCGTCGGAAAAGTCCTCCTCTCCAAAAAGGAAGGACTGGTTTCCTTTGGGTTGAGATTTTGCGCCAGATTGTGTCTTAAATTTGGGTGTGATGTCTTCATTGTTGAATAGAGAGAGTTGGGTTGCGGGGCTCTCGACAATGTCGATATCCTCTATCCAGGCTTTGATGCTTCCCCGCCTCTCCGACTCTACGGAAGCAATGTTTTGGTCCTCCGCTCCAGTGGCGACAGTGGTAGCGAACAGGACCTCGCCGTCATGCAGAGCTTGTCTTCCAAGACGGATGACCGAAGAGCTGTAGGTTGATTTATCGTTGTTGACGGCGTCGAATGTTTCGATATGTTCTTGAGTCCGGTTCAACAGTTCTCGCATGTGCCAGTCTGCTCGCTTTGAATAGAGGTAGCACACTTCGAGGGCGATGACTTGTAGCAGGAGTTGCAGACCAGCGGTCTGTGCATGAAGCCGATGTTGAGCCTCATCGAGGCTCTGGGAGCCCATGTGAATGGTTACTTGGTCAAGGATCTGAGCCAGTGCATCACTGTCGGCACCCTCAACGCTGTCAAGCGCAGCCAAGAGCTGTGCTGCAGTCCCACGACAGGCTACAACACCGGTCTCGACGGTCGTCCATAGTTCGGTTGAGCCAGGAAGATCGGTCTCCTCGTCGAAGGTGTCTGCAGTCTTCGTGAGGCACTCGTCAATCAAGCTGCACGCAACCTCCAGTTTCTTGAGTTCGTCGACGAACGCGGAAGTGGCGGATTCCCCCGAACCTCCGATTCGGGACAGAAGAACCAAAGCTTCACAAACGTCTGCAACGTCTTTAGCTGTCTGCGTCGCAGCAGCGGCGGTGGTTAATAGTGAAGTCATGGCGGTGTTGGCTCGTCGCGTAGACTTGACGAGCAAATGCAGCGCTTTATCCGCCAGGATCTATGTCCAGGTTTTCGACATGAGCGAAATGCAAGATCTCGGAAGAAGGATCGTGCGACAGCGCGAGCTGAGCTTCTAAAAGGACAGAAAGGACATGCATGTTGACTTTCCGACCATTCCGGGCATACATGGTGTGGGCTACACTTTCGCTTCGGGTCTGAGCATGTGAGGCTGGATCTCCGGTCCCCAGGGTCTCGCCTCATCACTGTGCATGGCGAAGCGGCCGCTCTTACCCGAACCGGCTAGACGGGACGCCCGCTCGTCTTCTGGCGATCTTCTCCCGGGCTTCGACGAGCTGCTAGGGAATTTTACCCGTCACCGAACGGCCGCGCCACGTGTTTGTGTCCAGACACGCCAGAGCAGACACCATCAGTGCTGGTCACACAGTTTGTCGCAAGGCCACTCCGAAGCAGTGGCGTGCGCCTCAGATCTTGGAGGAATCGTTGTCGCGAATCTCTATTTTCTAGATCTCACAGGGGCAGTCCAGCTCAGTGACCCTGGTCGCTCTCACCTCAGCTGATGCAGCCTGACAGTGTTGTATTTGGTTTTCACCTGCTTTTCTCGTAATCAGGCTGCCAGCTGGGGCCGAAGCCGGCAAGGATCCCACTTGCGAGCTTCCTTTTTCATGCAGCCTGCTATGTAGGTACTTTGGTTGTGCTGACTCGCCCAAGCGGGCTTGGAAGGCGATGCTCATCCTCCACCCCACGCTTCATCATCGATCTCCAAAGACTGACTCGTGCGTTGACTATGCACACGTCACCGGTTGACCAGCAGAGATGCGACACATCGTCCATCGTCCACAATCCCGTGGACTTCTGTCGTTGCCAGACCCAAGACGGTGATCGCGATATGGCTTGACTTGTGGCAGCTTTGTGCAGTGAGGCGCAGTGGGCTGATGCCACGGCGCGCGCAATCAGCACGCAAAGTCGAGCGGTGGCCATCAGGGTCGTGCAGGGTGTGGAAAGCATAAAAGCGTGGCATGTGCGGTCTCAGCCCGGGGGAGCCCGACGCCAAGAGCTTGAGCGCGAACGATTATCATTGGTCAGGCTATGCCCGGATCTAGTGGGTAGATTTCATGCAGACACCCACTGGTGGCCGACACAAACCGCACCAAGGACCCTTCCACCATGGTACTCCTTCGTTACTAGACCGTGATTTGCGGTTTCAACCACGAGCCTGGGTGATGTGAACCATTCTCTGTCGCCCAGATCTACAGCGCCGGTGAGACGCACTTGCGCCTTTGTCTGCCTGTGATGATATGGCTACTGCAGCCTTTTCGTGCATAGCCAAACGCGGACCTTAACACTTCAGGCGGCATCGTATTGGATTCTAGAAGAACACCATCGATGCTCACACGCTATCCTTACGCTGACTTTTGAGACGGACTAGCGCGACGGGCGGCGCACCGTCCAATGCCTTCATCTTGAGCTGAACGATGCCAGATGCTTCCACAAAATCCTTGAGCCGGAGGAAGCCATAGTTGCGTGGATTCAGATCTGGTGAAATCTTGACGAGAAGATGTCCGACCTCCGCCAAGTTCACGAAATCCTCCTCGTACAAGCTACTGCTGTTGATCGCCTTTCTAAGACCGTCTAGCGCCCACTTGTCTAGAAACCTCTGCGCAGGCTTCTTACTGGCTGTTGACTGATGAGACGGAGACGCTGCAGGGGGCTGTTCGTGAGCGCGTGGACCGGTGGGAGGTGGATACCGCCAGGCGAGTGCCTCACTGGGCTGTGTACTGAGTCGATTGATTGATGGATTGGGTGGAGTTTGTGGAGTCGGTAAGGTCTCAGTCGTGTCCTCTGGCTGCACAGGCAGTGCATCTAGGTAGATGAATTCATTGCAAGCGGCGATAAAGGCCCTGTGGGTATTGTGCCTGTTTCCGAATCCATAAACGAAAGTCCCTTGCTCTCGGATCCTAGCTGCAAGCCGCGTAAAGTCGCTGTCACTCGAGACAAGACAGAAGCTTGCAAAGCGGCCTGTGTAAAGTAGGTCCATTGCGTCGATGATCATAGCTCCGTCAGTAGCATTCTTGCCAGTAGTATACGCAAACTGCTGGATAGGCACGATGGAGTGCTCCAGCAGGCATTCTCTCCAACCCTTCATTGAGGGACTCGTCCAGTCGCCATATATTCGCCTTACACTTGCGGTCCCGTAATTTGCTACCTCAGCCATCAGCCCTGTGACAACCTTGGAGGAAATATTATCAGCATCGATGAGGACCGCAAGGTGCTCGCCTGAAGCTCCCGGTTTCATTTTGGACGATTAAGTACGATACGATCACTTTGGGTTCACTTGAATCTCAGCGAGCGTATCACCTCAATGAGTCTTATTGTATATTATGTGATGGAGACTTGCACGATCTTAAATGATAAAACGATAGTAAGGCATGTGCCTGAGCTTGAGATCGTGCTGTGGTGCATCGTACAATACTGTACAGCTCATCACAGCGAAGTGACCCGGCGCTAAAGTGTGGCGGGGTGGACGAGAACGCTCAGACGCGTGCAGAGGCGCGTAAAGTGGAACGCGTCCACGCGCGACGCCCGTTCGTGCGTTGGCGTGCCGACACACGAAGCTTCATTACTCGCACCTTCTACGGCCGCTACCAATCCCATTGTACTTTCCGCACATACACCACAACACTGCGCAAGAGCGATCGCCTATAATGTCAGTCACAGTTCTTGGAAAGCGCTCTAGGGGAGTCTCAGATACAACAGGTAAGTGCTCAAGGCTGGGATAGCAGCTGCACATTGGGAGACTAACCAAGGACGAAGACAACGCGAGCATTCAGACGCGCTCAAAACGACGCATCACACTTACGACTGCGAACGATGAGAATGAGAACCCATTTGTTACCCGGCGGAGAAGTGTCGAGGCCAATGAGGAGGAGGATGATTTGGCTGTGGAGCTGGTAGAGTCGCCGGTGAAGAGGGTGCGCACAACTGTGAAGAGGACGCCTGTGAAGCAATCGACGCGCGCCTCGCAACTTCCAAAATCACCTGCGCCACGAGACTCACCACGGAAGCGGTCGAAATCTGAGGTGGACGTGTATCAGGATGGGCACCAGGAGCGAATTGCTACACCTGTGACGCCGAGGCATCGCGACGCGCTGAAAAAGGTCGTAGTCACCCCGCGACATCGAACTTTGGTGGCTGGCGAGCAAGTGACGCCTCGCTCGGTAAAGGACCCGAACACGCCTTCCCAAACGACTCTATCTGTATACAATCAGGCACGCACGCTGTTCGCACGCTGTTCAGCCCCGGGAAAGATCATAGGCCGGGATACCGAAAGAGCGGAACTTGTGGCGTTTCTGGAAGAGCATGTCGAATCCACATCAGGAGGATGCTTGTACGTGTCAGGACCACCTGGCACTGGCAAGAGCGCCTTGCTTGGGGAGATCATCCAGTCGCAAGCCAAAACCGAAAGCCTCAAAGTTTCGGTCGTCAACTGCATGAGCGTGCGCAACACCAAAGACCTGAGCCAAAAATTGGCGGAAGATCTACTTTTGCAGGAGAATGCTGGGTTCGAATATCTTCGATCATGCTTTGTGGGCGACAAGGCACAGTCCGGCCAGAAATACGTGGTGATACTCGACGAAGTTGACCGACTCGTCGATCTGGATTTGTCTCTTCTCTACAGCCTGTTTGAGTGGTCTCTCGAGGCGGCATCCAATCTGATTCTGATCGGTATCGCCAACGCACTGGATCTTACGGATCGATTATTACCGCGATTGAAGTCAAGAAACCTCAAGCCTGAGCTTCTGCCTTTCATGCCATATTCGGCCGCTCAGATTGCCGATGTTCTGACTACGAAGCTGAAGAGCCTGGTCCCGGAAGATTCACAAGCCATTCCTTTCTTACAACCTGCCGCGATACAATTCTGCGCGAAGAAGGTCGCCGCTCAAACCGGTGATCTGCGTAAAGCATTCGATATTTGCCAACGAGCAATCGACCTGGTCGCCAACGAAACCCGCACACGCGAACAACAGGCTGCGTTGCAGAACAGCCCCTCCAAGACGCCGTTGATGGAGAACTGCAACCTCGCCTCTCCGCCCTCCATTCGATCTCCGGAGAGCCACCGGCCACAAATGGTCTACACCGTGGAGACCGCCCCGAAGGCCACGATCGCCCACATGGCGCGCATCACCGCCCAAGCGTTCAGCCACGGCGCGACCCAACGCCTGAACGCGCTGAACCTGCAACAGAAAGCCGTCCTCTGCGCGCTCGCCGCTCTCGAAAAGCGCCAGCGGGCCACACAAATGCAAAAGACCATGTTCGCTACGCCGTCCAAATCGACCGCAGACTCGTCCGCCCCCACGATCAAGCGACTGTTCGAGACCTACACCATCCTCTGCACGCGCGAGCGCCTCTTCCACCCGCTCTCGAACCT
Source organism: Ramichloridium luteum (assembly GCA_002368545.1). Taxonomy (NCBI): domain Eukaryota; kingdom Fungi; phylum Ascomycota; class Dothideomycetes; order Mycosphaerellales; family Dissoconiaceae; genus Ramichloridium; species Ramichloridium luteum. The sequence continues at coordinate 1,723,583 of MTSC01000001.1, read as the reverse complement.
CGAGTTCCGCGATGTTGTGTCCGGTCTGGAGGCGTTGAGCCTCATCTCCCCGGCGGACAGCAAATCTGGCAGCTTCACGACGCCGCTGACGCCGAGTCGGACGCCTGGCGGTCGTAAGGGCAAGGGTGGCGGTTTTGCTGCCACCGCGGCGATGGGAGATGAGCGGCGCGTGGCGAGCTCGGTGTCGGTCAAAGAGATCGCTGCTGCGATCGAGGGTGGCCCAGGAGGAGAATTGCTGAGGGAGATGTTGGATGGAGATGTCGTTTGAAATGTTGACTTGTCTGGGGAAATGGAGGGTTTGAATCGTTCGGGCGTTCTCGCATGGCATTGTTGTCGTTGTTGCAAGGCATGCATAGATTGTGTGAAGACCACATACCTCACTTCAGACATGTGAGATGAATGAATAATGACATTGTGCGAACCAAAAATCTTACCTAGATACCTCCCTTTTGCACTCTGCTTTGTGCCCACGTTCTAAATACCGCATCATACTGTACAAGGCAGGTGCGACCATGTCGCCTAGTGCCAGTCATCGGTCAAGAGAGTCAAGATTTTGCACAGATGTTTTCTCGTCACGTATCCATTTCCATTTGGGTTTGGGAAAATTTTTTCTTCACATACAACAAAAGGGAAGGCAAACATATCGCCTTTGCGCACCATCAATCTTTCTCATTGTTCATCAACCCATCCCTGTGGGGAGCCCCTTCAAAGCAAACGCCGGCTCCATGTACAAATTGGTCGCCAACTTCCTGAGTGTGGTATCATTATCCGAAACAAAAAGCCCTGCAAGTATATTCAAACACCTCGCCAAATCTCGCCGGATGAAAAGCAGCATAAGCCACGACAGATGCATATAGAAGAAGGACACGAAACATCTATAAAGCCCCCAAAACGCGATGTGAGGTTGAGAATAAGGGGAGGACGAAGGAAGCGAGAACTGGCTCAACAGCTTTTCTTTCCCTCTCCACTCAACCCCTTACATGCGCGGGAACTGCATCTGTCGGGCCTCGTACCCGGGCGACAGGGGCGCCTCGTACGCGCCGGGCACCGGCACGGACTCGTACACCTGCTCGCCGGGCGCGGCGGCCATGTGTCCCGACGAGGACTCCTGCTGGTGCGACTGCATGGCCTGCAGGTGCAGGGGCTCGGCCATGAGCGGCGAGCGCTGGTCCTGCGGCGGCGAGGGCGTGCGGGAGCGGGTCGGCTGGACGCTCACGGTCGTGACGCGCGGCGCGCCCGTGCCGGTGGTGTCGAGCGGCGTGAAGCCGAGCTGCTGCACCTTGGGCGTCGCGTTCGTGACCTTGATCGGCGGCGCCTGCAGCTTGAACGGCGCCGGCTTGTGCATCTGGTCCGCGTTGACGTACTGGATGTCGCCGTCCTCGAGCGCGGCGGCGTGCTTGTAGGCGGAGTCGTCCGCGGTGCCGGGTGCCCGCCAGCCGCCATCGCGGGGCGAGAAGGGCGCGGGAGTGTTTGGCTGGCTGCGCAGCTGGGCGAGGTAGAGCTGAGAACGGGCGTTGTCGCGCACCTCCATCGTCTTGCGCAGTTGGCGCTTCGAGTAGAAGCGGTAGAAGACGATGCCGTAGACGCAGATGGTGATGACCTCGACGACGATCTCGATGATGGCGCAGACGAGAGACCAGTTCTGCAGGCGGCAGATGAGGTCGTACGAGACATCGTTCTGGAAGAGCTCCGAGCGCGCGTTGTTGACGCACGACCAGCCCCACAGATCCTTGTTGTTGCCACTGTTCTTCGCGTGTTGGATGACGATCGCGCCGACCATCCACATGATGACGCTGAAGATGAAGAAGCAAACTGAGAAGATGGTCCAGTAGACTGACGACTTCTGTGCTCCACGGTGTCCACCCTTGTAGTAACCCCAGAAGATGATCAGGCAAGCGAAGAGCGAAACACAGGCGATGCTGAGCAAGAGAATCTGGGGCCAGGTCTGCTGGTTGAGGGCCCACGGCGGCAGGTTGTTACGAGGCGGAAGAGCCTTGGTTGCGTTGAAGATAGCGAACGTTGAGGCAAGCATGCCGAGCACGATGAGCGAGCAGGAAAAGTTGACACCACGCAGAAGGAACTTGGCTATCCGCACGCGCGTCTTGACTTTCTGTTGCAGAAATTAGTACGATGGATCGATGGAATACGTTACAGCAATCGCGCCGAGACCTACGATATCCTTCGCCTGCTGCTTCTCGGTGAAGACCTCAGTCTTCTCGAGGACCTGCTCCTCCTTGAACGTCGGGCTCATGAGGTTGCCAAAGTCCCGCGGCGGCGCGCCAGGCGTCTTCATGGCGCTCTTAAGCGGGCCAGGGCTCTTGGGGATCACCCGCGCGCTGACCGGCGGCTCGTAGTCGGTGTTGGGCATCTCGACGGATTCGTGCTTGTTCATGTAGCCGAAGCCGACATCTGAGATCTGTGGTTGCACCATGACGTGCACTGTCCGGTCGCGACCGAAGTCAACGGCGGCCTTGGAGGGCTCGAGCGGCGAGTGGACGGCGGTGGCCTCTGCGAATCGCGCGGTGCGCGGAGACTTGAGCGACGGCGCCTTGAGGTTGGTCGGACGCGGTTCTGAGTCGGCGGAGTCGTTTGATGTGCGTGGGAGAACGGTGACCTTCAGGTCTTTCTTGTTGTTGCCTGACATATCTGGTGTCAATGGACAGACCGATATGCGTGGTCGAAAGAGCCGCGAATGGTCAAGAGTTGATGTGAAGGTGGGGACCGAAAGTAAGACAAGAGACCAGCTCTTTTTTGAATCGCAAACAATAGGAAATTAAGCAGATACGGTGACGAGTGCGAGGCCAGCTGCAAGAAGGAAAAGGAAGAGAGGGAAGCGCTCAGCAAGGTATGGGAAGCGCTGCAATAGATGAAGTCGGGCGCTTCGCACGGATGCTAGTGGCGCCTTCACGAATGTAGGTGGGGGAAGAGGCAGCTTGGGGATAGCTGACAGCGCAGCGCAGTATGTGTACGACAACGACGACGACCACAATCAGCCAGCGCACAGTCGTGCTTGGAGACTATTGCTTTCCGGGCGCGAAGAGCATCGATGGCGTGTGGGAGCAGCGATCGAACCGAGCAATGTGAATGAAAGTCCGGCGGGTACTCACCAGTCTTCTATGGTCCAGCGCCTGCGAGGAACTTTTTGGTGTGGAGGCGTTCTGATAGGCGGAGGTGCCAGCTGCCAGAGCTGTAATGCAGCCTTCGAACCTGGTTTAGACGCTGAGGCGGTTTTCTGACCACCCAGTGGATGCCGAACAGGGCACGAGATGTCTTGGAGGGATGCTGGGCGCGAACGGAAAGGATGCGGTTGGGAGGAAGGGAGCAGGGAAGCAGCGCCAAAAGGAAAAGAGGTACCCAGAACGAGAGAGTATAATGAGACGAGAGGAAAGTAATCACGTCTCTCTCGGAGGAGAGAAGAGAAGGGCAGCTTTGCTTTCTTTCTACGGCGCATTCGCCGCCAAAGCGCAAGCCCATCTGTACAAGCATGGCATATCTTCGCCCCCCTCAATCACAACGGTCTGTATCAGCGAAACTGAGCCGGACGAACGTCTTTTGCCCGCCCGCTGGATCCTCTAGAGGCAGATCTCTTCACCATCCCGCTCTGTAGTCGCTGCGGCGAGCTGCACGCGTGCGGCGTCGACGAGACGGCGGCCAGCCTGGCTGGGATGGCAGCACGGTGAAGACGTGAACAGACAAGGGCGAGGCAGGAAACTTTCCGAACGCGCCAGCATCGCGAGCGAGACGGTTGACCGAGTGCTGCCAAATTTACGCGCCCGCATCCCCATTCGCGCGCGAGTTCACAGGGTTTGAGGAGCAGGTGCAGGGCTCACGGTGCCTATCACACCGTTCGCACACAGCCAGTGGTTGGAGCTGCACAACTGAGATGTGAACTGGCGCACATCCTGGGGGGTCGTCTGCAGCTGTAGTGCGGTGATTTCCTGCGGAGGATGCTGCACTTAGCCCCAGTGGGGGAAAGTGTGTCGCGCCGGCCCCCGCCGGCTCCCGCCTCGCCAGATCGTCCGCCGAGGGCGGCAGCCAATGAGGGGAGACATCCAAGCTTGTCTCGAGGACCCCGGGCGCTTAACAGACTCGGCACGGTTCACACGCAAGTTCGGCTTGGACCAGCGTGGACCAGCGCTGCTCGAGTCCACCTCACCCCATTCGCAATCCACTCCTGCCCTCGCTCTCTCACGTGCGACCCGTTCCACGGCGCAACAATGCCAGCACGGTCAGCACATCCCTGCCTCCACTACAACGGCCAGACTCTCTCATGCGCATGATGTGGTCGCTCATGCACACACTTGCCATTGCGCCGTTGCGGCACAGCTCTGAAGATGTTGACCGCGCTGAGCGCTCATGCGCGTTCATTCATTGCCTGCCGGACCTGCCGGATGCGCGGACTCAATGTTGACCAGGTTTTGCATAATAACTGGCCAGCGGTCACGAGCCTCGACCAACCCGGTTGCACAGTGGCCGCAATGATGCGGCTCTCCTGACTCTTCATCCGTGAGCTCGCCGAAGCACTTCCGTGTAGCGGACACAGACCAGCCTATCGATGTCGTGGTGATAGGGCTTCGCATGCCGTGCTACCCTCGAGTCAGGTGCTCAGCCGCGCCAAGCACTCCTCTGATGAACACCCAGCATGCTTGAGTTACACGGACGCACTGCACGTCTGGAGAATGATGCTTGTTGATTTTTCCGTCAATTTCTCCGACATCCATGTTCGGTGTCACATTCGTCACAACCTCATCTCAAACATGGCTGCTGTTCCCAGGTGAGACAGTGGCCGCTGCCTGGCGTGGCGGCGAACGATTGTCTCAGCGCGGGGACTGCGGAGCGTCATCCGGCGCCCGAGTGTATACAGTAAGTTGTCAAAAGTATCCACGTTATGCTTGGGTATATCCCGTGCGGTTCCTTCCTTTCCGCGAGACTCTCACACACATAGCTTCGCGATATGCGTGTATGTAATTCTCGCATGCATCTTGAAATCAACAATGCTTTCTGTAGTCGACGATGAGAATCTTTCATACGTATCGAATCAGTGGTGTCTCCGCACACTTTCGACTTGACAATGTCTGATACGCTTCGTGAGCCGGCTTCTCCGCTTTTGTCCCGAACAGCACGATGAATGTAGTCAGGTCATAAATACATGCGTAACATACTTTTCAGCATCGCGCACCACAGTCGAGTCTCGTTCAGTGCTATCATCATGATAAGAAGTTGTTATCCGTGAAACTCCCGTTTCGCGATGTCGTTCTCGAATGCCCATTTCGAAGTCAGTTCAGCGTCCTTGGTCACGAGCCATTCCCACTGCACTAGAAGTCATCCACGAGGCGAAGGAAAACGACCTCGCCTTGGAAGATCTCGTAGACCAGTGTACGATCCCGGATTGCTGCCATCTTGTACTCGGACCAGACAGTAAGGCCCACACAGAGTAATTCTTCTCCTCCATAGCAAACCCACCCGCGTTCAATCCCTAGACGTGCCATGTCTCTCTCGGTTCGTTGTATCTTGTTATCGGGCCCGATGGTGTAGGTCGTGTTGCCGCGGTAAAGGAACTGACCATCCGCAGAGAAGCAGAACCTGTCCGCGGCCGGTACCCCCTCAATCTGCTGAATCAGTTCGCCCGTCTTGAAATCCCATAGATAAAGTGTATCAGTATGGTGATTCCACGACGCGAGAATCCGTCCGTTCGGTGAGAAGACGAGCGTATCGACTATACCTACGAAGCCGGTCAGGGTCCGAATTTGTTGCCATGGACTCAGATCGTATAGAATGATGGTATTGTCATTCCCAGACCTCAATCCGAAGGCCGCCACTTGCCCGTCCCACGACAAAGCCATTGACTCTATTACTCCTCTGGTGCTCACGGAGAAGCCTTTGCCCTCCTGTGCTCCCGTCCGCACATTCCAGATTCGGATTGTTTTTTTCGTGTCTGTTGTCACGAGAAACTGCCCATCGTTCGAAAAGTGCGTGTGACGTATGCTGATCCAATGGCCTGAAAGCCTGTGCATCACTTCGCCTGCCTGCACATCCCATAACCAGACCTCTTCGGTATTATATGTTACGGCAAGGATGCTCCCATCTGGCGAGAATGCAGCGGGTGGGCAGTATTCGCTTTTCGCGTTAGGATATTCGAGATCCTTCATTGTCGTCCCGTTGCGAGTATCCGACAACCGTACGGTCCCATCCCAGTCTGCTATTGCCACCATTGAACCGTCTGGCGAAAAGGTGATTGAGTTGATTGGCGAATTGCGTTTCTTGAAGCAAAAATTCCCTGCATTCTGCTGTGGAGAGGTATATGTGATAGGCGTGAAGATTTTTGGTGCCTTTTGATCACAGATAGACTGCAGCCTGCACAATTTGGTAGCAGCTATCATGGCTCTCTGGTAGATATGCAGTGGCCATTCAATTGCTCCGGGAATAATACTTTCGAGGATGTTCACTTCATCCGCGAATGCTATGAGCTCATGGCTTCCGCACCGCTGTGCCCGCAATGTTAGCCAAATACGAGACGTAAGCCACGGCTTTGATCCATACCTTTGCTATGTTAACCACGCAGCTTAGAATCTGTCCTTTAGTGAAGGAGTAAAGAACAGAAGTAGCTTCAACCCAGTGTAGGAAATGCTTCTGTAGAAATTTGTGGACTTTCCCGTCATCGAGCACGCCATCCTTGCTGTTTTCAAGATGGTGAGTCCATGAAGTGCATGAGTAGGCAACCTCTTGGGGAAGCAATGTTGCTAAGTCGTTCTTGGCATGCCAATCTCGTTTGACCATGCGTCGTCCGAGATTGAAAAGGTCATAATGCATCACTCCGGGTTTACTGAGCAGATCGATACATTTATGCCAGAGCACGGAATGGGCTTCTTCCACACCCATACCCAGGATGGCATTTCCGTCATTCATTTGGTCGACTAAGAATTCGCGGAAGGATAGATGGAGGAATTGGACGGGCTTGTCCGAATCCCCTGGATTGTCGAGGACAGCGCTGAGGTTGTCGAGAACATCCTCCACGTCCGAGTTTTCGAGGTCCAGGAGTCGCGCGAGTGCTGGCACCGACAAAGGGTTTCTCAGAAGTGCGAGCGAGCAGACAACTTCGCGGAAGCGTGTCATGTCTTTGCCATCGCGACACGTAGGAGTATGCGCAGCAGCATGTTCCAGGATCTGGGAATAAAATAGCCGCAGGCCTGTTTGCTCACCATGAATTGGCATGGAAGCCACGAGCAGCTGCCCATCAAGGACCCTTTGCAATTGGAGACGTGGGTTTCTCTCGTTGAGGAAACCACAAACTGTTGCTGCGAAGATGAAAAGCGGGATGGACATGTCGACAATTCTCTCAATCTCCGATTGTGCAGGCCAATCTGGAGGGAGAGGCTGACGTGGTTTACGGGCACTCCAGTCCCGCCTTATCTTTGCGAGTCGATACTCGAGGTATTTACGAATGTCATCCCGAATTGTCGAGACTTGGACTTGCTCCAGAATAATATCCTCCTGTAACTTGTCACTGATCTGTCGCAACTTGACTTCCATTGGAGTTTCCGGCCTGCAGGTAATGAATACGCGCAAGTGAAGGGCGATACTGTTCTTCAGGCTGGCCAAGAGATCGAGTAGAGTCTCTGCGTCCGTGCTATCACATTCGTCTAAGGCGTCGATGACAATGATCAAGCGGTATCCGACGAGATTGGACATCGTTATAGCTCTCAAGGGGCCCTCGAAAAGCTTCTGGAATTGCGTTTCCATGCCCTTCTTCGGCAACATCGAATCCTTATCCAGAGCTTCAGCGACTTCCTGGCGCATCGGTGGTACGCGATCAGCCAATTGTGCGACTATGGTGCCAAAGAAGCGACTCGCATTGGATCGACCGTCAAAGTTCCTGTTAAAGAAGAAACTCGCGCCAAGCCGCCCTCGATGATCGAATATCTGGGCAATTGTTCGAGAAATAGTGGACTTCCCAGTCCCCGCCTTCCCACTGAGCCAGAAGATCTGCTTACCATCTGGGGCGTCTGCCCAAGCCGTGATCCGTTGGAGCAAGTCGGTCCGTGTTTCATTCAGGCACACACCTAGCTTTTCTTCGACAAAGGAGTTGTATAGTGCTTCCTGGGCAGGCGCCAGCTTCGAGAGGTCCACTTTTATATGTAAGGCGCTTAGCGAGTCTTGGACATCTTTGATCTTATTGATCTCTTCCAGTCTATCACTCAATTCTTTCTTCCAGTGCTTCTTCGCTTCGGCCCATCGCACTTCTTGGAGCTCTCTGTCACATGAGTTTGCGGCGATGTCCGCCTGTGCAACAAGTTGGGTATTGCGGTCTCCGAAAGTAGTGAGATCTGATTCGTCCCAAAAGGCGCCCCACTTCCGCGCGAGGGGATCCTTTGAATAAATCCCTATAGCTTTAGCAAGGAATCGAAGATTGTGGATAAAAAGGTCGAGTAGGCTCTTGCGAAATTGCACGCTTGCTGGATCAGATGGTAGACGTTGGTAGTATGCAAAATATGCTCGTAGCTGGCCTGAAGTGCAGAGTACCATGTCCATGCCGCCCATGAGCACAACCATTCGCTTGCTATCAGCTACCGCGACTCCCAGGAGCAGCTTGACGGCAGCCCAGGGCAGGCCAGCATGGATGGGATCGAGGCCGGCGGCGACATCTCCGATAGATTTGAACTTGTCAAGCCAAAGGACTACCTTTTCGGCTTTGTCACTTCCAAGCCATTTCTTGCTGTCGCACTCCGCCTTCCGGTCCTTTGCAGCACCGTAGGCGGCGTTTATCGTGTCGTCTATGCTCGAGGTGGTATACTGCTCAAGCACAGATCGCTCGTCGGTTGTCAACGCTTCAAATGCGTCCTTGAGGAAATCTCCGGAAGGGTCAAAGTTTTGCACCAAAGCTGATGTCGGCAATGCTGTAGTAGGCTGCGGTACTAATGCCACTCCGCATTGGAGCGATGCCTGGTCATCATTGCTGTGAGAGCTGCTTCCTGTGGATCCGACGAACAGGCTGCGAAACCGATCACGCTTTCTGATTTGCAAAGTAGCACTCATCTTGGCTCGCTATTGTGATGATTCTGACCATAATCATGGTACCAGGCGACTTCACGATGGGTTTCTGCGAGGGAGAATGGATTCGTGGCCACGCATGCACGCGCTCGCTTCATGCGTGATGGGATGCAGCGTGCATATTTTGAGCTGCATAGCCAATCGAGGTCCAATTGCGCGAAGAGGCACCGCCCGATGTCCGATACTAGGCATTGGGCATAGCAAGCATGACTCTCATCAAACCGCCGAATTGCTGCGCGACGAGATATTGTCCATTCGTCTTGATACTCGAAGACATCAGATCCCAGCATGGCTGCTGTGGTACGGTGGGCGAGAAGAAGTTTGCGCAATGTACTCCTATATCAAGTGCGAACTTCCTTACACCACGAGCACTGTCATTTTGAGATATATTGGTGCCATCACCAGATATAGTTCTCTCATCAATGTCACGATATCAGAATATGTGGATGCTTTGTTCACACAGCACCGGTCAGCTGGCCAACCGGTGGGCACACAGTATTAAGGTTAGAGAGCTGAACGTGCGCGGCAGGCCACCAGCGGATATAAAATAGCCACTCACTCCGCTCCAATCGCGGCGTACTACTCCGTAGCTGAAGCAGGGATACCAGCCAGCTGCGCACAACCCAGTTTCACTAGCGAAAGACCAGACGGGCCGATCACTTTTATGATTCGGTATTATTTTCGGACAATAGTAGTATCAGGAGATCCTCTCGAGTCGTCCTGCCATTTGGGGCATATGAGTTATTTGCAAGTCCTCCGCACAACATTGGGAATTATTGATTATTTCATCAATCAATTGTTCAGGTAGGTAAAAGAACCAAGTTTATTGGCGCTCGTTCGGGTTGGGATGTCTATCTTGTCCGATGAATCACGTGGTGATCCATTCATGATTCATCCGAGTGCTTAAAACTACAGTAACATTGGCGCTCACAGGCCCATGGCGACTGCATCGACTTGTAATCTATTAGGAGGGACATAGTACTAATTGACTGATGATCCAGTTGTTCGTGCCCTTCCGCAGGTGGGCACTTTTGCCCACGCAGAGCACCCGCACTCCAATTGTCTCAGCATGGGGAGCTGTGGCTCAGAAGGATTTCAACCGCAGCACATTGCGCGATTTCAGCGACTGTTGGAAATACGCGATCTTCTATCGGACTTTGAGATCATATTCATAAGGCAGATCTTCGATTGTGTTCTACCCATCAGGGTTATTTCCGACGGCTTCCGCGTTCGGAAACCATCAGGAGCGACGGCTCGGAGGGTCTCGGCGTGTTTTCACGCAGAATAGTCGTTGCTGTGGACATTGTGTGGAGCAAGCGTGGTTGACAAAATTCCACCGGGGAAGTACACGCGGCCGACCAATCATCAGCTAGGAAGGCACGAGCACTCCCACGTCAATGTGCAGCGCCGTGGGCACAGTCCCGCCGTGAATCGGGCAGACCCCTCCATGGGGCGTTGGTGGGGCCTTCAACATAAACAATTTGGATGGGTAAGGTAGGTAGGTAGTTTTTGGATGTGGTAACCATTGATTCATTTCCTCCGTCTCAAGTTCGTTGCACAAAGTTTTTCGTCTTCCCCTTTACTTTCTTCATTCGCAACAGCAACGACTCTATCATCAGGTGAGTTCCAGCCAATGATCAGTTCAAGTCCGGGTTATCTGTAGCTCACTGATCCTTCTGGATCTATGCCCGAGCAATGTTGATTGGCAGATACGAGCTGCGCATCGTTGTACAGGAGATGACATAGCACGCACATCTCACAGCCCAGTCATTTCTTCTTTGCTTATCTTCCCATTCCTTCCAACAACTACAGATCGGCCGACAAAGCTCTGACCATTGTATCATCCATAGAAACTTGAGACAAAATGGGTATCAGCAAGATCCACGCTCGTACTGTGTACGACTCTCGTGGTAACCCCACCGTTGAGGTCGACATCGTCACTGAGACCGGCCTCCACCGCGCCATCGTCCCCTCTGGTGCCTCAACCGGCTCCCACGAGGCGTGCGAGTTGCGCGACAAGGACCCGAGCAAGTGGGCCGGCAAGGGTGAGCATGTGAACGCAAGAGCCTCGGAAATTTGGGGTCTAATATTTCATTAAGGTGTCACCAAGGCTGTTGACAACGTGAACAACAGGATTGCACAAAAGCTCATCGACGCGAAGTTGGACGTCAAGGATCAAACCGCTATTGACGACTTCCTCAAGGGGCTTGATGGCACCAAGAACAAGACTGAGCTCGGTGCCAATGCTATCCTTGGTGTCTCCATGGCCGTTGCAAAGGCTGGCGCCGCCGAGAAGCGCGTTCCGCTTTACGCTCACATTAGCGACCTCGCTGGCACCAAGAAGCCCTATGTCCTTCCTGTCCCTTTCATGAACGTCCTGAACGGTGGTTCGCACGCTGGCGGTCGTCTCGCCTTCCAGGAGTTCATGATCGTCCCGACGTAAGTTTTACACACTCGTTGATCGGACACACTTAAAGTACTGATTTCCTGTCAGCGAGGCCCCGACCTTCAGCGAGGCCCTTCGACAAGGTGCCGAGGTCTACCAGAAGCTCAAGAGCCTGGCAAAGAAGACATACGGTCAGTCTGCTGGCAACGTCGGTGACGAGGGTGGTGTTGCGCCTGATATCCAGACCGCCGACGAAGCCCTGACCCTCATCACCGATGCTATTGAGCAGACCGGATACACGGGCAAGGTCAAGATCGCCATGGACGTCGCTTCGTCCGAGTTCTACAAGAAGGACGAGAAGAAGTACGATTTGGACTTCAAGAACCCCGAAAGCGACCCGAGCAAGTGGGTCACATATGAGCAACTTGCTGAGCAATACCGACAACTTGCCTCCAAGTACCCAATTGTCTCGATCGAGGATCCCTTCGCGGAGGACGACTGGGAGGCCTGGAGCTACTTCTACAAGAACTCGGAATTCCAGCTTGTCGGTGACGATCTTACCGTTACCAACCCGGAGTTCATCAAGAAGGCCATTGACACCAAGGCTTGCAACGGTCTCCTGCTTAAGGTCAACCAGATCGGTACCATCACCGAGGCGATCCAGGCCGCGAAGGATGCCTACGGTGCTGGCTGGGGCGTCATGGTCTCCCACCGCTCGGGTGAGACTGAGGATGTGACTATCGCCGATATTGCCGTCGGTCTCCGAGCTGGACAGATCAAGGCCGGTGCCCCGGCTCGATCTGAGCGTCTGGCCAAGCTCAACCAGATCCTCCGTATCGAGGAGGAGCTTGGCAGCAACGCCATTTACGCCGGTGCTCAATTTCGCAACTCGGTCAACATCTAAATTGTTCCTTGATGATGCGAATAAGAATTGCTGGACGGAAGCCGTTCGCGTCCACGCCACGAGAACGAGATTGAGGGAAGGCGATGAGCCAAGACAATTGCTTGAAGCGAGCATGTCACGTACGATAACGTCGAGTTGAAAAGGCCAAGGCTTAGGTATATACTCAAAACTGTGATATCCCGAGTGACCTACGTTCGCTTTCATGATGTAGTACCATCGAGTAAATTTGGTCGAGATACTCGTGAAAAGGCAAAGGTTGGTTGGTATTGTAAACCACAATCAGGCCTTGAGTATTGCTTTCGTTGTACCGATGACTCGCTTTTGCGTACCAGCCTATATCGTGCTGCTTCCGGCGCCATGTATTATTCTTGGTCGCTCGTGATGTGGCAGCATTCAACCTGTCGGTTGCTTTTCATCGGCTGCCAAAGCTGCCTCGTCACTGATCGATATACGCTTGAGATATGGCAAGCCCCGCAAATACAGCGGGTTTTAAGAGATCGGTAGGTCCCGCTGCCAGAAAGCATAGGCTTATCATCGCGCCCGTTGTTTCTCTTTCGTGCGGACTTTCCGTTCGAGTGCCATGGTTGGCGGCTGACTCAGCCTTTCCCGATATAAACCCGGAGTCGGGTGCTTCGCGACTGGGTCTCTTGAATGAGGGAGTTTGATGCAAGTAAAGGTCCCTGTGATGCGGTCCTTAAATGTATTTGTACGGGTTCATGATCCCGTTCTGTAGGTGCGGAGAATTAGTGTCAACCATAACTGGGGCTGATGCAAGAATGAACTTACTGGGTCGTATAATTTCTTGATTTGACCCATGAGCTTCAGAGTCGTGTCATCACGGCTATAGCCCACGAATTCCTTCTTCGCCACACCGAGGCCGTGCTCAGCGGAAATGCTGCCATTGCGCTTCTGCACCCATTCGTAGACCCATGGCTCGAGAGCCTTCTCGACCGCCTTGTCGTATCGTCGCGTGGCCACGTTGAGATGGAGATTTGAGTCACCCATATGACCATAGCCGACCACATCTACCACCGGCTTTGAGTCGTCCTCGAGATCCATGAGGCCGTTCGATTGAAACATGGCTCGCGCATCCTCCACAAGCTGGTAGAGCTGCGGTAAGGGGATTGAGAGGTCATATTTGTATACACCGCCCCAGTGTTGCGACGCCTCGCTGATGCCTTCACGGCATTTCCAAAGACTCTTCAGCTGCGTCTCGTTCTCAGCCAAAACACCGTCTGCGACGATTTCTTGGCCCATAACATGCTCCAGGAAAGCGTTAAGCTTCTCGCTGTCGTGTTCCGAATTGGAGCCCGACGTTTCGATCAGGCAGTAAAATGGATATTCCTGCTCCAGCGGCAGTTTGGCGCCAGTGGCGCGGGCATAGAGCTTCTGCGATTCGAGATCCATGAGTTCGAAGGCCGAAAGAATTTCCTGGAGCGACTTCTTCGCCTCTTTAAATGCCTGCTGGACCTTCTCATAGGATTCCAGCCCGAAGAAGGCGACGTTGACGGCGGCGCTCCGCTGTGGGCAGAGGATAGAAATACCTGTGACGATGCCTATAGTGCCCTCTGCACCAATGAAGAGTTGTTTGAGATCGTAACCAGTGTTGTTCTTACGTAATTGGCTCAGATCATTGAGGATGGTTCCGTCTGGCAGGACAACTTCTAGACCGAGCACATTACCGTGCAAGCTGCCGTATCTTAAGAAGCGGAGACCGCCGGCATTCGTCGAGACGTTTCCACCGATTTGGCAAGTTCCTTTTGCACCGAGATCGAGGGGAAAGATATATCCCTTCTCTGCTAGGAAGGTGTCCGCAGTCTCCAGAACAACACCAGCATCTGCAACAAGGATACCAGACACATCATCAAACGATCGAATCTTGTTCATGCGACCCAAGTTCAGCACGATCTCGTCGAAAACCGGAACCGAGCCTCCCACCAGTCCGGTGTTTCCACCTTGCGGATTTACCGCAATCAAATTGTCGTTGCAGTATTTCATGATCTTGCTGACTTGTTCCGCTGTGTTCGGCTTCAAGACCAGCCGCGTGTGGCCCCGGTACTTTCGCATCCAATCCGCATTGAAAGCTTCTAAATCACTGGAGGCATCCTGGTTCACACCATCAATGATGGCACTCTCACTGCCCAAAAGACCTCTGAAATAGTCCACATCCGCCGCGTCGATCTCTTTGAAATGTGAGTGGCGCTTTAGATCCGGGTATGCATCCGTGGTGTATTTGATCTTTTTGGGCGAATCGGTCTGGGTTGGGACCTCCGACGAGGTGGTAGCCTTTGATTCTGCATGTGTCCATCTGAGCTGCCGATTGCCGCTCGATACAAGAGGAAGTCGCGCGTCCCGAACAGGCGATTGCTGGAGTTTTGTGTTAGCGATACGAATGCGTCGCACCGACGACAGACAACGATTGATAGACGACATGCTGTGTATATCTTGTGTTCCGGTGTCAATGCCTCGACAAGTATGGATGACGAGAAAAATCCGAGTCTCGAAAGACGTTATGTCACGGAGTGTTCCGTAGCGCGCTGCGTCCATAACTTCAGGCTGGACCCCACAGCTTGAGCAATGGCGTGCATCATCGCTACCGGACACTTGCTGTCGCGTGCACGTCAACCGCCGACTCAAAGCCCGCCGAGGCCGAATTTCTCCATTTCTTGTAAAAGTTACAACGTTGATTTTCCAGCACCCCATCGGTTTTCGGGAGCCAAGAGCAGGTAATTCCTAATTCGAGATCGCTCGACATGCGGCATTAATCTTGAGCGATGAGGTCGTTTACCGCATCGGCATTGCGCCCGCTATGTCGCAACTTTTCACGACCGCAACAACGATCAATCTGGAATACAGTCCGCAGAAGCGCTCTCGTTGAGGCTGGAGATGTTCAATTCGGGCAGCCGCTGCACGAGACCCACCCCTATCTGATCAAGGCCGGCGAGTGTATGATATTCGAGATGGACGAGCAGGACGAGCTGCAATACTAAGAAGTGGCTTCAGTGACGCCCGGGATCACTGCTCTTGAGTACCATCATCGACGCGCCGCCCTTGCGCGAAGACTCCCTAAGAATAGCATTGCAATCCTTGCTGCAGCGAATCTCAAATATCGTTCTGGTTCAGTCTTCTACGAATTCCACCAGGATCCATACTTTTTGTACCTGACCGGTAAGACCATCGAGCGCTCTCGGCACGCGATCCGAACTAAGTACAGCGACAGGCTTTAATGAACCCGAGGCGGTTGCGGTTATAGGTACGTGCATAGGGAATGACCTGCGTTGGTCATGACTGACGGCCATCACAGAGAAGGGTAACTCCGACGTCGAATACACTTTTCACCTTTACGTGCGGTCAAAGGACGAAAAAGCAGAAAAATGGGATGGCGCACGATCAGGCGTCCAGGCTGCGCAGGATGTCTTTAATGCAGACGAAGCGGGCGATATTGAAGACGTATCCAATGTCTTGCCAGGCATAATCGCAAGCGCACGCGAAGTATATACCGACATCGGCACCATGAGTCGGCGGAATGCCTTCGATCGATTCATTGGTGGCACGCCTGCCGTAGATGGATTAGCACGGATATTAAAGACCACGAGCGTCCGTCGGCTTCGACCGCTGATCAATGAGCTGCGCGTTGATAAATCCGAGGCCGAGCTGGACAACATGCGACGCGCAGGTTCCGTTTCGGGCGCAGTGATCACACAGGCGATGAAAGGGACATACTTGAGCGAAAAGCAGCTATGGGCCGACTTGAGCTATGGATTCCGCAGCCAAGGCTTAGATGGCGAGGCATATGTGCCTGTCGTTGCAGGCGGTCGGAATGCGCTCAGCATACATTATGTTCGTAACGACGAGCGGTTAAGAGATGGCGATGTGGTTCTAGTAGATGCTGGTGGGGAGTATGGTGGCTACATCACGGACATAACTCGCACGTGGCCCGTCAACGGGCGATTTTCTGATGCCCAGCGAGACATGTACAACATGATTCTCCACGTTCAGAAAAGCTGCGTCAATCTGTGTCGAGAAGATGCAAATATGACGCTAGACAAAATCCACCAGATCTGCGAAAACGGACTTCGGGATGGCCTCAAAGGTTTGGGCTTCCCAATGACCGGAGATGCCCTGGAGAAGCTTTTCCCCCATCACGTCGGTCATTACATTGGACTCGATGTACATGACGCCCCTGGACACCCGCGGACTAACCGCCTCCTCGAGAGCCAGTGTATTACGATCGAGCCTGGTATTTATGTTCCCGACGAAGAGCGCTGGCCAGCTCACTTCCGTGGTCTCGGAATTCGCATTGAGGATTCTGTCGTTATTGGCAAGGATACGGTGGAAGTGCTTACGCAAACGGCCGTGAAAGACGTCAAAGAAATTGAAGCCCTCCGGGCTTGAGCTTTCGCTTTTATCCTGCATCTATGATCTTTCGACGCCTTTGATACTCCACCAATGATCCCATCTCGGATAGAGATTAAAACCGGATCTGCCAATTCAGATCTTGCTCGTAACCAACGCTAAGCTGGGGAATCTGCGCGTAGCGACCGGCCAGGATTTGACGAGTGTTCTGCAACACCTGGATGTAGCTCTGAGAAGGGCCATACATTTTCATACACTCCAAGAATGCCCAAGACATGGCGCCTACATGGCTTCCTGCTATTGACGCATCCGCTGAGGTCTGGTCGTCCCGACAGCCAGAGTACATCCAGACTTGTTTCGGCTGCTCGGATTGATACTCGACTGCAAATTCTTGCTCACTCAAGCCGTACTGATCAGTCTCCGGCTGTTGATGTGTGAGACTTTTGAAGAAAGACTGGGCGCCTGCGAATAGTTGACGAGCTTCGCCTACTTTGTCCAAAGAGAAGCCTCCCTGGATCAGATGCGTGGCCTCGCCCATCAATTGCATACCGGCCTGAACGTTGTCAATCATGGAGACATTTCCATCCTCGTCGGCCCGGTATATATATGGTAGCTCGACAGCTGAACCACTGTGACAGCAATCGAAAATGATGAAAAGTGTGCTGTTGGGTGGCAGTGCTGTCACTAGGGCTCGGTGAAGCACTCCGCTCGGGATTTGACCATTGCCTGCCAAGAAGATTAGAACGCTCATTATCGCTGCAATACATTTCCAGGACACTTGCTCTCGAAGTCATAAGGTACCTGCCGATTGTTAGCAGTCAAGCATCGAAAGTTGCGCAAGAAGGAATTGTTTACAATTGTATCATCGAATCCCGATACGCGAGTTCCGCTATCGTCAGCGACCTGGGTTCCGTTATTCACTGGCGTCGATCGAGTTTGTTCACATTCAGTCGAACCTGTCCGCCGTGGCCACTGTAATGCAAGAAGTTGCAAGTGCCGGGCTCGGAAACAAGCCATTGGATCGCGGCCATCACTAGACACAAGCTATCTAAGCATCATTCAGAACTTCAGAAAATACAGACTGCGTACTGTTGTGGCCATTCGGCCAGAATGGCCCTCTTGGATCAGTGTGACGATCATCGCGAAGAACGACTTGCGATCGTTCGTCTCGAGAGTATCCTGGGGACCTTCGTCAACTAACGTTGTTGAAGCCTAAGGACGAAACGTACATACCCATGGCATCCAGGAATTCCCGCATGTTCGTGACATCTTGGTGACATCCTTGTAGCGCGTGTTGTGAACCGACGTAGTTGATGCCGATCAACAGCGACTTCTTTCGTGGATAGGCCATGCTTCCTGTGGCTCCTCTTTACAGCTTTGCCAATCGACTGCACTAGGGATATTACCTCCAGCCAGAAAGATAAAAGCGCTCGCTTCGGGGGCTGTATCTGGTACGGTACGGTTGGCAGACAAACTCCGCGCGAATGTTGCTTGTTCATGGCATGCAGGTGCTTGTCACGTGTCTGCAGGATACGTCAGCTATTCCGGCAGCGCCGTCGTCGGGTATTGCGGTTTTTTTAATGCTTCCAGCCCTAGATCGTCGGAGGTTCGCCGATGAGTGCAGTGCGGCTTTCCCGAAAGCAGATCAGGGACACGGGGTTATGCAATCGCTCAAACAAGTGATACAGCTTTAGCATTGATTAACCTTGCAAACAGCATCGTATGGCTTAGAATGCGTCAATGTCTCTATCGACGTTCTTTTTCCAGCTTTTCCGGTTCTTCTTACCGCCGGCCCTAATCTGTACCGTATATCTCTACACTTTTCCGTTCCTCAAAGACTGCGGCTTCCCCCCAGCAAAGCCCGCGGAAACAGCATGTTACTTTGGGGACGCGCCGCGTCCAGGCATCGCGGCTGAGCTTGCGCCCTTCCGACTCCTTGCCATTGGCGATCCCCAGTTGGAAGGCGACACTTCACTGCCTGATCCGGACGCGCCCTTCTTCCCGAGTCTGGTGCGTCTTTGGGATGGCGTGCAGAACCAGGGACTGGGCGCGATTTCAGCGCGGATAGCCGAGACGAGCAAAGCTCTTCTTTCAGAGGACATCCCACGGAACTTTAAGGCGTGCCGGAAACGAGTCGACCTCTGGGGAAATGACCTCTACCTGGCCCACGTGTATGGGTGGGTCAAATGGTACTCAAATCCCACACACGTGGTTGTACTCGGCGATCTGCTCGGCAGCCAATGGATTCACGATGCGGAGTTCCAGAAGCGCAGTCATCGGTTCTGGAACACTGTCTTCAAAGGAGGACAGCAGATCCCAAAGGAGATCACCCAGATTTCGTCATGGCGACCCGAATCGCTTGGAGAGGATCGGCGGTGGGAGGATCGCATCATTGCTGTAGCTGGTAATCATGATATTGGCTATGCAGGCGATATTACCTTTAATGGAATCGAAAGATTCGAGAAGGCGTTTGGCAGTGTCAATTGGGCTGTTACGTTCAAATTGAATCAAACAGATGCTCCGGTAGTCGGTGGACTAGGGGGCTCCGACACGTCTCCAGCACTTCGACTTATCATCCTAAACTCAATGAACCTGGATGGCCCCGCTCGTGACGAGGCCCTCCAACGCGAAAGCCAGAACTTCTTCATGAACGAAGCTTCGAATCGACACGACCTGCCTCACAACACAGCGAACGTCCTCCTCACTCACATACCGCTCCATAAAGAAGAGGGAATCTGTGTTGATGCCCCATTCTTCAGCTACTGGCCAGGGCATGAAGGTGGAGGACTCCGAGAGCAGAATCATCTCAGCGAGAGTGTGAGTGATATCATTCTCAATGGATTGGTTGGCCCGGGCCGCCGCCACCAAGCCATCATTCTGAATGGGCACGATCACGAGGGCTGCCATGTTTATCATTGGCGAAACTTAACGGATGATGCCGACGCACCATCCGCAGAGCGAGCGTGGAAAGCGAAGCGGTACTTCCGGGCGAGGACCGAGCGCAGCGATGAGTCGGCTGCCGGAGTTCGCGAAATCACGGTGCGGAGCATCATGGGCAACTTCGATGGCAACGTGGGGTTCCTCAGTGCATGGTGGGACTCGACAGCCGAGCAATGGCGTTTTGAGTACAACGCATGCATGTTCGGTGTGCAACATATCTGGTGGGCAATTTACGTTATTGACATCATCGTGATAGCATTTGGTATCGCTGGATTAGCCTTTCTTTACGCTGCACGGTCAAGTGCAGCTCCTCGCAGGAAGGCTAAAACGGCTTGAGAAATATCATGACACGGTCTTAGACAAACGACAATACGGAGCAGGAAATTCCAATCATCCTGAAGTGGCTTGTGTGGCTGCAGCACGAAGCAGCTTTGAAGCAGAGCGGTGGAAATCAGAATGCTTTCACTTGAAGACATCCCAACATCGACTCACTTAGGATCGCTGGAATCGGTTAGCAAGACACGATAATATTCTGCTCTGTGGCAAGCTATTTCTATACGTGTTGTGTAACAGATCTATTCTTACACGACGAGATTCTGCGGCTGGCCTTTCGCGAAACCGTCGATATTGGCTTTGACGGTCGCCAATGTGCCGTTGATGGTTTTCGATGAGTACCCTTAGCATTTTCAGCGTTTTGTCGTCCACATGGAGGTGAAAGAACCTAGACTTACTGCCATGATGTCAGTCAAAGGTCCAACAACGTTAAAGCAGCGAGTATCTACATACCAGGCCAAATGTGGACTCAAAATCAGGTTCGGAATCTCTTGTTTGACCAGAGGAGAGTTGGCCGCCGACGCAGGCTCGGTCTCGAAGACATCCAGACCCGCACCACCAATCTTACCTTGGCGTAAAGCCTCAGCGAGATTGGCCTCGTTTATGACACCCCCACGACCAACGTTGATGATCAAGGCGGCAGGGTCCATGGCTGAAAACTCGGGCGTGCCGAACATGTTCCGCGTGGTGGCATCCAGGGGCGCAACGAGAATAAATAAAGTGCCGTGCTGGAGACAATCTGCAAATGACGTGCGGCCATCGCGGACCTCTGTTGCGCCTTTCCGCTCCGCGATAAGAACGCGCATACCGAGTGCACGCCCGATCTTCTCAACGTGTTTTCCTATAATTTGTTTAAGTAACTCAGCCCGTAGTTGACGGTAAAGGCTGTGATTCACCTAAAGCACCATAGCCAACTACCACGAGAGTCTCCTCCCCATTGGTACGAGGAGGCTGACCGAAGTGCTTGTACATTCTGGTGTCGCTCGGCCACACATCGCCTTCTACAACGAGCTTGTGCATGGGAATAATCTGTCGCCGAAGAGTGAAGAAAAGTGCGAAGGCATGTTCACTGACAGTCTCGGTATTCTGTGCAGGTACATGGCACAATGCGATTCCTCTTTCACGTAGAACCTCTTTGTCGATGTGATCCGTGCCAGTTCCGTTGCAGGCGACAAGTTGCAGCTTGGGTGCGGCATCCACCATCTCTCTGGTGATACGAACCATTGAAGTTATGAATATCGTTGCAGGTGCCGCGATTGCCGGCATTTCTTCGGGGGCGATCGTGACATGGAGGGACAGATCGTAGTCGAAGTCGAATTTTGGAGGCTGAACCCATGAATCAAGCGCAACGATATGGTGCTTGACGAAAGCCATTGTTTTCGTTCGATCGAAAGGGCGCAAGGATATGAGTATGAGCGGTTAGAAAATACAGTACCTGCTAATCGCTCTTCGTATGCTTCGACCTCAATGTTGGTCAAACTTCATGAATGGATGACAAGAAAGTGTAAGAACTTGAGAGCAGACCCATGGAACCCCGCCGCCTTGGTACATTCACAGGGCGCGCCGCCAAAAGCCGAATCAGCGGCCCAAGAGCACACCCACGCCTGAGGTTCCACATTCATGGCGACCTGAAGTGACCTCGCCATTGCTACTCATTGCAAAGTCAACTGCTTTGATACCCCTACTGGAGAGATGGGAATTCGGTCCGTTGAGAGGTGAATAGTCTTTGCAGTGCGGGGAGCAAAGAAGGTGATATTATGATTGGCAGGCCAGACCAGCAGCGGTTATTCGCCGTCTATCATTACAACCTTGCGTCCCAGGCCGAACTGTTGGATCAAACCCCGCCATACTAGCAGAGGCGAGGAAGATTGCGTTTCTGCATTTTCGACTGGCTTTATGTGAACTGTTCCGCAGGTAGGTGCGCCCTGGATTCAGACAAAGTTGCGTCGCTGTTGTAGAAATGATGCTGTCGAAGCGGAGGATTGTCGCCCCACTTTGTTTGGCTCCCCTCTGACCGGGGCTCGTTTGATAAATCATTACACATCCTAGGTAGCCGAAGAGTACCACGCGATCACGATGTCGTCCGATCATGCAGCCCAGGATAAGCCGCGCATACATACAGCATCTACTGCAGCGAGTAAGCTGCGATACATCAGCTATGGCTCCGAGAAAGAATCACCATTTCTCCCGGCGATCAAACGATTGATCTCGCAAGATTTGTCCGAGCCCTACAGCATATATGTTTACAGGTACTTCTTGTACCAGTGGGGCGATTTATGTTTCATGGTAAGAGACAAGTAATGATGGGCCTCAAAGAGTATCTACGTCTAATCTCCTGTTGGTAGGCACTTGATGAGAATGATGACTTGATTGGTGTCATCGTGTGCAAACTCGAGCCGCATCGTGGAGGTCCGATGCGTGGCTACATCGCAATGCTGGCAACAAGACAAGAGTATCGAGGCCAAGGTATTGCCTCTAAACTGGTCCGGTTGGCCATCGAGCAAATGGTTGCAAAGGATGCAGACGAGGTATGCATCTTGGATATCGAAATCGCGTCGTCGCAGGGCTCACAAATTTTCCAGATTGCACTCGAAACAGAGGTCGACAATGTCCCTTCGCTGCGAATCTATGAAAACCTAGGATTCATTCGCAGTAAGCGATTACACCGGTACTACTTAAACGGCAATACCGCGTATCGATTGATCTTGTATCTTAAGCCTGGTATACCACTCCGGCCTACCTTCGCTCCAGAGTATCCGCCGATGGACCCAATCGAGGCTGAGTACTACGCACCAACGCGGCAGGACGATGCCTTATCCCAGCAAACTGCACGGATGCATATTGAGGATGTTCACGGCCAGCGTCACAACATAATGGGCACTTAAGCATGCAGATTTCCAGGATATTTGCATTAATTGCTGCCGACAGTCAAGTCTTCCTACGGATGCTCGGAGACATCATATCTGGCTCTATAATTTTACAATCTCCCATCCCTTGAGATCGAGGCTCGAAAGTACACCCCCCAGTGGACCTTGGATCTCGTGGCCATTTTGCCACTGCTTTGGGCCCGCCCAGTGCTCAATGAATCCAGCTGGGCCAGAAACGAAAATGACCTTGCGAGGTGTGTCGCCGTTTGATGATGAACTCGATTGCTCGGCTACGACACTCCTCACTCGCGCGACATCAATTGACGCACCCTCCTCGTCGACGAAATAGTCAACGGTGAGCTGCGTCGTGCCGGATGGTGCTGCGGCGAACGAGCGCTTCAAACTCTCCAACTGTTTCACGATTGCACCATTCTCCACCGGATGAGCTGGTGCAGTCGCAGAATCAGGTTTTGAAGCACTCTTGCCGAGTGACCACCATCGCCACGGGCTTTGAGCTGGCGCACTATCGTTGAATCCGCCGATGCAATCTTCTCTCCGTCTATTAGCCCAAAAGATATGCAAGTTTGCTTCGCCGTCCAAAACATCTGCAGTCTGTAATGCAGGAGCGATGCCCGTACCACCTGCAATGAATACCGCGCTCTTTATGTCTCCAGGTATGGGATATTCCACATACGGTCCGCGCATCTCGACTGTAGCACCTACAGGTAGGCGATGGAGGAAGTTGGAGACTTCCCCTCTGGGCTCCCTTTTGATGAGGAAGCGAAGCTCATCGTCGTATTGATCCGGTTGCGCTGGCAGGCAGGTGTATGAGCGAGCGATCTGCAATTGCGGCTGTTTGAATTCCACGCTCGTTATGGCCCATTCAGCGTCCGGCACAGTCGCTTTGATGGCCATGTTGGCGGCCGGTCTCAATGCGAAGATTGAGCATGTTGATGAAACGTTTTCTTTGGCAACGAGGGTGTACTTGACGAATTGCAATCTATCAGGCTGATTCCCACCGAAGATATCTCCATTGTTACTCAGATACCATCCTAGCGGCAGACCGACTGCGAAGAGCGCCAATGCTGGTACTCTGCCTCTGGCGCTCGAACGCCGCCCTTCATGAGTCGCGGCGTCTGACGAGGAGTTGAGAGCTTCGGCTCTGCTTCGGTCGTGCGATGGTTCCTCGCCGGTTTGCTTCAAACGGTGACTCGAGACGTGCAGTCCCCTCCGCGTTGCGATTTTTCCCGCATAGCTCCTGGAAGTCTGAGCTAGATGCCTGGCAACATACTGTCGCACGAGCATTGCCTGGAAGAGGTAGCAGACACGCAAAAGTTTTTGAGAAATAAGTAAAGCGACCTTTGGAAATCCCGGGCCATTGGCGTTTCCAGTACGTCAGATCGCGTGGCAGGCGGGTGCTTGCAGGCGTTTTGATGAGTCAGCTACGCGCCCCTGGCGCGCATGAATGGCCGAGGGACCCAGGTACAATATCAAACATGAAGCGAAGTTATCTCTAGATACCGCTACGGGCGCATTACTGATCTTCGATTCGATAAAGCGCACGTCGCGTATGCTGAATAAATGGACCATTGTCCCCAGCACAAATGCGACCTGCGTTCTTGATCACGCTCTTGCTCCATTGCCTGGCAGCGCAAGGTCAGGATTTCTTTATTCATCCTAGGGGTCGACGCCGCTAACGAACCCAGGCAAACGATGGACGTGGCCGAACATCCATGCGAAGCAGAGCTTGGGTGGAGGAGTCCCATTGCGGGTTCTACTGATCGGCGATTCGATTCTTGTTGGCTACGCCAGCCTTGATTTCAATGGCTTCCGTCAACATTTGTACGATAATTTCGTCGAATCTGGTAAGGAGCGGCATTGGCAGACATGTCACTGACTTTTCATTGACTTTGTTGTGTCAGGCAGCTCTGTCGACTTTCTAGGAACACAATCTCTCGGGCCAGATCCTAAGCCTGCGAACCATTTCGAAGGCTACCCAGGTCATCGACTCAAAATGCTACAAGACAGATTGATCGCAAACAGCATTCTTCTCGAGCAGCCGAACATCATCCTTCTGCTTGCTGGGACCAATGATTTGAATCAACAGGATATTCTTTTTTCGGAGGAGGAGCCTCGCACGCTAGCACTCTATCGACTACAGCTCATGTTGGAATATCTCACCTGCATGGCTCCGGAGGCTGTATTACTGGTCGCAGATCTCCCTCCAATCCAGAATGAGACCGCGCAAGCATTGGCAGTTGACTTTAATGCTGGCATTCCCACGGTAGTTGCGCCAGGTGTGTCCGAAGGATTCAAAATCGGTACCGTCCAACTTAGCGACATGGGTCCGGAACTAATGAATCACGACGGCATCCATCCAAACGACGACGGCTACAAGGTCGTCGCCGATCGATGGTTCAAATCCTTGCAGGATCTGCCAGCCGGCTGGATTCAAGCGTCGAAGGGATCTCTGATGGGGAAGGGGAATGCGACTGCAGACATGTGTGCTGAACGTGTGCATAGCGCACAGAACTGTCCCAAATGTGAAGGCATATGGCACTGCCTTTGGGTTGCGCCCAACACACGTTGCGGTTCATACTGAGCCAACGAATGCTCAGACTTGCTCGGAAAGTTGCCACAAGCGGACAAGCCTGGCCTCGAGACAACCTTGAGCCCTCGCCGGACCGCGCGATGGAAGCCATGAAAGATGTATGCATCCATACCATTTCACGGGAGCCGCTTTGCAGGCGACGCCAGACCGCCCACAGTGGTCAATAATAATGGACCAAGCGGGATCCAACTCTCGTTGCTCTCTTTAGCGCGAGCGACTGGGGGCCGCCGGGTATTCGAAGATGATACCCGGCTGTTGCGCCCGCGCTTACACCGTATGGAGTGTCGCTATGACGACTCAAGCATCGGCGTGCCATCACTGGCGCGGATTCACGCGACAAGCAGCAGAAGCTCAGCTTCGACCCAACATCTCTGACATCCGTGGAAGGAACATGCGCACAAAGAAAATGCCTTGTACAGACCGCATGGCTGCCTAACATGTAGTCATTGCAGCTACGGGCCGCAGATTGGGCTTCAATGACAACGGGACGGATTTTGGTACGTGATCAATGGGTGAAATGGCCAACCTTGAGCCACATTGCCGGTCAATCGGCAGGACCCATCTACAAGCTACAATATATAAGCCGCACCCGTGCCCTTCAACTCCCAGAAAGACCTATTCTTCTGTGCACTCACACGGCCCAAGCAGAAGAGCTGGATCACGTGATGCGTCATGCCACTCACGACTTTTGACACGTGCACAGCCGAAAGGGCCTGGGAACAGCGAGACCTCACCTTCCAGCAATTGAGTCGTCAGATTGATCAAACTGAGATTCTTCTGGGGAAAATCTCGCCCCTTTTCACGTTCGAATGGCTTGCCTTACGAATTTGTGGCTGAGTGTCGCTTCGTCGATGGCAGAATTCCTCCCCTAAACAGATATGAGCGGAATTCCGCTCCGCAATTTGACATCGCCTCCTTGCTCGCTTCTCCCGTCTGATGCAATTCATTGTTGCACCCGCACATACACTCCCGACAAGGGTACCTTGATCTGCTGATGCGTCCGTAATTTGAGCGACGTGCTCCATCATGCGAGTT
Source organism: Ramichloridium luteum (assembly GCA_002368545.1). Classification (NCBI taxonomy): domain Eukaryota; kingdom Fungi; phylum Ascomycota; class Dothideomycetes; order Mycosphaerellales; family Dissoconiaceae; genus Ramichloridium; species Ramichloridium luteum. The sequence goes on along the minus strand of MTSC01000001.1, from coordinate 1,697,103 downwards.
GTGGTGGGTCCCGTGTCTTCTGTGCCTAGTGCTGCAACAATCCTTGCAGTATCAATCCCATCAGCGAGACGGGGAGCACTCAACTCGACTTGCAACACAACCCAGGAAACCCCGCCGATAAAGGGAGAGAGCTCCTGCAATGCCATGCAGCTAGCTTTTAGCTTTGTTGAAAGACCAATAGCCGTCGATTGGTGTCGTCTAGATTTTCGCCATCATCGGGAATTCCGGCGAATCTTTCCTGCTTGCACCAGGGTGCCCTCACGTAGCCATTGACCGCCACGGGTCAAGCTACTGCAGCAGGCATTAACCATGACAGCTGCCAGCTCCTCGGCTGGACATTGCCACCCTCATGCATGCATGAATGATGGTGTGGTCGTCGCGGTCGTCGTCGTGAGGATGATACCACGGCTCGGCGGCGGTGCCCATGGACGGGTATAAAAGGTTGAACCAGAGGGGGGTTGAGTTCTGTTTCCTTTCTCTTCCCTTTCCTACACATCTAAAGACTTCTCTGCTTCTCAGACATTTCCTTCACAAGGATATCATTACAGACCATCCACAGTCATCATGTCTACTGCTTACTACCAATACCAGACCGCGGGCAGCCTGCCCGTCAACGTCCCGGGCAAGACGGCTCAAGGCCAATACAATGGCCACCAACTCCGCATGCCCTCAACTTACAGCGAGCTGTCGGCTTCCCCACCGGAGGGCACAGAGAGCGTCTCCTCATCGGGCGCCGGTTTGTACTCCGTCGACACGAGCAGCTATGCCGCCAGCATTGCAAGCAGCGATTACGATTCCTCGTCGACTGGTGTTTCCAGCGTCGATTTGCTCGACTACATGAACAGCCGTCTTTCGGATACTTACGATCCGATCCCCATGGACAAGAATATGGTGCGACAAGCACAAATGTATGGAATCTAATTCTGCACGAAACGGCAGCGCTGACGATCTCCAGGTCTGGCGAACTCAACGCAAAGAACCGCGAATTACTCGCTCTGCAAGCAGAAGCCCGCCGACGGCTCGCGCGAACACGCGCAAACTTCGCAGAGGGCATGAAAGCCGCGAAGGAAGTTCAGCGTGATCTCGAATGGACGCAAAAGAAGGTCAAGTAAGTTTTTTTTTTTCGCGCGGCACGCCCGGTTCATTCAAACATTGAGCTAACCACAAGGACAGTGCCCTCAATGCGCGCGCGGCGTACAAATACCCCGAGCAATACCGAGCAGCGCGCGAGATGTACCCAGCGCAAGGCGAATACTGAAAGATTGCGACTCGTGTGTTATGATTATTACGAATATACCTGGTTACGGCGTTCACGGAATTCTCACGGCCGGCAATTTGATTTCAAGATTTCGGCGATTCTGGAGCAGGTTTTTGGAGGAAAACATCCGATTTTCAAGACGATGTTCAAACAAGCTCACGTTGGCCCGGTGTATGCTTAAGGTACCTTGCATTGGCGCGTCGCAAGAACGTTCCGGTGCTTGCAGCCGGCGCATGAACCGCTGCAGCAGCCTGCACTAGCCGTCTGCTGGGGTCTGGGGACTGCAGGCCAATCGTGCAGGGGTAGGCGCAGAGCGGCAGAGCGATCGGACTGGCCCTTGGCCGGTGCGCCACGCAGAGCGCTTGGGGGCTGTTTGGGCGACTATGGCGAAGGTGCGGTAGTTGTGTCATGGGCCCCATTTGCAGTGTTGGGCAGATATCTCGCCCATAATGGCAACCTTTTCCTAATCGGGTGTGTGCGTAGTGCTGAGAACCCCGTGAAGTGCCAACAAAAGGCCCCGAATTGTCACCCGTGGTGGTCGACGGCCAGGATCACGTCCCAGACGGCGAAGGTCGGATGCCTGAGCACGTTCTGGGGGCTTATGTGATACCTGTAGGCGGTATGACCGAGGCACGCCTCCTCTGGTGCGGGTAGAATCTGGTTATCAGCATTAGTCTGACGCCTTGACAGTGGCAGAGCCTCGTGTGTAGGGCGCTGAGGTGGAGGTGGACCGTGTAGTCGCTTGCTGAGCACGTGCCTCAATGCTTGTCTTTTTGTGTCTCCATTGCAAGCCGTGATCTTCATGCTCGAGATATCTGCAGAACATCGTGCCCACCTTGCATTGCAGTGGTTGAGAGTTCGCGCACTGTAACGGGGCTAATTCGCGGTGACGTTGCGTCAGAGGCATATAAAGTAGAAGGACTTCACTCCGTGACTCGCGGACGATGCTTCCCGCTTGTCGTGCCATTTCCACTGGCTGTGACCGCGAGATATGGCAATGAGAAGCAGCAGTCCAAGGGCGATTGAGTTTCAAGACCACCTGCGAAACCTCGCACATCGAGACTCTGCTGCGGACGGTTCATCCCGTCGATGTGTTACCGCCGACATCAAGGCTGAGTTAGAAGAAGAAACAGTCCATCAATCAGGATACATTTTACTCAGACAAGAAATCGTGCCTTTTGTAAAGCAATTGTGAGCCTTGCACAGCTGCGAGGGTTCGGCCAAATTGCTTCGAGACGACAACCAAGTTTTGCAAGTTGCACGTGCGAACATGACGAATTATCAGGCAGCATCGTGACAGCGGTAAGGGAACAACGTCAATCGAAATTGTTCTCACATTTAAGGTACCTACATGCAGCGGTTGCTGACAACGCAATGGATCATTTCTCGCGCGTAACAATGTAATGTTATCGCTCGCAGTCCGGCTGGACCTGCCAGATGCAGTACTTATTTCCCCTCCATCGTCGAGAAGATCGGGCTTTGAAGCTGGTGGGGGGCTTTAGTGCCGTGTCTCGAAGCTGTAGTTCAGCTATCTGCGATAGCACAACATCCATTGCAGACATGGCTGCATAGCTCTCGTCGCTGTGTGGAGGGTGCGGTCGTGGGTGTGAGGATTGAGGCAGAATGGCTCTTATATCTCTGCCCACCTTGCTCTCCTGTCGGCAATCCATCTTCTCTTCTCTCCGGACCACCACTCTCCATTACTCTCGAGCCGCACCCAGAGCCTCAATCTTTGTTCAATCGCGCGCCATGGCGAGTCTCACAGTCGAGCTTACAGCGCCCAATGGCAAGAAGTACACCCAGCCTACTGGCCTTTTCATCAACAACGAATGGGTCGCTGGCAGCAAGGGAGACAAGATCACGAGTATCAATCCAGCAACCGAGACAGAAATCGCGTCTGTTCACGCAGCCGAGCCAGAGGATGTGGACAAGGCTGTTGCAGCCGCCCGGGCCGCCCTGAAGGGTCCATGGCGGGACATTTCGACAACCGAAAGAGGAGACTTGATGTACAAGCTCAGCCAGCTTGTGGAAGAGAACAAAGAGCTTCTGGCAACCATTGAGACTTGGGATAATGGTAGACGCACCCATATTCTCTCCAATCGCGCCGCAACACAACTGAAATGATGTTCATATAGGCAAGCCGTACGCTGTTGCGCTCTCGGAGGACCTGGCTGAAGTCGCGGGGTGTCTGAAGTACTACGCCGGTTGGGCCGACAAGGTACATGGCCAAGTCATCGACACAACGGCAGCTAAGCTCGCGTACACAATCCGCGAGCCCGTCGGCGTGTGTGGACAGATCATCCCATGGAATTACCCACTTGCTATGGCGGCGTGGAAGCTCGGCCCGGCGCTCGCATGCGGTAACACAGTGGTACTCAAGGCAGCTGAACAGACACCGCTGTCGATTCTGGTTCTTGCCGATCTCGTGCGCCAGGCTGGCTTCCCTCCCGGCGTCGTGAACATCATCAATGGGCACGGACGCGTCGCGGGCGCAAGGCTAGCCAGCCATCCAGACGTGGACAAAGTTGCTTTCACCGGTTCAACTGCAACTGGACGAGAGATCATGAAGCTGGCGGCGGGAACACTGAAGAACATCACCCTTGAGACCGGCGGCAAGTCTCCTCTGCTCGTGTTCGATGATGCCGACCTCGAGCAAGCAGTGCGGTGGGCTCATATCGGCATCATGTCCAACATGGGTCAAATTTGCACAGCAACGAGCCGTGTGTTGGTGCAAGCAGATATCTATGACAAGTTCGTCGCTGCGTTCAAAGAACAGGTCACCAACACCAGCACGATCGGCGACCCCTTCGAGGACAAGACCTTCCAAGGCCCGCAAGTCACGCGTGCACAATACGAGCGCGTCTTGTCATACATCGAGCGCGGCCAATCCGAAGGTGCCACTTTGGCTCTGGGTGGCCAGGCCGCCAAGGACGTCGGTGGAGGGCGAGGCTTCTTCGTCCAGCCGACTGTCTTCACGGACGTCACCTCGAAGATGGCCATCTTTCAAGAAGAGGTCTTCGGTCCCTTCGTGGTGCTTGTCAAGTTCAACACGGAGGAGGAAGCGCTCGCACTCGCGAATGATACCACCTACGGCCTCGGCGCCGCCGTCTTCACCCGCGATCTGGTGCGCGCCCACCGCCTAGCCCGTAACATCTCCGCCGGCATGGTCTGGATCAACTCAAGCCAGGACAGTGACTTCCGCATCCCCTTCGGCGGTGTCAAGCAGTCTGGCATTGGTCGTGAGTTGGGTGAGGCTGGCCTGGAGGCCTATACGAATAAGAAGGCTGTGCACGTCAACCTGGGAACATGGCTATAAGCCTGTGGACTGCGGTGGATGCATTTCTGGCGCAAGGCAACGGGGGCCTGCGCACGTAGGATAGTTTGTGAACCAAGACTCGTCACGACAGAATGTTGACGCGGTGTTATCGTGTGGTTGAATGTAGGCTACCCGACCTTCATAGTGACACTCGCATTCGTTTCTCGCGTGAGCGCACACAGATACAACGAGATATTGTGATGCAATTGACTTTTGCTTTCGCTCGTACTCTCATAAAATGAAAGTCGCCAAGTTATGATTGCAACGCTTGGATTTGGATTGGATGAGAATGGAAAAAAAATTATTGAATGCCTCCACCCAGAATTGAACTAGGGATCTTTGCATTGCTTCGTTCCGAATGAGATTCTTCACGTACAAGTGCAACGCGTTACCACTGCGCTGGAATTGGCGTTAGCAACCAATAGTGGTGTAGAGAGAGCTAGGGTACTCGACTTACCCATAGAGGCTTTCACGTGATTGTAAAGTTGGAGAAATATATAACACACCTCGACCTGCAAGCAGTCCGGCCAGCTGCGGTGATGCAACACACCACCAAGCTGTGCAGCAGGCAAGATTCGCGAGCCAGAGGAAGAGGGATAGGGGGGCGACCAAGTGGGGTGGATTGCACCGGTTTCATGTGCATTGACTCGAGACGGTTCCCTCCTGCAAAACTGCGGAAAGAAGTAGTATTTTCAATAAGGTGTGGTGGAGCCAAAAGGAGCCTCGGCTTGTTTCCCCAGCCATCTCCGCGTTTTGTCGTTGCGCCGACCCCAGAATCGTCGTCAGCGACGCTATCATATAGAATTCTTTGGTCCTGCCACGGAGGGCCCTGCGTCCCTCCTGCCATCAAAGTCCAGCACCTCCATCGACTGTTAAAGCCCTCTTGGTCAGGTCGCCCGAGATGTCGTCTTCAGGAAAGTCCTCCGGCAGTGGCAGTGCCTCAAGGAGACCACTGGACCCGATCACCCGGACGGCCTTGCGATACACGATAAGCCCTCGCGAATATGAGCTGCTGCACCAGTATCTCATTTCGCGCGCGCCCCAGCAGGTGCAAAAGCGAACGCCGAACCCACCGCGGTATGAGAAGATCACCGAGAGCCGTACGGAAGGGGGAGAATACAATGCCAGCGCGATGCGGGCTTCATTGCGCGTGTTCGTCACGATGTATGCTGGCCTGAAGGCATGGGAGAGCGTAAAGAAGGTCCTGGCGAGCCGCAAAGGAGTCCCTACGCCTGCCACGGTGACGGCGACACCAGCGACTGCCGTGGCCGCCCACCGCCACCCAAATGCACGTGTGGCGTTGGCGTTTTCATCCATCCTCCTCTTCCACCGGCTGCTTTTCCGCTTCTTCAAACGCCTACGAGCATCGCTTCTGGAGGACAGCGCCGAGCCTTTCCGCAAACGCAATCCCACCATCGCAAAGGCGTTGACGTCGAAATCTACGCCAGCGATTGGTGCCGCTCTGGCGGGCTTCTTGCTTGGCATCAGCCCGTCAGACCAGCTTCGTCTTACGATTGTCATCTACATTCTCTCCCGAAGCCTGGAATTCGGATATGACGCTCTCGCGGACAGCGAATATCTTTGGTCAAAGGAGAAGGGCCGGCCGTGGTGGTTCGGTAGCTGGATTATGATGCCCTTTGCATGTGGACAACTCCTGCATGCTTTCGTCAATGACCGCGACTGCTTCCCGGAGAGCTATGGCAAGTTCATTTTGCAGCGCAGCCCGGAGTACATCCAGCTGCGGCCGACGGACTACCCTGCCGGCAAGGCCTGGCCCGGTACCTTCGACATTGTCGACGCGCTCGCTGCCATGGGCTCGCTCAAGTGGCCTGAGTTCGTCTCACCGATCTTGTTTCCCAACATGAAGAATACGCTCCCTTCCAATGCAGCCATTCAGAAGGTGTCGCCGATTCTGTCGCCAGCTTTCCCGGGCGCCCGCAACATGGCATGCGCCCTGCTTCACCCCCACGATCCCAGCTGCGCGCGTACGTACCTGCGCTACTGGATCGCCGCATTCCCAGGCATCGCTCGTTTCTTCACTCTCGTCTATGGGGCTTTTGCCCTTCTGGCGTACAAGGCTCTCCTTAAGAATCCTGTGCCATTCCTCAATAAGCTCTCCGGGCGCATTCTGCGCATGAGCGTGTTCATAACTGGTGCCATTGGCACATCGTGGGGCTCCATCTGCCTCTTCAACAACATTCTGCCGCGCGGTGTCCTGCCCACGCAGCGCTGGTTCCTCGGCGGCTTCCTCGGTGGCATGTGGGCCTTTGTCGCCAAGTCCGGCGAGCGTAGCACATTCCTTTACTCCGGCCGCACGAGCATCGAATCGCTTTACCACGTCGGCAAGAAGCGGGGTTGGTGGCGCGGCATCCGTGGCGGCGATGTCATGGTCTTCGTCGCCAGCTTGGCGCTCATCAACTACGTCCATGAGAATCGCCCGGCCGCCGTGAGCAGTGGCTTGTTGCGAAAGGTCCTGTCAACTATGAACGGCGAAGGCTGGGTGGACCGCGTCGCTGTCCAAAAGGCGAAGGCCGATGCCGCGGAGAAGGGTGAGAAGGCTGAATAATTGTAGTGACTTTCCACCATCATACATCATCATCATGCCGACTTTCCTCGACTGATTTTGCTTCACACGGAGTACTGGGGCAGATTTCTTTTGTACGGGAAGATATCCTCGGCGAGAAGGGTATCTCGCACGATACACCATAGTGCAGACTTCCTGTACGATTTTCTTCGACTGATGGCTAAGCCAGCGGAGTCAGCTTCGTCCTGGACCACAGGACCTCGATGAGACCCTTACGGGTTGGACTCAATCTCCAGTCCTCAAATCTTATGGTCAGGGTTCGTATTACAACAGGCTCACGGGAACTCGAAGACAGTTCCCGGCAGTTGAAGACCGTCAAGCCAACATGCATGACCGCCCGGCATGCCGTCGATCTCGTCTCGGTGCCTGGATGAGCGCGTATTTCCGGATCTGAGAATTGGCAAGTAGTCCATACAGCGGCACTACAAACCTTTGATCGGATTCGCATCAGCACAATAAGAACTGGGTGAATAATAAGACAACACGGTCGTTGTGCTCAACACGGGGAAGAAGCATTACAAGGGATGAGAGTATCTTGATGGACGTATCATATGATTTTCGGTTGTGATCGATCACGCACTTAGTGCTCGCACAAATCCGGTTGTCCTTTGGAAAAGCAGAACAGCATACAGCGCCAGCTTTGCGCATCCAAGTATGTAGAGATTGCTCTGTACAAATCAGCACAAAGCTATAAGGAGGATTTATATGTCGAACGCCATGCACGAACCATTTATCCCACATTTTTCCTGTCCGGCCGTAAAAGTTCCTGCAATGTCCACACCACCGCACGCGCGACTTCTGCTGCTTCCTCCCAGACTTGGTCGTGTCCGCCATGTAGTTCCAAGAGACCTACCCGCCGGCCACCACTCGTTTGCAATTCCTCGCCCGCTACGACATCGCCGAACCCCTGTGCCCTCAGTGCCGCTTGCATCCGATCAACCTGCTCCCATTCCACCAGCTCGTCCTCGCGCGAATGCGCGATGACTACAAGCTGGCCTTCGGGCCAATTCGCCTTTGAAAGCCCTTCCGCAGACACCGCTGGGCTCGCGGTCGCCCACACTTGGGGATCATGCCCAAATGCCCCCGTCACGAATTCTCGATACGCGGAGATGTCGGCATGGTACGATACGAGCGCTGGCAGATCGTACAGGCCCTCGATCCCGAGCACGGCAACCGGCGCAATCGGCTTCTCGCTGCCTGTAGAGGTTGCTTCTCGCCAATCCTGCTTCATGGCGACTTGCAGCGCTAAAGTTGCCCCACAGGAGTGTCCAACGAGAAGGTAGCGACTGCCAAAGCCGTAGGTCCGCTGGAGATGCACAATCGCGGCAAGTGTGTCCTCGATGTGATCCGGATGGTTTGCATTCCGGGCGGAATCGTTGGGCGTTGGCGGAGGCAGCGATGATGATGGTGGTGGTGGGGAGAGTCGATAGTTGATCGATGCAAGGCCGGCGAGGTGGGCAAGGGTCGAAGGATTTTGCAATAATAATTTCTGTGCTGCATCGAATGTGCTCGCTGTCTGCTCGAAGTCATACCAGGCACCGCCGTGGATGTACACCAGCCAGAGCTGTTGTTTGGAATTGGACTCCAATGGACGGGGAATGCAAACTTGGTAATTATTGAGGGTGGAATGAGAGTCGTAGGTAATGCCAGTTTTGAACTGTGGCCATTGTATATCGTTCGCCATCTATTCGAAGTTAAGCGTTGGTCGCTGTGATTCTATTCCTCTATCGCTCTTGTTATGGGTCGAAAGCTCTACAATCAAGATATGATGTGTGAGCCTAGCTGCTTTACGTATATCCCAGCCACGACTCATGTTGCCCCGCTAGTCGACGCAGGTCCGTCCGATGGAGTCTTTCGATTCACCCACTTGAAGTACATATATAACGAGTTCTACACACAATGATAGTCACGCAGCTAGACAGCAAGTTCGGGCAATCGGTCCCTCGGGGCAATGTGGCTAGCCTCCATCTATCACTTTACAAAGTGGTATAAGATGCATAGGTGAAAGTCCTCGTAGAGGTATTGAGTCGCATATATAAATACAGTCCGAGTCCACCAATTGCACATTGAGTCTGCTGGAACTAAGGTGCACGATTGGCAGACTTCAACCAAGCACGTTTAGCTTCTTTTTCTTCTTTCCAGTCTCACCTGACGCCTTTTTCTGGAAGTCCCGCCAGGAGCCCACGCGCTGCTCTCGCGTCTTCTCCCAATTCTGCTCGTGTTCTCGCTTGCGTTTACGCTCTGCAGCTTCTTCCTCCTCGCGACGTTGCTGCCGTCCTTCCTCCTGCATCTGCGCTTTCCGTTGCCGCTCGCGCCGAAGATCGTTGTCACGAATGACCTCGTAGACCTTCGCTTTCCATGCTCGCATGAACTCGACATCTGGATCCTTGACCTCCTCACTGTCAATGGTGAGCTTGCGCTCCCGGATCAGGAGCATACGCGCGTCCGCAATCGCCTCATCCAAATGCGCGCGCTCCTTTTCGTCCAGCAGTGATTGGTACGCCTTGGCTAATCGATCAAATGCATCCTGTGCGTATGGATTTGAGCACTTGTCTGGGTGAACGAGGATAGATTTCTTGCGGTAGACTTTCTTGATATCTTCGTCTGGTACACCAGGCTGCAGATCGAGCACGTCGTAGGCATTTTTCCGGAAAGCCTTCCTTATTCGCTCAATCTCTCCATCCTATACATAGTATTATGAGTGTACATAGAGCTAACGATAAGCTGTTGGCTGCAACTGACCTTTATCGACTCCTTCTCCTCGTGTGCAAGAAATGAGGCGAAATCTGCATCGTCGTCCTTGGCTTCTTTAGTGAGCTGATCGAGATCCTTTGTGGGTTCTGCCGCAGAGCTTTTCGGCTTGCTTGGGATTTCTTTCTCGCGCGACCAGGAATATTCTTCCTCTTTGGACTCGCCCCCAACCATGATAAATATCGGTACTGGTGCTATATATGTAGGGTCGTGTCACGGTAAGCATGAACGGCGTCGCACTGGCGGCGTTGACCTGGTGGGGTGGGGGCGAAATCGCGGCACCTCTTCACCGAGCTGCAGATCCTCACGGTCGTCATTCCATGCACAATCAGGCTTGCTCACCCTTTTACAGCTTTCAAGTTGTTTCCAGCTGCACTTGGTGACATAAAGAGAATTTGTCAGCCAATTCAGAGAGAACGATTGCCCTCAATGGTGTGATTGAAGGGTGAGGCGCAATGTTGCTAAAATACGAGGCCCGCCCACCGAGCTGCTCTTTATACTTTCACAAGGGATGTCCGAACGGGAACTACATCATGGGTGGTCTGTAGATCTTCAGCTGAAAGCTTTCAGCTTGTCGGAGCACTATATAAAGTCCAACATTCACTGCTGATCTTTCGAGTTGCATTTCCATACTCTAATTTGTTTACGAGAGGACACGCAAAGAACAGCGTCGCTCATCAATCGCCAATCATGAGTTCAACGACTACCACTTCGGGTGCACCGCTCCGAGTCTTCATCTTCGACGGGACTCGACTGCGATCTCACCTGTTCTTCCGATACTTCTCTACTCACCCAGACGTGTCGCCAATCTATCATCCGTTCCTCACATGCGCCATGTTTGGCCCCGAGCAGCTTGCTCAGCACCTCAGACATTCAGACATGCGAAAGCACGAGCTCGAGGTCGATATGGTACCATTACAAGTACCAGACACATATGCAAGCAACCGTGCTGCGTTCGAAACTGCAGTCGTGAAAGCTGAGGAGGCCGGGAAGGTGCCGATCTCGAACGAACACTGGTTCAACGTCTTCCGCGAGCAGGTCGTGCTTGATCTGATCCGCGACAGGATCAAGGAGCCAAGCGAGCTAGGTCGGAACCCTACTCACCTTCCGGATGAGTTCTTCGATACATTGACTCCGATCATCTTGATTCGTCACCCTGCGCTCGCGGTCCGCTCAATTTACCGTGACGCGTTGAAGGTCACGAAGCAGCGGCCTGGTGATGAGGACTTCTCGCTCATCACGGAGAACAAGTCGCTTCGCTTGCTATTCGATTACTTCAAGGCTCAAGGTCGTCAACCAGCAGTGGTTGATGCCGAAGATATCCTCTGGCGTACTGGCGACATGACCAAGAATCTCTTCGCCAAGCTGGGTGGGGGATTGGACCCGAGGAAGTTGAACGATAGTTGGAGTCCAGCGACGAAGGAGGAGATCGAAAAGTTGAATCCGCTGGTTTACATGCTCACAAAGGATATCCAAGAGTCGAGCGGCATTCAGCGCCCAGAGGAACAGGTAAATTTTCCACTCTTCTAGCTTGATAGGTACCGACTAACCAACGAATCAGGTTGAGCCGAACTTAGATGTGACCTTCAAAGAGTGGACTGACAACTACGGCGTCGATGTTGCAAAACAACTCCGAGCCCTTGCCGAAGACAACATCCCGCATTACGAATACCTCAAACAATTCAAGGCATGATTGAAAGACCCTAGATCTGAGGCAGGGTAGTTGGTGCTTGATCAACAGATCACGTCCGTCAATTTCTGTCAAAATATTGTCGTTGAAAGTCTCTATCTCCCAGATTAATGATCACGATTCTTTCTTGTCATCGTCTTTATCGTCGTTCCCGCCCCCAATTTCATCAACGCTGAACAACAATGCATCATCTTCGAGTACTGGCTGAAGGTACTTGTCATCAGACCACAATGATGCATCATCAGTGCTCGGTCGCGATTTTCCTGCCGCGACCTCTGTCCGGCAATAATTGATGAACTTGATCGTCGTGTAGAAATCCAAACCTGTGAGACATAAGCACAAGTCGGCCTCAATTACGGAGATACGCACTGTGGGTTTGACGAATTTTCACGAAGTCAAAATCATGTGCCGCCTTGCAGTGATCAATCGTTGCGGCGGCAGTAGGAAATTTCTCACTGCATAGTAGACACTGCACAGTCACGGTCTCTGTGTCATCCTCTACATCCTCCCAGCCCTCAGAGTCCGGCTTGATTTCGCTGTCAAGGTCGGAAGTTTCGCTGTCGTCGTCCGGGATGGGCGGACCGCTCACGTCGGCGTTGCTGTTCCGCATCCGCCAGCCATGGGGCAAGGTTGGCAGGTCTGACATTTTCAACAATGATCACAGCCGTGAATGCCGCTTCCTTACAAAACTCAGATTTAACATTTCGAAGCTTTAACATTTTCGTCAGTGAGATGCACGAGACCCTGTGGCGCCCAAGTGTGGCGGCTCGGGCCTGGAGCCGTCGCCCGCGTCCTGTCCATCATCTTCAATGATACCTTGTTCGCAACAGCTGGTCGCGATCGCAAACTCAAGCGCTGCCTGAGCACCAATGTTCTCAGTACCTGCCAATATCGACTGACACTTTATTGAACATATTTGGCAACATCACGCAGCGGGGCAGGTACCCATTCAGGTCCAACGAGTTCCAGTCACAGGTATTGATGACATGCGGGAGTGGGGCTTTCAGCGTCACAGAATGCCCCGCACTCTTTCATCGCTCGAACTCCGTTGTCACCGTAATGGTTGTCTGCTAAGAAATGAAAAAAGCACGCGACATAATTTCCAATTGCTCCATCGTCAGTTCATGTACATCTGAAAGTATCTTTCTGTACCTCGTCAAACCTTGAACCCCAACAACATTGTGAAAAGCGTGAAAATCGACTCTCGACCGTGGATCGGGTATATGCGCTATAGTCTCTCCTTACCAATCACCCCATGCATTGTCGTCATCCTTCTTCGCCGCGCCTGACGACCCAGCCGGTGCAGATGGCTTCATTGCGGCCGTCCCGATACTGGTCGGCTTTGGCTTCTGCTGGGCGCTGCTCGCAGACTCCCCAGCAGCAGCGAAGTCATCCCAAAAGCCACGTTTTTCTGTTGGTGGGCCACTCGGTGCAGCGCCGAAACTGTCCCAGAAGTCCTTCTTTTCTGGACCTGCTCCACCAGACCGCCTGGCCGCTGGGGCATCAGGGTCAACGAAACGGTTGAACTGCTCGCCCAGACCGCGGGTTCCTTGCTGCACGGAACTGCCCAGCTGCGACGCCGTGGCGCGTGCTTGAGCGGCGAACTCCCCGTCCGCAATGCTCTTCATACCAGGTTGGATATACGTTCGGTTCACGGTGGCCGCCTGCTGCGAAACCGCGCTCGACAGCCAGCCGAAGCCTTTGGTAAGCGCCGCAACAGGGTCCTTCTGGAAGTCGTCCGCAGAAGGGGCGCTTGTCGAGCCCGACCCTGCCGCTGGCGAAGGCGAAGATCCGAATCCTGCATATTTCCCTCCTTGTGATGGTGGTAGATCCGCGGATCGGTGCGCGTTCGCTTCTCCCATGCGTGCAAAGTATGCCTCATTCTGCGCCTTTTGCGATGGTGTAGTTGTGCGTTGGGGTGTAGCCGCCCGCGTTGCTGAAAGAGGAGCGTTGCTGAGAGAAGTCGCTGGAGGATTGGATGTTGCTGCCGGTGCAGGTTTTGGCTTCGGCTCGCCTGGAACATATTCAGTTCCCTCGACTTTGGCGGTCAAGCGGGCTTTCCACTCTTCGCCGGCCTCGCTGTCGTACCGTTCCGCAATAGTGCAGCTTTCGAAATCCCGCCCGATGACGGTGTTGCTGGGGTGAGCGTCGAAGAAGTCTCGCCACGGTTTGTTGCCGCCCAGCTCCATGCGACGCACCTCCGCCGTCTTGAAGGCATCCATGGTGACGGACCGCACGAACGAGATATGCACACCCAGTGAGCGGTGGATGCCTGAACACGCAAGGCAGAAGAATATGCCCAGCTTGGGCGACGCCTGTATTGGAGAAAACAGAGAGTGTTAATTGCATGCCCTGTGTATCTCCTCCTAAATGTAAGATGTCCAGCCTACCCATTGAGGACTCGGCGCACCGCAGTCCACGCACTTGTTGTTCTCGTTGGTTTTCGCAATTGCCTGGAGTTTGCTCCGGGTCTCCGGGTCGACTTCCCACATCTTGTTGCTCATCTTGGCGGTCGGATCAGCGATCACTCGCGCCCACTAGACGATAAGAGGATCTTCCTCGAGGAATGAAGTTCAATGCGCGGGCGCCAAGGCTGAGCGGGCGACGTTGCACGTGGGCGTGCCTCGCTCTAAGGTCTCGAACATCTCCCCATCTAATAATAAGTTATACAGTCACAACAGAGCAATTTCACATCAGACATCCACACTCTACAAATACGCAATGTTATAAACATCGCTTTCAGCCGTCCTCAGCCCTTAACGGTGATCCCATTTGTCAACCGAGTACCTATGGTTCGACTCCAGTTTCCCATAATCTACATGTAGTATTGCAAGCAATCGTCAAGTCATGACAGCCGAATTGTGATGTGGGTATTGAATCGTGGGCTAACTGGACGTCATGGACGACATCAGGTAGTTTCCTTTCGTTTGGCCTTGAACGATGCGCTCCGCTTGGTGACATTTTTCACCTTCTTGTTCCCGGCCTTCCCGCCTTTTCCTCCTTTCCCGCCCAATTTTAGGCCCGATGTCCCTTGTTTAGAACTGGCGCGATGTCCTTCGAAAACAAAATCCTCCGGTCGCCGAATGCCTTCGCCGAGGCTACGTCGTGGCGGACGATTTGACGTACTTCTGGAATCTGTCTTGCGCTTTTGCGCAGCCCCGGCCCGACCGAACAATTTTCCGGCGCGACCCCGTTGCGAAGCTTCTTCGGCAGTGATCTTCCGCTTGTAACCAGAGGAAGCAGGCTTCGCGGATGTAAAGGGCCGTCCAGATCCTGGTTTGGGATTGCGCTTCGGCGCCTTTGCGCGAGAGATGCGGAGCTTTCGGGGCAACATTGGGGGAAACTTCTTCTCGTTCAACAACAGTGCGGCCTCAACAGCGTTCTCGTCAATAAACTGCACGTACGCGATACCCTTGCCGACGCGCGTGGTGCTATCGCGAATAACGCGCACGCTCTCCACCGTACCGCACTTTCCGAACGTCCGCCAGAGCCCTTCCTCAACATCTGCGGGTTCCTTGCCACGCTTCCGGGTTTCTCGTCCTTCCGCCTCATTGGCAGCCTGGATGTTGCTCTCATCGTCCACAAACCCAAGGTTGCCAACAAATACACAGCGACGGTTATCGACTTTAGCTGGGTGGGCAACTTCGTCGACGCGAAGGTGTCTGTCGAGGACAACGGTACCATTGAGACGTTTTGCGGCCTCGCGTGCTAAAGCCTGGGAAGAGTACACAGCATAAGCATTGGTCGATTTGGTTGTAGCATCCATAAGCTCTTGCTTAGCAAATGCTGCCTTCTTAGGAATGGCCGTGGAATATGCGGTCGATCGAAATCGGATCGACTCGACCTTGGGCTTGGCTAGTCCATCCTTGGGGGCCGGGATGTCCGAAAAGAACGATCCAAGATGTGTCATGAGTATCTTTCGGGAGGATTTTGAGGTGATGGCAGTGGTGGAGACATTTCCCAGGAACACGGTGCGGTTGGCCTTAGCCAGCTCCTCGTCGGCGGCGATTTCAGTCTCATGCCGGGGCGGGGGACTCATCGCAACATCACCCTCTTCAATATCCGGCTCAGATTCATCTTTTTGGACCTTCTTTCGCTTCGCAGCAGATTCCTCTTTCAGCCGTTCAATGTCTTTCGCCTCCTCCCGTGCAACCCGGGATAAGAACCTCTCTTCCAAATCATCCTCTTTACGTTTCCGCTTTCGGTTGCGTCTCGCTTCGGTACTCGAAGCAGATACTTCGCTGTCATCGGATTGGTCGGAATTCTCCGAATCTTCATCTATCGATGAGAGATCCTCATCGTCTCCGTCCTCGTCGTCTCCAGAATCGTTCCTGGTTGCTTTCGCAACACCATATGATCGCCCCAATGTGGGTTTGACTGAGGGAAGCTTGACAGCAAAAAGAGACGACAGACTAGGATCTATCGTCTGTGCATTCGCGAGAAGGGTGAACGACGGCGCCATTTTTGCGACAATGATTGTTGGACTGGACAAATCCTCGTCTAGTTAAATTCTTACGACAGAGTTGCTCCAAAAAATTCTTTCGGCAAAGCTTCCCTCACAGCAAGACAAACTATGGTCAACCGCGGAGTCAAGGTAGCACGGTATTTATTAGATGGCTTCCCAAACACGGTGCACGGCAGCAACGTTTCAAGAAGATTTAAACATTTAAAGGATTCAACGCGAGTTGTCGCTCCGAAAGAAAGAATATCATTTTCATAGTTTTCCATGCCCGAGCCTGAGTTGATAGAATAGCATCGCGTTCTGGGTGTCAAAAGCTGGTCAAAATTGGTCTGTGGCGGCCCGCACTCTTTGGCAGCAAGCCGCAGGCGCATTTCACACGCAGATCGATTTCCTTGGATGAAACTACACATCTGAGTCCTCGTCCACACCTTCGATCTAAAGTGTGATTGTACACCATGTCTTCGGCACAAGCACTGACGCATCGGCCATTGACGATCATCGTCGCGGCCACTACCAAGAATGGCATCGGCAAAAATGGCACCTTGCCGTGGCAAATGCTCAAGAAGGATATGGCTTACTTCGCGAGCGTGACAAAATATGTTCCAGGAGATGAGAACTTTGGAAGACAGACTTCAGGTCTGAGCAACGGCAGAAACGAATGCCGCAATGTGGTCATAATGGGTCGCAAAACTTGGGATAGCATTCCGAAGAAGTTCAGACCATTGAAAGATCGCTCTCACATCGTCATCAGCGCACAAGACCGCTCAAAGCTGGATTCAATCCCAGACGATGTGGTTGTTGCTTCAGACATTCTTACGGGCCTACAGTCACTCGAGACCTTAATTTATCGCGGCCAAGTGCCCCCAGCAGGCCGAATCTTCGTCATTGGCGGCACGAGTATCTACAGGGCTGCACTGGACCTTCCTCAGACGAACCGTATTCTCATGACCAAAGTTTTCAAGGATTATGACTGCGATACCTTCTTCCCAGACTTCTCGGCCTATAATGAGAAGCAGGCGTGCGAATGGCAACGCCAAGGGCATGAACAGCTTCAGGCTTTTGTTGGCGATAAGGTAGATGGAGGGCGTGTCAGTCAGACCACAAGTGACGAGACTATCGAACTCGAGTTCCAAATTTACGAACGACAGGTCTGAAGCCTCAACCGGCCAGGTGGATGTACTGAAGGTCTCCTCGGCCCACTACCTACCCACGCACGCCACGCTACCTTCGAACTTCTCTGTGCCTGAGGCATTGCATAGTCCCGCTACTAGGCTTCGGGAGGTTCGGCGCTGCCGCCCACGACACAGACCCTGGATCTCAGTCACCGGTCCCGTCACAGCACTTCCTCTCTTTACGTATCAGGCGCCCTTGAACTATGCATGTTGCTGGCCTGCACTCTGATTATATCTCAACCAAATTACCTGGTACAAGCTGTTCGCACAAGGTGCCGGCTAGCTCTTGGATATATCGGGCCGATCCTGACGCGCGGGACAGCACTATTATCAGCTCAACTATCGTGGATTTGATCCATCTCTACAAAACACTTTGCACATTAGCTTTATCAGAACGATGAGTTCTTCAGAATCATCATCACTTGAATCACCTTCACCACGAGCATCTTCTGAAGCCAGCGGCCATGCTGCCGACCATGGGCCACCGAGTTTGGAGAGGCTGGTGCTGCACTTTGTTGCCGCGAAGCGCTCTCTGGCCGTCTCCTCCCATGTCTATCGGGCTACTGAACTAGTCACGAGCTCACGCATCCTCCTAGAAGACATCGCAATTCTACATGCTAAAAACGTTTATGGAACGAGAACAATGACAGAGCAACTCAAACTGCTAGCTGACGTCCGTCAGATCATCATTGACGATGTAGACAACGTGTCTGCTGGCTTTTCCGCTGATATTGAGACTCTGGATAGGGCTGACGCTCGATTGAAATCAACCCTTGAATCGCTTCGTCAAACCATTGTCGATGCATCGCTTCAGCGACGCCCCGAACCGCAGTCTGATGAAAAATCGGAGACTATTGCTACCGAGAGCGATGCCCATGGCTTGGATGAGCAGAAGACGCTATACGATTTCATAGATGATACGACGCACGACAGTCTCTTAGCATCTCTCTATGGCCTAATCGACTCTTATCATCACGCCCGTAACGAGCTCGAGGACGGGTTGCAACGTTTTGAAACTTCAACAAAAGAGCTCACTCAAATCCTGATCGACGCACCAGGTCCACTCGACAAGCCCACCATATATGACGAGCCACCTCCTAGTATCGAGCAGCTGTTCCGCAACCTCGAGATGCACGCGACCAACATGGCATCTCTACTGCACAATTTGGTCAGTCATTACGACCTATGCGTAAGTGCACTCCGGCATACGGAAGGTGGTGGAGAAGCAGCCAAAAGAGCGATTCAAGCCACTGATGGGGCTGCGATGTCTGAGAATGTCCCGGCTGCGGCAGATGAGAGTCTCTACGGTCAGCACGTACCAGATCCCATTTCAGACGATGACCGCGCCGAAATGCTCGCCGTACTTGAGAAGGATGCCCTCGAGGTCCCCGAAGTTACTCTCGAAGTGAAGGATTTAGCGGCAGAAATGGAGACACAATACTCGCAGCTAAGTCGCCATGCTGGGCAGGCTCGAATTAGACACAAGTCCCTTCACAGTGTGCTTATGCGATTGCACGATATTCGGCGGGACAGTATTCCCACACATGTGCAGATGGCACGAGTATTTACAGGGCAAACATGGCCCGAAATTCATGATGCACTACAGGCAAAGACGACAGAACTGGTTGACCTCTGTGCCTTTTACGAGTCTTTCTTATCGGGCTACGCAGCCCTATTGACTGAGAAACGACGCCGCGAGTCCAGCGAAGCGCAAGTGCTTCGTGTCGCAGAGAAGGCACAACGGGAGATGGAGAGGTTATTCGCAGCTGAACACAAGGCAAGGGAAACGTTCATGGCCGACGTCGGCGGCTACCTGCCAAGGGACATCTGGTCTGGGTTGGAAGAATCAGTCCCGAAATGGGAGATCAAGAAAGTGGATCCACTTGACTGATCGTCTGGGATGTACCTAGCAAGCACGTCTTTGGGGCCGGTAGTCACATTTGCAGCTGATGTCAAGCAAGCGCTACTTCTTTGGCTGCAAAGCAACGATCATCGGTGACAGCATGGTAGGATTGCTGTACGAGGACGTATGGACTCTCACATAAAAAGGTGACACTTTCTTCGAGCTGTACAAATATTCGGCTTCAAGTCCTTATCTCTATGCAACGTACAATTATATCGCACCCAGCTCCTTCAATTTTGCGATCAGCCCATCGACGTCCTCCACCTTGCCGCCGCCTTGCCGCGCTGGTGGCTCCGCAACTTTGATTGTCTTTAGCCTGGTCGCAACATCCACTCCGTAGTCAGCCAAAGTTTTCTTATCAAGAGGCTTCTTCTTTGCCTTCATGATGTTCGGCAAGCTTGCATATCGAGGCTCGTTCAATCGAAGATCGGTAGTGATGACCATCGGGAGCTTGGCCTTGAGCGTCTCCACACCGCCATCAACCTCCCGCGTCACGGTGGCAGTGGCTCCATCAGCAGAGATATCCACCTTGCTCGCCTGGGTAGCTTGAGGCCAGCCCAGAAGACCCGCGAGTATTTGTCCAGTCTGTGCACTGTCGTCATCGATGCTCTGCTTGCCGAGGATGACAAGATTGCTCTTCTCCTGCTCAGCCACAGCTTTCAGCAGCTTTGCGACACCGAGAGGCTCGAGTTCCGTCTTCTCCTCAACCACATGAATACCACGATCCGCGCCCATGGCCATCGCCGTACGCAGGATGTCCTGGCTCTTTGCGGGACCAGCCGAGAAGGCAACAATGTCCTCCACCTTCACGCCGCCCTTGGACGACTTCTCGCGCAGCCGCACGGCTTCTTCGACTGACAGTTCGTCGAAAGGGTTCATCGAGTGCTTGACATTGGTCTCGACGCCGGTGCCGGCCTTGTTGACCCGAGGCTTGACCTGCGATGAATCGCGTTAGCCACCCAAAGGTGTCATATCTTCAATCAAGGCATTCTCACAGCATAGTCAATGACCCGCTTAACGGGAACAAGAATTCTGAGGCTCGACATTTCGACTGAGTAATTCTGTGCTCAAACAACGAAAGTTCCGACGCATTGGAGAATTGAAGCTATGAACTGTTGCGCAAAGCTGGCCTCGGGCCGGCCTAACCCATCACGTGAAGTCGTCCTTCTCTATGAAATCATGCAGCGGGGCGATGCGAGCTTTCCAGTTCAAGCATGCCCTGTGCTTAGGCTTAGGGTTGCGGATATTGAGGACATTATTGATCTACATTATAATTATATTCGATCGTGCCTGCATTAGCCAAGCCCTGTGAAGGTTGCACAAGATCTATCCAGGATGGCTTTTCGACTACTAGAATCTCCACCTGTGGTTGAGAATTACATACTGCTAGCAGACTACAACGCGCAGACTCCTCAATCCTTCGACTTCAAACCAGTGTTGCATCAACTTGCTCTTGCGGCAGCCCTCAAGATTCCGGAGGAGCAATACAACCAATCAATTGATTTGCAAAACTTATCAGGAACTGACGTTCCAGCAACGGGCCAAGATGATCAAATTCACATCAGCGACATAGATGTATGGGTCACTAGCAAGTCAGTTGTTCACCCTAGACTCTGGGCATGCTTGTCATTAATGGAGGATGCAGACATATGATATTCCACGCCAGTAAGAAACAAGTTGGTCTACAGGTCCTTTATCCCTCGATAACTATCACGGCTCAGGACGGCGCCGAAGTTCTTTTGGAACTCAACCTCTCATCGCCAGATACCGCGGACGAGGACATCGAAGTTCTCCAACTTCGTATCAGCCCCAACTCAGTCATGTACCCCGAGGATGAAAGCACAGAAAGTGTTACAAACGGTGCTGGCCACGCCCTGGCATCGGCGGCACTGTTCAAGTCTATCTCTAACTGTCAGGAACTAAATCCAGATCCACGCCTTCCAGGCGATGAGGATGAAGATGGAGAGGAGTTCTTCGACGAAACAGCGCCGGGCGCGACAGGGTGGATCACGTCGGAGAATATGGCACAGTTCATGGATGCAGATGGAAACTTCCTCATGCCAGAGGGCACCACGATCATTGGTGACGAGGATGGTTCAGATTCAGGTGCAGCGACGGAACCAGGCACCGGTTCTGTGCGAAGTCGCGCGGTTGCGCATCTTGACGGCGAAGATGAGGAAGACGAGACTAAGTGGCAAAGAACTGGATGAAACAAAAGTTGATTCATTCGACGAACGCATTGCAGTCATGCAAGGCGAGCCTCAAGTCTCATAAGCTGGCTTGCCTTGATTGGTTGACCGACATTCAGCGTCGCGCTTAGCACCGGCCCTGAATTGCTACCAAGTTTGGTTGGCTGTCAACTCTTCATTTTGAACGAGTGCGCAACAAAGTGCATCCTATACACAATCGTAGGGCTGGAATGTGTTCCATCGGAACAATGGCGGTCTGCCCACCACTGATCTATTACACAGGTGCGCCGATCGGGTAATCTGTGGAGCTGAGTGTGGAACTCCGCGATGTATGCAAATCAATACAGTATGTACTTACTTAGCGATACGCGCCATTATCGTCACACGGTATCTGCCCAAATTCCTGCGCTCACTCCCTCCTTTGAACGAAACACCGAACACCCAAAGCGAGCAGCGCTAATAGCGACCCTTAACTATAACAGCGGTCGTATTTCCCCGACAGGGTTTTTACTGCCCAGTTTACGACACTTATTGCCCATCGACATCATCGCTGTTGCGGGTACACCGTCCCATGTCTTCACGATTATTAACATCACCGCCTGACCCATTCATACCGGATTGAAGGATCCATTCAGTCCTGCGCCACCACCACCACCAACAACAACAACTATGGCCTACAACGGCTCAGCCTTTCCCACAGACGTGCTCAACAGCACAAACTACTTCCGCGAGCTCCACAGTGCCAAAGATTTGACGTGGAACTCGTCCCTCGCGCAATATGCACAATCGTATGCCGAGAATTGCATCTGGCGTCATTCTGTACGAGATCGCCAACGAGCCAGCCATGCTTTTCGGTCCATTCACTAATAGATCCTACAGGGTGGTCCGTACGGCGAGAATCTCGCAGCCGGCTTCGCGACTTCGACGGCGGCAGTTGATGCTTGGGGCAACGAGGAGTCGATGTACCATTATATGAACCCCGGTTTCTCCGAGAAGACAGGCCATTTTACCCAGCTGGTCTGGCAATCCACCACATCGGTTGGCTGTGGCGTGGTGTTGTGTGACAACGATGCAACCGGAGGAGTGCACGGATGGTACCTGGTATGCGAGTACTACCCACCTGGGAATGTGATTGGCGACTTCCGCAATAATGTCGATCCACCGAACACAGAGGGGACATTGGGCTTATGGAAAAATCGGGGAGATGTCCTGAGCTGGTCTCGAAATTTGCTTGTAGGAGCTTTACTTGTATCTGGAGTTATGATATCAATATGAATGTAAAAAATGAACACGTTCCTGCTGCTCTTGTAACCACAAATTCCCTTTTCTAGAAGTCAAAATCTCCGCAACGCCATGCAGTATGCTACGGGCACGAGACATGCGCCACTCCAATATCTTCGACTCAGCTTGGTTTCAAGTGTCGACCGCTCGTGATATCGCTTCACTGCTTCGTAAACCAGCACAAATCAATACTTTATAACATCATCCTCTACTTTGAGAGCTTCTCCGCCTGGACTTTTGCCTTGCCCGCAAGGTCTTGCGCCTTGTCCTTGATGACAGAAGCAGCCCCCTCGACGGCCCCTTGTGCACTTCGAATACCCTCTTTCGCCTGTGCCTCGAGCTTCTGTTCCCGTCCACCTAGATACCAGTGATTCACGTAGCGGTACGCTTGTGTCGTCTGCGCGCTGAAGTTGACGACATGGCAACCGAACAGCAAGTAGTTCTTTGGCGTAACGGCGAGGGCGTAGCGCGCAAAGGTCGCACTGTAGAGGACGAGAGCACCGGTCATGGGACCGGAAATACTGGTTTAGTATCAGCCTATGAGCTCGCGAGGCAGTGAAGTAATCGGGTGGTCGCATACATCTCAACGTCTTTTTGTGTGTCCATCACCGCAGCGAGCGGAATTCCGAAGTTGCTGACGGGTCCCCAGAAGTCTGCACCATATTTTAGTCTTAGACAATCATTCTTTCAAGAGGGTTGTATGGTGATTTGCGGGCCCGTTTGGCGGCAAATCACTCAAGATACCCACGAGTTGAGCAGACATAATCCAGTACCGGATTCGACCGGATGCGGGCATTGATGGCCTTGATTGCTGCTGCCATTTCAGGGATCTCTGTAGGACCGGCGAAGGACTTTGTACGTTGCAGTATTGGAAAGTGCGACAAGCGCAGGTAGTATGCAATGTTGTATGCAGTCGTGAGTTGAGGTGTTTCGTCACACTGCGAAGAAAGCTGCAAGGTTCCACTAGTCTCAGCGGGATGGCAGCGTTTGCCCGAGAATTTCAACCACCTGCAGCCATGCGAGCTCGATGTATAGTTCCTGTCATGAGCCACATTGAAACTGACTACAACGTGAAGAAGACTCGCTTCATCCGGAAACTCCTCACAAGATCTATGGCATGGATGCTTCAAATGCTGATCATAGGAAGATGCGCACCTTTGAATAATTCTTCAGCACTGTGAAATATGGCGTCTCAGCGAGCTTAGTTCTAACATGGCTAAGTCTTAAGATTGCCCTGTTATAAGATTACCCTATTGTGACCATGGTGAAACATTAAACACTACAATGTAGGCGAGAATAAAGGCATTTGGCAAGCGTGGAAGGATCTTCCTTCGAAGTCGTCATATCTTACCAAGTCACGAGTCAGTGGAGCCCATTCGAAGCGAGCATGCCATTCGTGATGATCTACGGCTAGCCCATGATGCCGTCGGGGCATATTAGAGTGTTAGAGGCACGCTGTGAGCACATGCGATCATTTTGCTGTGCCGCGGCAAAGTCTGCCATACCTGGTCCACTAGCACAATGAGGACGCCAATGTTGTTGAGTTCAAGATCTTTTCATTCAGCAATACGAAAGCCCACAGACGGCCGGGCCGTCAGGCTATGTGCTGCAACATGCCACGGTGTCGTAGCAAAGCAGCAGTTGTAAAGAACCCATGCCATTTACGCCGTGATTTGCATGCCAACCCAGTATCCTCATAACCGCGCACACTCCCACTTAATGGCCTGCTCTCCTGCTCTCCGCGATGACCTTGGTCATCTCGTCAACCTTTCTCTTCGCACGGCCGAAAGTTCCCAGTCGCTTCTTGGCAAGCTTGCGCGCACGCTTATCCTTGCTGTTGCGGAGAAGTTCGATCACGCGGCGCTCGTATGGGGCGAGACTGAAGGCACGATACAGTTAGTGCGCATGTCCAACCAAAGACGTTCTGCAGACCACAAAGTGCTCTGATGCAGAGACTGTCGACATACCCAGAGACCTCCTTCACAACATCCCGGACGAAGGCAGTTCGCTTGCTGAGGTGACCCTTGGTGCGCGAGACACGCTGCTTGGGCTGGTGCGGCGTGACTTTCTGTAATTGAAAAATCATCAGTATCGATGGACCACATTGGAAAACTCGTCAATGGCGAGGTTCGGAGTGTGTGGTGAGACGTACATGGCCAGCGTTGACGCCAACGATGAGGCCAGACTTCTGCTTGACTTCCTTGGGCATCTTGACCGTCGAAGATGTGGTTTGGTGAAGATGATATCCAGACCGAATTCCGACAGACACTCCAGCAAGTATACGCTGTGATGCCCTGGCTGAGAAATTCGCTAGCGTGAGTGCGTTGGCTTGGCAGTGATTCGTAGGTCCAATGTCACGTGAAAGCGTTGTGAAGCCATTAGCGTCATCGATGCCGAAGCTTGTGAAGCGCAAAGGGCTGGCCCATCGAAAACTTGCTTCTGACTTGGCGATCGCTCAACAAATCCTCGCTCCTCGTCGACCTGCTCTTCAACAGCGCTTGCACAGGCGACAAGCATGACCTGATCATGCATAGCCGCGCTGTGTTTGCCGGGCGCAGAGGACTTCCGATCTCAGCCTCATCAGGGATAGCCAGTCTGACCTCTGGGAAAGGCATCGCGAACTCCGTGCACAGGCTTGGGATTTCATCATCCCGTAAATATTCCACGTCACCACCGCCCATCGCTCAGCGGACCATCTCTCGGTACAACGGCTCAGCGCGCTCCGATCTTGGTCGAAACACGAATGGCCAGAGCATAGGAGAAATACTGTTACCGGGACATCGCAGTGGTCATGGCTTGCTATCGCAATCCCGAGCACGCGCCTATCCAGCGATTACTGCACTTACGCTCCGACGCCATTACAGCAACGATGATCATAGACATCAGAAAGAGCAAAGCCTAAGGGCAGATGATGGAAAGCCAAAATCGGATCATTCAAGCAAAGAGTTCGCCGGGCTTACAGGATTAAGCACATCCGGCAAGAATCTGCTCGATCGACTTCCGCAGCTCCATCGCCCTACTAAGGAAGAATTGCTTGCTGCGGCTACTGGGTTCTGGCATCGAATGCAGATCCGTTTCAAATGGTTTTCTATTCGTAGTAGCCGACCTTTCAACTTTGAGGAGATATTTGCTTTTGCCAGCTGGATCTTTTGGGGGCACATCCTCTGGGTCGTTATCGGAACGACTACCTTCTTCGGCGTGACAATTTGGGCTCTGAATACTGTTTTCACACAAGAACAAGTCGCTAGCTGGGTTGCCGGGTATCTCACCAGAAGTGTTGGCGTCCAGATCGTTTTCGAGAGCGCCATCGTGCCACGATGGAGCGATGGAACGATCTGCTTTCGAAACGTCTTCATTAGCCGCCGTCCTCGGAATCGCAAAAGAGGAAGGTCTGTCAGCAAGGGCTCTCCAGCTACCGCGGCTGCAGCAGCCGCAGCCGAAGCACAACTAGAGAAGGACAAAGTCCGAGATGGCCGCGGCGAACCAACTGCCTCTACCGAGGATCACGACGACGGTAATTATACGCAGTTCGATCTACAGGTCGACTCCATTGAAATCTCACTTTCGTTCGCGAAATGGTTTAACGGGAAAGGTTTGCTACGCGACGTTGAAGTCCGTGGAGTCCGTGGCGTGCTCGATCGTACTTCCGTCAAGCCTCGCTCCGGCGACGAGGATCCATTCAGTTACCGACGACAACACAACACGGGCGATTTCGAGATCGACAATTTCAAACTCGAAGACGTTCTGCTTACTGTCTACCAACCGAAAGACTTTCGGCCATTTACGATCAGCGTCTTCAATTGCGAATTGCCACGACTTCGCAAGCAATGGTTATTCTATGATTTCCTGAGCGCCAACAACATCAGTGGAAGCTTCGACGATTCACTATTCACGATCCACCCACGGCAAGTTCATGGCTACACTGGTGCACCTTTGGTGGATGGACGAGACGATGACGCTTCGCAATGGAAGAAGCATAGCAGGCTCCGCATAGATGGCTTGAACATCGATCATCTGAATCGGGGAGTTGAGGGACCTTTTGGGTGGATCTACGAGGGAAACCTTGACATCATTGCAGATTTCATGATCCCCAACGATGCTGACAGTAGCGTTACAAAAGTCATGAGCGACCTATACGAGCGGCTCGAAGCTTCTGTCACTAAGCCACGGACTCAGGCCGAAGCACAACCAGTGTCAAACAATATCGAGCACAACGATGAGTTTCAAGAATTCTCCCTAGAGAGCGAGGCATTGACGGAAAACGACAAGCGGCTGTTAGTGATGGATCTTCAGATTCACCTGAATGATGTTCGGGCAAGCGTACCGATCTTCAACAACAATTTGTCCTACGTAAGCAATGCTGCTGTGCGACCCATTGTCGCCTACATTAACAGTCATTCTCACGGCACTTCGAACTTCATTCCTATCTCTTGCCGCATTGTTAAGAGACTGAGTGACTTTGATGGATCGTGGACTGTCTTCGACTGTGGACTTCTTGACAATGTCAGCAAGGAGGTTTACAACGCCTTCGTCAGCGACATACAAGATCATCGTCACCGGACACGCCGCATCAAGAAGGTTACGTGGTGGGCTGCTCAAGTCGCAGCTCAAGCCCTTTTCATCGGTCTTGCAGGTCAACTTGCATGAGCGATTGTACTATGATTGTTTCTTTTTAATTTGGCCTTGAAAGCAGGGCTTTTTGATGATTGCATTTACCAAAAAGCATAGCATTGGCGTTGGGATTCGCGGTCTCTGGAAAAGGGACGAAATAAAGGCCTATGGGAAGGCCAGGCGTTATCAGGTTGAGAAGCCTAAATATACACTTGGGCTGGCGACGATGACGTATCATATTGTGTGTACTTCTAATAGAGTCTGAAGATTTCTACTCCCATAATTCTCACTTCGTGCTCTCCCCCTGGCAGTGCTAGTGACATGTCAAGGCGTCGATACGGGAAGGTCTACATATCGCACGTAAAAGCACGTTGACTCTCAGGCTATGCTGGCCTCAGTGACTGGATGGAACTTCTTACATTTCCTCATAATGTGTGAGCGCCATGCTCCGCTCTGTTGTACACATTGCCCTGGAACCTTGGTCTGGATCGTCCTAGCGGCAGCCTTAGTCCTTCTTCAGCTCCAGGTACGTCTCCTGAATGCCGTCTTTCGTTATAGTCATGACCTGCAGTCCATCTCCCACCTCAATATGTCTCTCCACCGCGCTAGTGAATGCGTCTCGGACCAGCTCCACGACATGCTCTCGAGGCAACGGGCTGGGCTTCAGCGCCTGCTTGTTCAAACCCTGGGCTGAAGCGGGATCGTACTGGTTCTTAAGGTTGACCTGGTTGTCCAAGAATGGCATAATGAGCGAACTTGCGGCACCAGCTGCTCGGCATTGTTCCCGCTCGTAAGAACCGACTGGGTCGTAGCTGTAAAGTGCACCCTGGCCCTCTTCGTCGAGTCCGCCTAGGATGGCAGTGACGTAGTAAGGGAAGAAGCGCTTGCTGTAGAGGATATGGCTCAGGCGCTGTGCACAGGCGTGCACGGTGATGTCCTTGCCATGTTGGTAGCGGTACATCTTCACGATCGTGTCCAGGCGCTCCTTCAGTGCATTGCCGTCTGCTGCGAATCCAACCACCGAGAGCACGATCCTTGCGCCCTCATTGCTGGGTCCGTCGCCTCCTATACGGAAAAGCTTAGGTGCGTATCGTGTGTTGATGTTGTATCCTGAGGTGGAACGAGTGTCGCCAGCGAGGACGGTGAAGTCCTTTCCACTGATGCCGAGAGTTGAGCCACCATTGTCGGTGTAGCTGTTGACAAACACATTAGCATTCAAGTCCCGTGGAGTTAAAATGTGAAGCCTACGGGTAGAATCCATGTTGCCGTGGCTCTGAGTGGGTCTGAGGTGTCTGCGCAAATGAGAAGCCAGGTTCGGATGCAAGCATCGAGGCGTTGAATGAGGTTGCCATCTTGGCTGAAGTCGTGTCCAAGGCCGAATCCAAAGTTTGAAGACTACCGTTATAGGTTGAGTCTCTTGAATGAGACCACTCTGTGATGGCCGTTGCTGCCTTTGAATACGCTTTCGCGGAAGTGAGGTGCCCTGCTTGTGATCGTCTACACAGCCAGACAGCGAGGCACCAGTTGGACGCGAAGCTGTCATCGAGCAAGCTGAGCGGCATCTGGCCGGGCCGCACCGTCTTATCGCAGCTTACTCAGTCCCCGCTTATCATGAAATCTTGGCGATAAATTTGCCATCAGTATCGACACTTTTTTCTTTGACAGTTGAGAGATCGCACGAAAATCTCACAATCTCCGGAGATTTTCAAGAGGTCTTCCAAGCGATCACGATGCCTGCACCCACGGCTTTGCAGAGAGCGCCCGAGGAGCTTGCGCAGGAACAACTTTTCAGCGAGGTGCCCGCCGCCCAGCTTGAGGATGAGATGGTGATCGCGACTCAAGCCCCAGATTCGGAAGATCAGAACATCGACGAAACACCCCTGGAGTCTAACATGGAAATGGATACGGAGGACAGTGCACCATTCTCTCCCGAGCAGGCGGGAAAGGCCAGAATACGAAGGGAGGAACGCAAAGTGCGAGTGCCTCCACACCGTATGTCGCCGCTGAAGGCGAATTGGGCCAAGATCTACCCGCCACTTGTCGAGCACCTGAAGCTGCAAGTTCGCATGAACATTGCTAGCAAAGCAGTCGAGCTCAGGACATCAAGTAAAACAACGGATACTGGTGCGATTCAGAAAGGCGCCGACTTTATTCAGGCATTCTGCCTTGGTTTTGACCTTGACGATGCAATTGCGCTGCTTCGTCTCGATGATCTCTACATTCAATCCTTCGAAGTGAAGGACGTGAAGACCCTGCAAGGAGAGCATCTTAGCCGGGCGATTGGTCGAATTGCTGGCAAAGACGGAAAAACCAAGTTTGCGATCGAGAATGCTAGCCGGACACGAATCGTTCTTGCCGACCACAAGGTTCATATTCTTGGTGGTTTCAAGAATATCCATGTGGCGCGAGAAGCGGTCGTGAGCTTGATCTTGGGTAGCCCACCAGGGAAGGTCTATGGAAACCTGCGCACCGTGGCTGGCAGGATGAAAGAGCGATTTTGAGGGACATTGGCCCGTGGGCGCACAGTCCTCGGGTTTCTCGACACATATGGGGGCATAAAAGGTTTAGCGAAGGCGTCAGGCGTTGTTACAACCGAATTTCCATCACCTTTCTCGGCTTGAGCTATTTTGCAAGAGATTGAGCATGTTATGAATTAAAGGAACATTTCATTTTCGTCATTCGAGGTTCTATCTGGACGGCTTGAGATCATTCTACAGACACAACAAGAGATATCAAATATACTTTTCACGCACGAATGCGCGCTGGTCACGATTCTTTCAGCCAAACTGGTCCTGTCCTACTTGAACTTGAACGGCCTTTGAATGCTCAAATCGCTTCAGCATGTCAGGAAGTCGATGATTGTTAACAAGTCCGGGGCCCAGTAGAACAACGACGACTCATTCTCTGGTTCCTTGCTTGCAACAAATGAGGAGAGTCCTCCCGCATCAGCCAAAACCTGAGGGTTTGGCGCTTGCAACGGTCTGAAGACCTCCAGGAATTTGTCGTGCAACTGCTCCCGAGGCATTTCTGCGATCCAGATACCGATATCTGCACGGCATAAACATTCGAAATCGGTTGACGAGTCACCGACATAGATCGTAATTGGTTGCGCCTGAGTGCGTCCATTTGCAGTATCACGATCGGTTGTCTGAACGACGAAGTATCGAAGCTTGTCGCCGCTGGTCCGGAGATCCACATCGAATGGCCGAGTGATTCGACCGGAACTTCCTGCTGGTGATCCTAGGCCCTGGATCTCGTTCGCATGGATCTCCATATCGTTCACAACCTTAGCTAGGTTGTCATTGGATGCGGCAGAGTGCAAAACTCTTCGAATGAACGATTCACTCCAGCTGACACTTATGATGCTCAGTTTGGATCCCATGTCCTTTGAGTCTACAGCAAGTCGAACTAGAGCTTCCCAACCAGCACGCAGACTGACATTCCCTGTCGCTAGCGCGTCAGCAACGGCCGTATTCATGTCTTGATGTGTCATTCCTTTGAACATCCCGCAATCTTGAGCGCGTTGTGCACTGGCGACCTCGAGCCATTTCCGGCTATTCAACCACTGCCCAAATTCGGTACTATCATATGTTTTCCAGTCGAATGTTTGCTTCTTAAATACTTCGTAGTCTGCAAGCCATCCATTCAATACTTTACTCCAGCACGTCCTGGATGTTTCGCTGATGTTGCCTATGACTGTAGTCGTGTCTTTATGGGTCAAAGTTCCATCAAAATCAAGCACCAAATTGATGGCACAGCATGGCCTGGTCATTATTGGTGCTTTGGCGTTTTTCAAGACTCTGAATGCCGACTGTGTACCGAAATAGCATATGGAGATGAGCGCCGTAACATAAAGTATGTTGTTGAGCTCGCATATAAACCATAAAGTAGTTCGCATTAAAAGTGCGACTTGGGACAAATGTTGACCTAAGGCTCGAAGTTCATTGGTTCATTCAGGAGCTGCCAAGTTCTTTGATCCAGATTATCCTGCTGTCATAGCCACTATTGTATTCCAGAGAATGATAGATCGAGAGCATTTATCACATAGTGCGAGTACCACATGTGAAATGGCAGTCACATGAATCAATACAGATGCTCTACAGAAGATGCACCATGATGAAGGCATATGGTGAAGGTGAGCGAGATCGGGAAGGATGTGATGGGAAATACGCCCGTGCCCGGCAATTTCAGATCGCTGCAGTGACAAAATGCCTGGTCTGAGTACAGGTCAGGAAAGAACACAATCAATGAGAGCACATCAGAGGGAGATCTTCTATAGCATTTGGAACAGAGACTGGGCATCGTCGAAGCAAGGTATTTATGAATGTTATAATGTCGCATGTGCACGCAGTGCGATGGTGCAAGCATGACCATTGGGTGCCAGCCATTGGGTCGTGCACAGTCTTTTGTCAAGCGCGAGGATGGATAATTGCCTGCGAGGGGATTGGTCGGCCTCGGCAATTCCCTTACCATCACTCGAGATCCAGGGTGGGTGGCGGCTTGGCGAGGACAGCGGCCGCTCTCCAACCTGCACGGGAACCTCGTAGATGTCACCACTTCTCGACCTGAGCCACCGGGAAATCTATTCCTTTGTCACGACACCCATTCTCCACTCCACCCGCATTGCGAGACATCGTCAGCACACGCGAAAATGGCTTTCCAGATGGCATCCCGGCGCATGATGGCGCCCCAGGTCTTCCGTCGCGGCATGGCCTCCGTCGTCGAGAGCGCGAAGGGCGGCGCCGCGTCCGCGAAGCAGTCGCCCACCGTCAGCGAGCCCAAGGCCGACCCGCAGGCCCGGATCAAGAAGTTCCAGATCTACCGATGGAACCCCGATGAGCCGACCAGCAAGCCGCACATGCAGGAGTACACGCTCGACCTCAACAAGACCGGCCCCATGATGCTCGACGCGCTGATCCGGATCAAGAACGAGACCGACCCAACCCTTACCTTCCGACGGAGTTGCCGAGAGGGTATCTGCGGAAGCTGCGCCATGAACATCGATGGTGTCAACACGCTGGCTTGCTTGTGTAAGTGATTGGCAAAAGAGAAGAGATTGGTTGCATACTGCGGGAGGCAAATGTTTTTCTGACCATATATTCTCGATACAGGCCGCATTCCGACCGACACCACTAAGGAGTCGCGCATCTACCCGCTGCCGCACACCTACGTTGTCAAGGATCTTGTTCCGGACATGACCCAGTTCTACAAGCAGTACAAGTCCATCAAGCCGTACCTCCAGCGGGACCAGCCGCCGGCGGATGTGAGTATCAAGTGTCAAACTATTATCACCCAGAAATGCATGCTGACGACCAATACCTACAGGGCAAGGAGAACCTCCAATCAAAGGCCGACCGCCGCAAGCTCGACGGCCTGTACGAGTGCATCCTGTGCGCCTGCTGCAGCACTTCGTGCCCGTCGTACTGGTGGAACAGCGAGGAGTACCTGGGCCCGGCCGTGCTGATGCAGTCGTACCGTTGGATCGCCGACTCGCGTGACCAGCGCACCGAGGAGCGCAAGGACGCGCTCAACAACAGCATGAGCCTGTACCGTTGCCACACCATCCTGAACTGCAGCCGCACCTGCCCCAAGGGTCTCAACCCAGCCCTC
The DNA here is from genome assembly GCA_002368545.1 of Ramichloridium luteum. NCBI lineage: Eukaryota > Fungi > Ascomycota > Dothideomycetes > Mycosphaerellales > Dissoconiaceae > Ramichloridium > Ramichloridium luteum. The sequence continues at coordinate 1,664,276 of MTSC01000001.1, read as the reverse complement.
GCGATCGCCGAGATTAAGAAGAGCATGGCGTTCGCATAGATGTCGTCTTTTCTTGCGGGAGTCGGGACGTGGTAGAGCATGACAAAAACTTGGGTGCGAAGGTAGTTGGGGAGTGCTTCTCTGTTTATCATGTAAATACATATTGTATTTTGGTCGCATATCACTTTCATTTGTATCAAGCCAAGCGAGATGAAACCAGAAAACTACAACTCATTCCATTCTCAATTGCAGATGCTCTAGGTCGATACATAATTATCGCTCGATGGACCTGAATCTCGGCACAACTTCGTAAGTCTCATAAATGGTATCAACGATCTATAAATTGCTGAATCCGATCATGCCTATGCTACCTCGCCAGTCGCCCGACACACACTCCCCTCATCACTTCTTCCCAAACCCAAGGAACTTCTTCATCTTCGCTTCCAGATCCCCTCGCCCTTTGCCACTGCCACCAGACGCACCCGCCTCAGGCTTCGCCATCGCCGCCCGATGATTCTCTTGGCCCGTCTCCCGCTGCGTCTGTAACTCGACCTTCAGATCCGTGGCACGACTGCGATACTCTTCCTTCAAGCTCGGCCCCTGTCGGGCCTGCACGCTGGCCTCGGCGCCCCAGACCAGTGTCAGCAGGATACTGCCGCGGAAACCCAAGTCCTGCACGAGGCGTTGCGTGGCCGAGTTCGGCAGGACTTGATGCGGACCCTTGGGGCCCGCGAAGCGCAGTTCGAACGGCTCGGGCGCGTGGGCGAGCGTGTTATTGACTTTGGCGTGCAGATCGGCGGCGGTGTCGCCGGTGGAGACGGTGGTCTCGATGATGCTTTGGTCTGGGTATCGCACGCGGACTTTAACGGTCCGGACGGCGGCGACTTGGGCCTCGCGCGCGGCGGCTTGTTCAGCTAATTCAGCGTCGGAGAGGAGGCGAGTGTTACGGCCGGCACGCTGAAGCGCTGCTTGGTGTGCTTTGGCGTGCTCGATGCCGGGCTCGAAGGTGGTAGGGTCATCGTCGTGTAGAGCTGCGGCGGGTGTGCTGGAGGAGGGTGGGCGAAAAACTGAAATCCCGTTTATCGTGTTCGTTGGTGCTTCGGCGGCTTGTGGTTCTGGTTCTGGTTGCTCGGGGGTGGCGACCGTGTTGGCATCGTCCTGCTTTGGTGGCGCAGCGTCAGTTAGCGTAGGTTGTTCTTGCACGAAATCTGTGGTCATGGCAACATCAGTCGGTTCTGCCGTGCTCTCTGCTTCAGTGTTCGGCGCGCTCTGCAGGTTTGCTGCTGGTGCCGAATGAGCACCTGCAGTTGTAGCCGGGGCTGCTGCCGCTGAACTGCTGCTCGAAGTTGCATCAGCTGCACGGAAGTACTGCTCGATCTCGGCCATGGCTGCCTCTAACGGCTGTCTGCTCGTCTTGAACGACAACCGCATCATAACGCTGCCGGAGAGCCCCAGTTGAGATAGAGTCTTCTGTAGATCTGCGAAAGTCTCAAGTGATCGACCCATGATATTGAGGCATGGCTGCTCATACTCCAATCTACCAGAGCCTGATCCCACATTCGCTGGTGTTGCACGCTGGGTGAGATTCAGCTTTCGTGGTCGTTCACCAGCGACGGCATCTTCATATTTCCGCAGGACCAGCCACAGACTTGTATTGCTCGGGAACTTGTCGACCAACTTGCCTCCGCCTTCACTCTCTGGTAGTTGCAGAGCAACGTTGACGACTGTCGGCGATCGACTTCCTTGAACCAGCTGTAGCTTCGCACCGGCAGCAAGCCCCGATAATCGGAACGGTTGAGAGAGGTCGACGAGCTTGTTGGTTTGTGTCTTCAGCACGTAAGTCTCCGGGTCCAGCTTGCGAGATTTGCAGGCCTCTTCGAGCACCTCGCGCATGTACTTGCCGGGTGTGACTTTGATCTGCGTGCGCTTGAGGCCTGAGTCCAGGACGGTCACATGGGAGGATGCCATGGTTCCGGAGTGAAGTTGATGACGATGCGAGATAGGCCGCCTATCAACCCCGTCTGCGCCGTCGGTTGTTTGCTTCGTTGCGGATATGTTGTCGTGCGGCAGCAGAAGTGGCGAACCAGTATCGCAAGATCAATTTACCCTTGTTGTAGAAGACCGGTGCGCAGAACAGATAGCTGAGTGCAACAAGAATGAAACGTTCGCTCCTGGTCAGCCTCAGCCCAGACAGTCGGTCGACGGCGGGCATTACGCGGGCAATAACGCCGTTCTAATGCTCGGGTCGGGTCTCAACGTGATCTCACAGCATGCCTGGCCAGGCGTGCCGGGCTGTCTGATTCCAGAGGTTCGAAGGTCGTCGTGGCCGTCGCCGGTTTGATTATCTAATGAAAGCTTGGGCGTGTTGGAAGATTCCATGCGCGTCACACCAGTAAGGCGGCGTGGGCGGGTAGGGTAACAGGCTGCCATCAGCGGACGTGCCTGGGAGCTGCATGTGAATCCGCCACTACGTAGCAGCACACCCCGCCAAAGTAGCCGTGGGAAACATTGCCTTCAATTGAATCAGAACTCCCGCTCCTGCAATCTTTGGACGAAAGTGACACACGGAAGAGACTTGCGATCATGTCGAAGACCGTCCATATCACGTCGCCCTCGCACTTCTCCACTGTCCTCTCCTCGTCGCGTGTCGTCGTCGCCGACTTCTTCGCCGACTGGTGCGGGCCCTGCAAGGCGATCGCGCCGGTCTACGAGCAGCTGTCGGCCCAGCTCAGCCGGCCCAACCACATCACCTTTACCAAGATCGACACCGAGGCGCAAAAGGACATCGCGCGGACCTACAACATCTCCAGCCTGCCGACCTTCCTCATCTTCAAGGCGGGCCGCGAGACGAAGCGCATCCAGGGCGCAGATCCGAAGGGACTCGATGCAGCGGTGAAGCAGCTGGCGCGCGAGGCGGAGGAGGCGGACTCGAGCGGTGCAGGCGGTGCGTCGAGTAGCGGCGGTGGGAGCAGCGGACCTTGGTCAGGTGCCGCGGTGCCGAGGGGATACAGTGAGATCACCGACCAGGTGGAGATTCAAGGGCTTGACTTCCTCAACCTCGACGGCGAAGCGGGCAGCAAGCGGGCGGTCTTCGCACCGGATAAACCTTCGTCGCTGAGCGGCAGCAAGGGCAAGGGCAAGGCGACCGCGGCCGCAGAGAAGGACTGGATCGAAAGCGACACGGATGAGCAACTAATGCTCTTTCTGCCCTTCCAGGCGACACTCAAGCTGCACTCGATCCACCTGACGTCCGTGGTCACCGGCGACGACAGCGAGACGGTGCGGCCGAAGACGATTCAGCTGTACACGAACCGCAGCCACGTGCTCGGATTCGACGAGGCGGAGGATACCCCGGCGGTGCAGACCATCGAGCTGTCCGCGAGCGACTGGGACGCGAAGACCCACACGGCCAAGCTGGAGCTGCGATTTGTCAAATTCCAGAACATCAGCAGCGTCGTCCTCTTCGTTGTCGATGGAGAGGGCGACGGAGAGAAGACGCGGATAGACCGCATACGCCTCTTTGGCGAGACGGGAGAGAAGCGTGCGATGGGCAAGCTGGAGAAGATTGGGGACGAGCAAGGCGAGTAAAGGGATCTCATCACAAAGGGACAGATCACTGCGGGCTCGAAAAAATGACCATCACGAATCATAACATGCTTCCCACGACACGATCAATGTTTTCTTAGCATCAGCATTTGCCCGACTTCAGAATTAGATTGGGCCAAAAATTCACAACTCATACCCATGAATAGCTTTTTAAAGACCATCATAGGGATGTGATCCTGGCGATGCAGAGTACAGTGCACAACTCGATGTTAGGCTGGTTGTGACATGGTTCGACCATGCTTTATTCATGTCCATCGTGGAGCTCATCAACATTGTCCTAACGACCGTTGACTTCGTGATTTCATCTGTGCAAATGCGTATGCACATTCTAGCTCAATTCGCCCGCCACCAAACCTGCAAACACTCCGCGCGCCCGAAGTCATCGATCAACGACAGCTCCGAAGACGTTGCCGCCTTGTGTCAAACCCCCACCCGTAAGAACACCTTTTGAGCTCCCAGTCTGCTTGGATCTCGCATGCATCGTGGAACAACGCAGTGTGCCCAAGACACGCGAATTGCGATCCAGCTGGATCGCACCAGCCTCTCACTCTGGCCCTAAAAACTTTCGCAGGGTCCTAGTACTTCGACCGCCGCCCACTCTTCTCCCGCCGCACACGCGTGTCCTCCTCAAACACACTCTCATCCTCCTCAGGCAAAGCATCCGGCAGCGGCGTCTTCCGCTCTCTACGCGGTCGATGCCGACGATTGACGCTGATCTGACTGGCGCTGTCATCTGGCGCCAAGCTGGCCACGTCGCCGAGACCATCATCCTCCTCGTCCTCAAAGTCCGTGATGCCGCTGGCGGGTGTGTCGAGGCGCACGCCGATCGGATCGATGATGCCGTTGCTGCCGCGGCGGATCTGCGCCTGTGCGGCTAGGCCGGCAGACCGCTCGCGCAGCATCTGCCGCACGTGCTCGGCGCGGCCGTGCAGGATCTCGAAGGCGTCCTCGAGCCGCTCCATGTCGAGGAAGAGGTTGCGCTCAAGCTCGGCAGCGACGGCGATCTCGGTGTCCTCATCGAGCTGTACAGGCGCCGGAGGGGCAACGCCGACGCCATTAGGACCGGGAGTGGGACCGCGCATGGGGAACATGGATGGCGGAGGGACCTGGACCGGTTCTGGAGAGAGCGGATTGCGGAGGGGACTGAAAGGTGTGGTGTTGCGCGATTGCATAGCGCTGATACCACTGAATGGTGTCATGTTCCGGGAGAAGGGAGTCATATTCTGTGCCCGTGACGGGCCTCGTGAGGGAGCCGGGGAGTTGTACCCAGAGGCCGACGGAGGGAATGGCGCTTCGGCGCCTGACCAGAGGAAGCCATCGAAGCGCCCAGAGATCAAGATTTCCCATTCGGCTTCGTTGACTTCGGCCAAGGTCGCAAGCATGCCATGGACGTGTGGATTATTCAGCATATACAAGGCACACTCGCAATCCCGTGGGGCTCGATCCAAACGATATAGACGCTCCAGGGCCTTCTTCGCCCGTCGCAGCGCGTTAGATGATGTGGTAGGTCGCTCAGCAGGAGTCGGAGCCCGTGCTTCTGAGACGAAGTTCTGCCCATGCATCAGGGCAATGAAGAGATTGCGTTGTTGATTAGAAAGTTTGGTCATCATTGCAAACATAAGCGTATCCTCGTCTGCTTCATCGGGTGGACTCGTAGGAAAGTCGGGCTGTTGGGCCAGCCAATTCTGGACTGCACGTTTCGTTTTCTGGTTCTGCCGGATGTAATGGTCGCGGTATTCGTCTGGAACGTCAATATCAAGCTTCTGCATTGGTGCCGAAGTGGAGCCAAACATGCCCAAACCACTATCCTCGGGTTGCATCGAGAAAGGGGGCCATTGAGGAAGCTCTCTTCGACCTGCTACAAACTCTAGAATCTCACCCCAACTGATCCCACTATCCTCCTCGTCAGAGAGCGCAGGTTGTGGCGTAGTTTTGCAGACCACACAGTCACAACGCTGTGATGATATATCTCTCGCGAAGACCTGAGACAGCTTGTCTAGCAGCCTTCGTGCCACCGATTTGTACCCTGTTGCAACAGCCAAAGATCCGTGCTTCTCTATCACGGTCAGGTAATCATCAAGGCGACGATGGATGTTCGTGAACACCTTGGCATACTCTTCGATTGGAGCTGCTTGGTTAAGAGCGGGTGACTGGTACACATTGTATTGCTGTACAGGATTCGTCGGACCTGTCGCAACGAGTCGCTTCGGTACCGGGTATGGCAGACCACCGTTCTTAAGTAGGTAGTCGACACGTGGTGCTTCTCTGGGTTCTGCTGGCGGCGGTGGTGGTGGAGGCGGCGGCGGCGGCATCGGCGGAATGTGCTTTGCGGTCAGAGGTGTGGTATGTGACGGGATTGTGTTCCTGTTCGCTACTCCCACATCGATAATGGGCGTAGCCCGCGTATGCGGCGAGAAGATGTGCTCCTGTGTGGGTGTGGGCGGATGTGAATCATCTAGGCTGGGAGAGTGCGTCGGCGGGATAATATGCGGTACTCTCCGCGCATTTTTTCGGTCTGGAGCGACTGAGGTGGCATCTGAGTCGGTGGTATCGTCCGTAAGTGTAGAGTTGTTCTTCGAAGTCTGAGAGGTTGTCGAGGCCGATCGTCGATAGCTGCTGTTTGGTGTAGATTTGTTCTCGTCCTCTGGAAATGCTCCAGGCATGCTCGACACTTCCGACTCCATGAATCGCGTCTCTTTCGGGATTCCGTTGCCAGTAGTCGCGCTCCGCCCACTTCCCGTCCGGATCTCGCTGTCGGCACTCCTCCTGCCAGATTCTCCAACAGCCTTGCCATCTTCCTTTCGACCTTTCATACTTCGTCCACTGCCTGACCTGCGAATGTCTGGATTCTCGGCTGTGAGAGGGGGACTCGGTGGTGACCGGACGGCACTTCCTGGGTGCGCAGGCGTCGAATTCCTCCGCCGCAGCTCTTCCCGTCCAATCTCGGTGGCATCTGGTGTGAAGGTCCCACCAGGTTTACCTGTTGCAGAAATGTCTTCCCGGCTGCCCACGGCTTCCCGGCTGTGTGCTTTGCTGAAAGTGGGATACGATACGGCCGGGCGAACCTCGACGCTCCCACGTCGGTCCATCTCAGGCACCGTCACCGACAGCTTACGCGCGGACGAGCGCTCCGAGCCTCGTCCAGCGGTGGCCGGCCTGGGAGGGTCCCTCTCGCGGTCCAGCCGTTCCTTGCTACCAGCTTTTGACGATGAGGTGTGCAGCGGCAATTTGCTGAAGCTGGAGGACTTCGTTTTGTGGGACGTCGAGCGGTGCTGCTTGTCGCGCGACTCGGTTGAATCGCGGTCGCGGTCGCGGTCGCGGTCGCGGTGTTCGCGGTGTTCGCGGTCGGCGGGGTCGTGCTTGCGACGACGCCGGGGTGTCTCCTCGTCGCGCGAGGAGGAGGGCATGTTGTGCGGCGGCGGCGGCGGATTCTGCCGTGAGTCGTTATCACGAGCACCTTTCTGGGAGTCGTATACATGCTTCGGCGTGCGGGCCAGCATTCTGGGTGACGTCCCGCCAAATGGCAGCGCCACACCAGCTCCAGGTGCTGCCTGATGCCGCCCGCGATTGGTCGCCAGCTTGACAGAGTTTGGTTAAGCAGGCTTATCCGCGGGCCGCCCTTCCAATTGCTCACTGGTCTGGCGACTGTGCCGCAAGGGTCGCGGCGGGCAGCTTGATGGAAGTCGACAAAATCTTCACCCAACTTAACGGGAAGACACAGTACATGTGTCGCGATGCAGTGGATCAGGAAGGTATCGTGCACCGAGCAGAGTAGTTGCTCATGCGGAAATCCAGACTAAAAAGCTCCGTGATACTATGTGCTCCCTCACTTTCTATGCAGCTTGTGTAGCAAATGTGCATCATCGTCTTCGATCAAGAAGCTGTAGGCTATGTATCACTTCGAATCTACCTTTAATGATGAGCCCTCCCTGTGCAGCCCCGCCGATGCACATGAAATTTTATTTATTGACAACAAATCGAACGCCCCGCTCTTGTACATACAGCTTCTCGACATGAATCGCAATTATTTTGAAGCGCTGCCTTCGCATTGACGAAATGTCAATATAACTCATCGATTACAGGCGCCGCTCGTCGCTTTTGCCATGAACCATGCTCAAGAAGACACTCTGCTAGCACCCTCATGTATCAACAAAAAATTCGAACTCAACCCTTTCGATTCGTCTGGTCGCAGGGGCATGCTTGTAGGCATACACATTGATATAGTCAGCAATGCGAATGGATCGTCTCGTGAAGGTATGGTCCGCATAAAGACGCAACGTCCCTGGATCCTGAGAATCGGAATGATGCCCCGTGACCGCCTGACGAGCTCTGTTCCTAACGCATCCAAGATGATTCGATGACTTGGTTCACCAGTTGGAAATCGCCAATAGACTGGATGACAGAACTCGTGGATGTCTTGTGAAAGCCGGTGATATCATGTCACCATCCTGATATCAAAAGCATTACGGGTGAGCTGAGCAGCCTCTCATCGGCCGGGTACACCCAACAATGTAGGCGATTGTGATATCCACCTTCCGAGCCAGTATTCGGCACAGAAATGACATCAGCACCATGCCCAACTTATTATCATCAGGCCTGCCCCACCGCATAACCGCGGGTCGGGCACTGCTGTCCTCGGAAGGTGGACACGCGTCTTCCGCTGGCTGTGTCGCACCGCGCGGCAAGGCAAGAGGAAGCGGACGGATCCAATGGGAAACAGAAATAAGTTCCCGGGATGCGGAAAACGAGAAACAGGGAGTGGGTGAGACAGACTCTTTGGGTCGCGTGGAGTTGTTTTCGAAACATGGCAGAACCAAAATATTCCCGGCGAGTAGTCAGCGCTGCGCGTGACGGGTAGCCCACAGGTGTTTGGTACGGTTCGACTGAGACTCCGCGCGCAGGTACATTCGGGTACTCATCATGTACTCACATGCACGCGAGAGGCTGGTCTCACAGGTTGATTAGGTTGCTTGTGGAACACGTGATGATTAGGTTGTGAGTCCTAGGTGAATAATATCCTTAAGATTCATCATATCATAAGACATTCGATAGTGCAACTTCCTCGAATGTGGAACAAGGGATATCTGGTGGAATACCTAAATCACGATATGAGCGAGTTTTCCGAGATGCAGAATCAAGAAACGTTTATGATCGTATATTAGCTCATTCACCCTTTCATCACTTCATATATTACATACGTGATTCGAATACTGAACCCCATACATACGATGAAGATAGTGCAGGTGTACTTCTAGGTTTCCACGGGCTTTTCTACCTTCCCACGTCGCTGATTGGGTCTAGCTATGGCACCACCATCACAATCACAGCTTCGTTAGGTGTTGCAGCGTGTTCAAAGGGACTTCCCACCACCACCATCACACGCTCAATAGGTCAGGGTAACTAAAGCGTCATTTCCGATCTGAACACGATCGGAACCCTTCTTGCCAGACTCGAACCCTCTTTGCCCAACTTGTTCTGAACCTGCGAGCAATGGCCTCCCTTCAAGGACAATGCACGGGCGCAGCGTTCGGCCATCCTGGCCGCGAAGGATCCCTCTCGATAATCCTATTATGATAAGAAGAAATAGATGAAGCTGTACGCCTAGCAAATGGGTAACGAAAACACTGCAGCCACGCTGTCGTATTTGTTTATCTGTTCCTTCGGGAGCATTTCCCTCCCCTTTCCATCGGATAAGAATAGCAGCAGTGGTGCATTATCGAGGACCGCCGAAAACAGCCTCACCAACGGGGTGTGACGAGGCGTGCATCTGCTGGGAAACACCCAGAGCAGCCCTAGGAAACCCATCACACGCAGCAGCGAGAAGGGAAAGGAAATGAAATCCCTCTGCCATGGCATCATCATGCAGGACCCGGGCGTACGTATCGCACCGGCGCCGTGTCACTTGAAATGAGGATGTGCCTTTGGGGCGAGTGGGTGGGTGTTTCGTTCGCGTGGGATCCGCAGTTTTTAGTTCGCAGCAGGACAAGAAAAAGCCGCATCAGCGACGATCTATTTTGGCCCACCTCCATCACGCGGTTGCGCGGCCGGCCGGCGCCCGCCTAAAATCTGCCGCCGTCGCGCCCACGAGTGCGACCAAGGGAGACCCCTGCAGCTTGCGTTCGCTGCACCTGCTGTGTACCACCTGCACGGGGCGAACGGTGTGTTCCACGGGCTGTTCTTTCCCATGAGGACGAGAGCAGCACAGGCAGCTGTCGGCAGGGAGTGTGGAGGTGCAAGCTGTGTTCACACAGCATACTCGGACGAGCTCATATCATATATCCAAAAGAGGATATGGCAACACACAAAATGGTTGCAAATAATGTAATTCGATGCTTTTGATCCATAGCTGACAATGCACGGCGTAAAATTGGTTGAGGCCGACATCTCGCTCCTCTCCCTCGACCAGCGCTGGATAGGAAAAAAGAACGAACGAGAATGCCGGGTGATGATATAGTACATGAAGGTTCGCGTGCAGGATTGTGCTCTGCTATGACAAACGGGATCGACCACATTGGGTCCAAGCGAAAGAAGATAATGTGACAAAGTACGCAAACATGAGCAAGCAATCTTTTTCCAAACCAATAAATTCCAAATCAAGTCCGATATTGATACAGACAGCACGAGGCTGCAAGAAAGGTAAAGAAGGCGGGCAATCTGATCCAGGTGTTGTGGACCATTCCAGCTCGCAGGGTCGAAGAGAAGGCGTTATGTCAGGTGGGGTGCACCTGTGGTTGGTCTGCACCGTTCCTGATCTATGGTATCTCCAGCATGGCGGCATTAGGTTCGTAGCAGGGTTTGTGTGGATAATCCCATGGTTTTCATTATCCTTGTTTCCCGGCAAAGGCATTATCAATTCACACTCATTTACTCCTCTCGCTTTCGCTTTTGCGTCTTGGGTGCTTTGCGGTCGGAGATGGGACTGTAGTCGCCATCGGAGTAGCTCGCACTGCTTGATGAGCTGGAGCCAGCTTGCGCAGTGACATCGAAGAGCATGGCACCAAGCTCACCAGTACCAGGGCTGACACGTTGTGCCATCATGGACTGGGGGGCAAAGTGCTGCTCGCTCTTGGGGCGGATGAGGCTACCGGCGTCACCGCCATTGACGGCTTCCATGTGCGATTGATGCAACTGATCAGCTGGTTGGGTGAGAACACCCATGACCATCGTGCCAGCGCCGTGCGTGCGTTGATGCTGGCTCAAATTGTCAGAGCGTGAGAACTTCTTTCCACAGTCAGTGCACTCGAAAGGCTTCTCGTGCGTGTGGAGGGAGCGGTAATGGCGCTTCAGGTGCTCTTGACGACGGAAGCGACGACTGCACAGAGTGCAGACGAAGGTCTTGCTGGGGTCGTCAGTAAGAGACTGCTTGCGTCCACGTCGCGAGACGTTGTTGGATTGGGACGGCGTAGGAGCAGCCGACTCGGCGTTGTCCGACGTAGTGCTCGGCGCGGTGGAGGTGGTAGCGGTGGAAGTCTGCTGGTTGGAGGGCTCGGTCGCGTGTTGAGCTTGCTCAACCTTCTTTGGGATTTTGCGCTTCGACTTTGGCTCACTGACGAGCGAACTGTCCGGCACGGAAAATTCCGAAGGAGGGGAGTAAGCTGCAACGGCGTTCTCGTCCTCGTCGCTGAAGCTCTCTTCACTGAAAAATCCATCATCGTCGATGATGCCAGGTGCGATGTCCAGGCGTTGTCTCTTGCTGCCATTGAAGTGAATCTCAGGCGCCATCATGCTTGAGAAGTCGTCACAATCGTCAAGTTCAAAGATAGGCTCAAAAGCGGGGTGGACGCCAAAGCCAGTTGAGAAGTCAGCTTGCAGTGCAATGTGCACGTGCGGCTCAGCTTGCGCCAAGACGTCAGCACCTTTGAGTGCAAGCTTGTGCTCCTCGTCATCACCCGAGCACAGGGATGGCATGGACGAGAATTCGGAAACAGTTCCGACCGTGAGATTTCTCGGGTCGCAAACTTCCTCTTCCGACGTGACAGATCGCGGCACTGGCGATGGCGATGGCGACACATGGGTCGAACCAGACGCAATCTGGTACGAGGCATCAGTGGTCGAGACAGTGGAGGTGCTGTGCAGGAACACTGGGGTCATGGGAGGAGAGCCCGGACGAGTCCAGTCACCTCCAGCAAGGACCTCGGTGCAGACCTCATCCTCGCAACCTTGCTTGACAGCAGTCAGGTCAGCCATCACTGGCTTGGAGAAGAACACTCCATTGACCGGAGTAATCAGCTCGCATGATGATGGGGGAGTCGAGACCGAGCTGAACGATCCGGAGGCCGAAAGAGTAGGTGTCGCAGGGAAGTACGACCGGCAATCCGTGTCCAGAGGCATCAGAGCGTGCAGATCCGTCTGCACGAAGTATCCAGGCTTCTGATCGTGGCGTGGAGAAGCAGCCGGGGTGAGCATTGCCTGCGGCGCATACGCCTGAACGTGAGGGTGGAAAGCCATCGGGGCACCGGCAGACTGCGGGCGCTGGAAAGCGGCGTGCTGGAAAGACACCATGTGCTCAGTGCTGGAGGGCACCACAGCCATGGGCAGACCGTGTTGCATATGAGGGTGCGGCGTGAAGCGACCGTGTTGTCGAGTCTCTGGGCTTGGATCCGGGCTGTAGTAGAAGAATGGCGATTGACCCATTGGCGGGGTTGATTGTGCGGAGTATTCCATTGCTCCTAGTTCAAGTTCGCTATGACGAGAGATGTCAGCACGACGGCGCGCTTTGGTTCCGGATCGATCGAATGGTGAGACCAACTCGATAGATCAATTTTTTGTCGTCGTGGGTTGAGCTCAAATATAATGGCACATTCACCTAGAGTATTGGTGAACGTGTGGTGGGTGTCGTAATGATTAATTGGCGAGCGCCAGCGAGTAGTCGAAGGGAAAAAAGTTGGATAATGCGCAGAAGATATAAAAGAATGACTGGTTGGGTCCGTGAACAGAGAGTAAATGTTTGATCTGGCACCAGTGTAGCAGGCAAAGACGTTGCTGGTGGTGGTGGGAGGTCGATGATGGCAGGTAAACGTTTTGTCGATGGACGGTCGGAACAACGAGATTCGCGCGACAGTTGGAAGGGTCCCAAGGAGTGACGGGGTGTTCTTCTTCGATATTGCACGATGCGCACAAATACAGAGAGAATTAGTACCCAAAAAGACCAAACAATAGGAAGATACAAAAAATGACGACGGGATGAGAGCGAGAGGGAAAACGAGGGTAATGAACAAGCGACCGGACAGGTTTATGATAAAACCCTGGACTGCTACGATGGAATGGCAAACGAGAGGAGCGACGGCCGATAAAGCCAGATCAGCGGGCGACGCGGCGCGAAAGAGTTTCGACCGTATCCATTAGCCAGGAACGAAGGCTAGCGGGTCGCGCGAGTCGGCTTGGCTCATGGGGACGTCGGGACGGATGCGATGGATCCAGATGGCGAGGACTCGACCACTCCGACCCTGCGAAAGCTTACTGGCACACTCGACTCGCTGCAGGTACCGGCCGACCAGCCGTCGTGAACCTGTGACCGTGCGCCTCGCTGCAACCGACAGGCCCCGGTCAGAGACGCTAATGCGCCGCCCTTCCCACGCTGGTCTGCAAATGAGAGGCTGGTCTGCCTCTCCAGCACTCGCACTGGCCAAAAGTCGGTGCCGTCCGTCTCTCCCCACTGTGACCCGTCGTCGCCGTCGACCAGTCCGGCGTGTGGCCACCATCGCCGCCGTCATCGCAAGAGCTGCGCCTGCGTGATGGGGTGAAGTGTCCTGCGTGGGACGCGGTGTGCCATGCTGCCCTGCAACACACAGAACAGGCACGAACAGCGCTCGTCGATGCGTGCTCGACGAGTGTGACAGCACCCAACGGTGTGTGTGCCTTCTCGCACAGCACCATATCCGTCCAGACTGTGCTGTACACCGCACTGTACCTGCACCTCCATCACGCCCACATGTCGCTGTCCAGTCGCCACAGTTGCCCGCCCAAAATTGTGCATGGTGTGTCCACCTGCCCCAGCACAGCCCGCTCACCACCACGCTGCAGCTCCCAGCGCGCGCTGCCTCACCTGCGCCGGCCGCGGTCAGCGAGACCGTCGCCTGCTCCGCTGCAATTTTTACTTGGGAGTGACAAGCTGGCCCAACCTGCTGCAGCGCCAACGCGCCAAAATGCACGCTGCTCGCTGGTCGATAAGGCGCAGCACGACCGGACATGCAACATCGCGTCGACCGCGCACCACGGTCGGCGACCTTCGCGCAGACCGTACCTACATTTGCATCGGTAGGGCGAGCTGGCGACTTGCGCATGTGCGCATGTGCGCGCCGATCGACTCGCACAGCAGCCCACCATCACATCATCACGACTTGAATGGGCAATGTGTGTGGCATGCCTCCGCCTGCATCCCACCTGAGACGCGGCCCAAATTGCCAAATCAGTCGCTGTGATACTCAGATGGGTGGTTGCACCGTCGCCTGATTGGGTTGGTAGCCTGTCGCAGTCCCATTGCATTCGAGGCGCCAATATTGGGACACATGCAGCATGACGAAACGCCATTCGAGGAATGCCTATGGAAGCACACGAGCGTGCGGCACCACTGACAGTGTTTGCCCATCGCCTTGCTCGTTCGTTGGCCCTACCGCCGTCGCTTGAGGATTCATCGATCACATCACCATAGGCGCTCTTCCATGCCAATGAACCGGCCGTCCTGGCCTGAATGATGAACAAATACACTATCGTCAAGGGACTGATTGGCTTGTCGCAGGCGTCACATCCTCCCATAACTCTATCATGGAATACTTTGGCTTGATTCTAGCGTACCGACGAGGATGCGTGATCTGATCACAAGGTTATGATGAACCAATACCGCGACCAAGATCTTCAGTGCAGCGATGGATATATTTCTCTGCGCGCGCGATTCTGTGGTGAGCTTGCGCGGACTGTCGCTGAAACAGACGACCATAGGCTACGTACCGATACGCGGTGTGGTACCGCGTGCTTCGGAGACATTTTTCGTATGGCGGGTTTTTTTTTTGGTTTTTCCACTTTACAACACAGCGCTGCGCACACGATTGGCGGGGTTGGGCTGCACGGTGCCCACAACGCATGCTGTTGCAGATTCCCCGCACGGACACCAGTGTTTCAGGTCAGTCAAGTGCAGAATCTATGCACCGTACTGTATTGTGCACATATCGCAGTCATCTTATGCATCCCGCGAAGTTCACAAGGTCACCTAACTACCTCAGGTTCGAATCCAGTGTGCACGCCTTTGGTGGCAAAAATCTGTTGAGTTGTCTATATTGATCTAATAACTACACGCACGAGAAGACTTGTTTGGTGCGCTCCGGACGAAACATCGATATGATCAATCAGAACCACTTTATTCTGCTGCCCAAACCACAGGCGAATGGGTGGTGTCATCATCTATACCAACGACGGAATCAGGCCCACATGTACTGCACGGTATGATGATTGCGTGGCCACGAGTTTTGTCCTCAGCGGTCGTTCCACCACCGGCTTCGACGGCTTCCGCCTAGCG
The DNA here is from genome assembly GCA_002368545.1 of Ramichloridium luteum. Lineage (NCBI taxonomy): Eukaryota > Fungi > Ascomycota > Dothideomycetes > Mycosphaerellales > Dissoconiaceae > Ramichloridium > Ramichloridium luteum. The sequence goes on along the minus strand of MTSC01000001.1, from coordinate 1,649,179 downwards.
GTCTTCCGCTGCGGGTGGGCTGTCGGCAGACCAGGCTCAGGAACGCTAGTCCAAGATTCGGCGAAATGGCCACGAGTACGGCATTTTCCCTATTGCGGACGCTGTGGCTGCCACCATCTCATGACACGATGAGCGTGTATAGTAGTACCGCAAGTATGTACCTGCTATCTGCCGTCACAAACCATAATTGGAGCTTCCCCGGCCCGCTCGTAAACTTCGCGAGGTGGCAAGTCAACGGTCGGCACACACACCTACTGTACAGCTTTCACCAGCACGACCGAGAATACTGGGGTATGCAGAGCTTCAGAGCTACTGCAGGTACCGTCGCCCAGAATCTCAGTCTGTCGTCGACAATGCAATTTCATCTTGCATGACCGGCGTATTGACTGTCTCGGAGTCTACTGCATCGTGTGCTTCAACTGCAGAGCTACCTCTGCGTCATGCGTACTGGATATGCGTGTCGCAACGCTTGCTGGTGACATCTTCACTTCCTCGTCGGCGTGATGCACCGAGCAATCGCACATCCCAAGCAGGCCCGCGACGTTTGTTCGCGGTCCCATCCTTCTCAGGGACCATTGCCACCGCGCCTCCCGGGCGGCCGGGAAGACGAGCGAAGGACACACAGACCTCGGACCACCGGCAGTTGGAACTTCCTATAGCAGCGATATACCCACCCTGCCTCGACGCCTATCGACGAAATGCCTTCGCTCCGTGGAGCCGTCCGTCGATGCTTTCACACCAAGTGAGCCGTTGCGCCCATGGGATTCTCGGGGAAACGCCCCGGCAGGGCTCTTTCCTTCAACTAACGAATTAGTCGGCGGCCAGTGCTTCTTGCCTCTTATGCCCACCCTGTCACGCCTGTTCAACAGACGAAATTGCGCTTGTGCCCCAAATTGTTGCGATCGGCCTGCTCTAGGTGCCGACAAACAGGCTGTCGGAGCGCTGGCACAAGGCTAGAAACCCTCCATTGTCTACGCCGTGGCGGCGGGTCTGAACCTTCCACGCCCAACGCGGACAGCTCCCCATACAGCGTCCCACGTCTGCGGGATTTTTACCCAGCCTGCTGGGCGCTCACAACTGCTCAAAAGAATATCTTCACGGCGCGCCTTGTCCCACGGTCCCACGGGATCGTCGCCTCGACGGTTGGGACGGCTCCTCTGTTATCAAGAACAGTAGACCCGTGCCACGGCAGCCGGGCATTGGGCGTACGTGGTTCGTTGCTGTTGTTGAGGATCAAAGGGTTCTTGACAAATTGCCGTGCGTGCTAAGCAAGCCAACTGATCCGCGGAAAGGAAGCCTCTCAGATTCGCCACAACGTGCTAAGCAATGAATTACACTAACGGGTCGTGCATGTTGGAACGACCTGTTGCGCCGTGTTCGACTGATCGTTGTGTGTTGGTCTCTTTGAAGAGGTCATTGGAAACTGGAAATGCACAGTTGACAGATCACCGTTGCTTGAGATCTCGATCGGAAGCTGCTACACAGGAGGGTTGACCATGGAAACACGCGAAAGATCCCGCAACCTAAGGCGGTAGCGAATTTGTGTTCCATGGGCACGACCTCATGGTTTCTATCTCTGTCGCCGGAAGATCGGTGGTCCGCGTCAGTTGGTAGCCCACCAGACAGAAACTGTGCCTCCACTCTTCCGTCCCGTCTCCTCCAACACCGATGACACATTGGCCGTTTCGAGTCAGCTAACAGCACTGCATGAAGATGCTGCAGACACGGGCTGCAAGGCCAGAAACGAAAAATTGTCATTCGATCGCTAGGCATTGGAAATTCTAGCCTTCCATTCGCCTGTGGTGATGTACTTTTTTGACATTGCATGCATGTGCTCGAGCTGCATGGCACCAGACCTGCTAGCCTCGCAGCAAGTATGCAGGTACCGATTTCCTTCCAGCAGAAATTCTGCCTTAGGGCGGCGCTGGCTTGCGCTGACTGCATGCATGGCGTCAAGTCTCGATGCAGAGCGGGTAGAAATCATGTGCCTTTGAAAAAGACGCGTTGGTCGTGTGAACATCCCTGCGCATTGCATCAACCTTCTCTCTGCGATTCGCATCGTCAGTGGGCTCGAGGTCGTCACATCAACAGAGCATGTGAGAGGCATGGACGAACGCGTGCACTACCTACACATTTCCGCTTGTGCTACCCGAAAAGTTGGGGTCCCGGCTGTTTCCACCTCGGCGTTCTAGGGTTCAACCCCGCCAATACCAGAATCCCGTGTCCAACGGTCCCCGATCCATGGAATTTCCCGAGTGGGAAGTGGAGGAGAGCATTGGACCACGCAATGCCTCCCGAAGGAGACTACAACACGTACGCTGCCATACGCAAGCAGCAACGACAAGAAAATCCACCAAGCCACAAACCTGATGGCATGCAAATCATGCATTGCAACATCCAATGAGGGGAGCACTTGCGACAATAATTATAGAAATAATTTCCAAAATCCCCAGGATCCAGCGGCATGGTCAGAAAACCGTTTGGACCATCAGACGCGCTTCATTTTGCATAGTTACTGAACTGCCAACACACAATTGTCTTCGACACGCCCAGACTGCACTATTCGCCGGTATTTGACAATTGTACTGTATGCACCGTACTGATCACTTTGCTCCACTCCACCACACCTTGCGGCTTGGAAATACTGCACGCAGGCGTCCTGAAACCTGTCACCTGCCAGCCAACTATTTTGAGAGGGAAAAAAATTGTTCATCTCAGCAGACTCAAACAAGCTCTCCCCAATGTGCGCCCACATGGCCAGCCGAGATACGCCGTCGCCCTCCGCATTTCTGCGCCCCCAGGCACCAGCAGCGCTATTTCTAGAGCTTTCGCGGGGTCGTGGCGTTCTCTTGGACTGCTGCTGGCAGCATACCACGGCGTTGTTTCGACGATCCAGACAACCTTGGTGCGCCGATGAGGAACGCCCGCACCACACACCACTCCACTTCGTTCATGCACATTCCCCGCACGCCGAGGGATGTCATCTTCTGCAAGGCGAAAGCATCTCCGCATTCCAAGGTCATGGAGATGCTATGATCCTCAGTAGAATGTAATCGAAGATGTCAAATGGCTAGTGTCCTCGACATTTCCGTGTTGGCGTGGGTCTTGTATGTGTGTATGTGTGTGTATGTGTCAGTGTGTGTTGGTCTCACGGGCAAGAAACGTCTTCACGATCTACTGGCAGGTTGTGGATCAGCGTCCGCCAAACTGTCTTCGGCCTGGGATGTCGACGTCGATCCGTCTGACATGACTTGTTGGCTACCATCAGTGGTTGGCGGCGTCAGTCTCTGACGTCTCTGGGCACGCTTCATCTCCCGACGTTCACCACGACAGACGACGTGGCTGAGCCTCCATTGACGGCGAGCGTACGAGCCAAGAAACCCTCTCACGCCTCTTCACTGCACAAGGTTTCACGCGACAAACATATATTTTCGCGGCGCCACATACCTTGATAAGACGCGAAGCGCCCTACTCGATCGAGCATCTTCATCAGAATACGGATGATTCTTGTGCTTGCCGGTAATCATGACATTGCAATTCTGCCTATGCGAGCGGCCATGTGGCTTTTCTTTTCGACTCCACAGCCCAGGATTCTTGGCCCAACCCAACTGCCAACACACAATTTCACCCTTGGCGGCTGTGACATCGGGAGATCTTCTTGGTATTGGCATACCGTGGCAGTAGCTGGCGGCACCGTCCTGGCATTACGGGACTGTGCCAATCCGGAGACTTCGTGCCGAGTCTAGATGAGTCTTTTTCCTGCTTTCATCTGATATGCAGATCGGAGTTTCGAGTTTGCTTTTCTTGGGTGGATGACGACGGACATCCACGGCTCATGACTTGCTACCAGAGCCGCGCACGCCGCGCAGTGCTCATCATCATCAGCCTCTGATAGTGACCGTCAGAGCCGAGCTCCAATGGATCGCCAGGCTCTCATGCTTGGACATCAGAGTTCTTCCTCTCAGTGAATGTCTGCCGGTGAGCAGCAGAATTCAAGTTGTACGTGATTTCGGACTCGCTCGCAGGTCCCTTCACAGGTTGCTGCAGTTTCCAATGATTGTCGTGACAATATTGAAAGTGCTGCTCTGTGCCGTTGATGCTGTGCCATATTCGTGTCAGCCCTATAGCCGATGGTTCACGATAGGCCGACGATGATTGTGTTCAAACCGTGCCATTGTGCCAATATATGCGCCTGTGCAGGCAGGTGCGCATTCAACATTAGGTAGACGCAGTGTCCTGCATTTGGTTATTCAGATGACTGAATCATCTGCGATCACCACGTCGTCCCTCGTGGCAGCGCCACAGTGTGTTGTGGTTGTCTGCTCAGTCCTTTCTCATTTGCGCGAAAATACTTGAGATTGGACAGGCCCGGGTGTTGGAGACTCATGTGGGTTGACACCTAGACAAAGTTCCACATAAATAAAGCTATAATATCGACAAGCAATATACTTGGGGAATATCGTACTCTCTTGAATGAACTTCGACGTTTTTTCGTTGGATGGAGATGTTGCTCGAAAACGAAACCCGAACCCGAACCCTAGAATTGATCGAAGGCGGGCTGTAATGGAGTAGGTAGTATCCATGATGTTGATGAACATACCATCTGAAGCACTATGTGTGCCCATGACTTATCATTTGATCATATCTATTACACTGAAGTTGGTCATCATTATGTCTGCTGGTGCAGTCGCCCACGTTGCCATCAGAGACATTTTCGTAAGAAAGCAAGCAGTAGCTGACCGGGTTCATTGCGAATCATGTTGCTGTCTCCTTTTGCGATGCATATCTGTGCGCCACCTTCTCCAATATCATTACACGTCCATTTCGCTCTCGTAAGGACATAATTGAGAGTGACGGGAGCCCCATATGCTCTCTTCTGTCATGATCCGACCTGGCCGTGACTCGAGATCGGGATTGCACAAAGCGTCTGCCTGAGGCTGTGAAGTCATAGGTGTGCCCTAACCTCTTCTCTGTCGCTGCGATGATTGCCCTGCGTGGGACGTGGTTTTTTTTGTGTCCCGTCCAACACTGCTTCACTCCTCACCAGAGCACAGGGACGACAATGTCGGCCCCCAAGATCAGCCTGTCGCTCGCGGGCGCACAGCGCAAAGGGGCGCCCGCGGCGCCCTCGAGCGGCCAAAAGCGCTCCCGGGCCGTCGCGCTCCAGGACGACGACGACGAGGACCAGCAAGAATACGGGCGCGCGCAGAAGGTATCGCACTTTGATCGCAACGCGGGCGGCGCGATTGATGAGGATAACAGGAAGGATGACCGGCCGCTCGTTATCCCCCGGCAGAACAACCGCGACTGGCGGGAAGCGGCGGCGAAGAACCGGAGGAGGCAGAATGGTCGTCATGACCCGCAGCAAGAGCCAGAGCAGAATGGGAGCACGAATGCGGCGCAACAGGCGGCGCTGCAGTCGGATGTTGCGACAACGGATCTTCCCTCATACGGTCTGAATGTTTTCGCGAAGCCCGAGAAGAACGGCGACGTGGCTGAGGAGTCCAGTCTCGAGAAGAACAGAGCCGAAGAGGAATCAGAGGCAACAAAGCAAGCAACGCCCGAGCCCGAGAATACAGCGCCCGCGAGAGAGCGGACCGAAGACGAAGTCGCGCTTGATGCACTGCTTGGGCGCACTGTGGAAGACAGAACGCTGGTCTTACCGCACCAGACAGCACCTTTCACCGAGACCGACGCCTTCCGTAACGACTTCACCAGTGCGCCGCCCATGGCCTCCTTAGACGACTACGCTCGAGTCCCGGTGGAGCAGTTCGGCGCAGCGCTTCTGCGAGGCATGGGATGGAAGGACGGCGAGGGCATCGGCAGTCAACGCGGACAGAAGATGGTGAAAGCAAATACGAAAGCACCCGAGCGCCGTGCCGCACTCCTGGGTATAGGCGCCAAAGATGATGCTGCCATAACTCAAGAGCTCGGTGCTTGGGGCAAGGCTGCAAAGGGCGCGAAAGGAGAGATCAAGATCTACAACCCCGTGTTATTGAAGGATAAGAAGACCGGTGAACTCTTCACAGAGGATGAATTGGAGCGTAAGAAGACCGAAGACCAGAGGAAAGCTTACGAGATTGAGTTCGATCAGAAGGAAAGAGAGCGGAAGAAACGACGTGACGACCATGCTCGCGATGAGCCACGGGACAAGGACAGGCGTCGGGAGAGGGACGACGACTATCGGCGTGATCGCACCAGGGATAGACGGAAAGGCAGCGATGACGAGGATGACTACCGCCAGAAGGAGAAAGACCATCGGCAAAGACATGAACGGGAGGGAGACGATAGGCGCGATCGCGAGGATAGGCGGGACCGGGATGATAGGCGGAATGGTAATGATAGACGGGACCGGGACAACCGAAGGGATCGTGACGATCGGAGAGATCGAAACGACCGACGAGACCGAGACCACAGGCGCGAACGAGAACATCGGCGCGATCGCTCCCGTCAACGTGACGAACGGGACAAGGACCGACACCGTAGTGACCGCGCGCGTCGCGACGGTGACCCTCGAAGGTAATGCGCCACCGGTACAAACAAGGTTTCTCATCAGCCACATGGTTCACAGATTCGATGCGTTTGCTGCATTCGTCAACTTGCATTCTTACCCACTTGTCTGACCTACATATTTGATGCATTATGGCGTATGGTCCCCCAACATGAATGCGTGAGGCAAGTAGAAGTCTCCGGCGGTGTCACTGTGGAAGCGCCCGTGGTCTATGTGAATGTCCTCATGTTGCATATGTCACCAGTCTGGATCATTAGTGAAACGAAAACTTGGAGGACGATCAAGTGGCTGTGTTCACGGCATTTGGCAGCCGAGGGTGCAACCACACCAGCTTCTGCTTGACGTAGCCGCATTTCCTCTGCAGTGTCACCAAACATTCACTGTGTGATCGCAGCTAACTTGTTCCCTCGAGAACTCAATCTTGCGTTTCTTGTGACAGAAACCCAATCAGCGCTCTGCTCCGCGGGCGATCACAAAATTCGCGCCCAATCCGCGCTCGAGCCATGACGTAGGTGACTGTGGCTTTCTTAGTTACGCCTCACGCGTTGCATCAGAAAGCGCCGACAATCTTTGGATGTCGCAAAACCAGGTTTGGGCGTACCAGTCGTCATTCCAGTCGCGCGGAAATAATAATAAATTCTCCGCAACCTGGACCGTCTCAGATTCATTGTCGCGACGTTCAGCTTTCCAGAGTGGTCATCCATAGTAATCAGCACGCTCTCGTTCAACGCGGCCATCGCACACATACCGCGACCATGTTTGGCTTATCATATTGGCTTCTCCCGCTCGTTGCGGGATGCGTGTGGCTTGGTATGTTTGCGCGCACATTTGATCTTTATGGGCGAGACTGATGTATATCGTGCACAGGCACGCTCCTTGCCATGCTCTTGAAGTGGATCGTTGACGGCAAACCGCATTACCCGTGGATGGCTGGCAAAGACAGTATTGCGTATCTCTCGAGCATTGGTTCCACGAACTGGGGATACCCACTCTTCATTGCTGGTAGTGCCGTCACAGTCGCACTCTTCAACTCTGCCTTCATCTCGGAGAGATGGCTCCGCCACCGGGGTCGCCTGCACCAGAACTACAGCAAGAGTGAGAAGATTCTGAGCGTGCTGGCGATCTTCACGGCGTTCGTTGGGGGCATCGGTCTCATCTGTCTGACGATCTTCGATACCAAGCGCTACCCCTCTGCGCACGATGCGCTGCTGGTCGTCTTCATGTAAGCCAACAGTCACCTTTGCTGAAAGCGAATGGTCGCACGGTCGAGCCAGAAAACTGATGTATGAAACAGTGTCGGCTACTGGATCTCCGCCATCTTCATCTGCGCCGAGTATCAGCGCCTCGGCGTCAAATATCGCGAGTACTCCATCCTCGCCGCCAGCTTCTGGATCAAGCTGTTCTTCATCCTGGCCGAGTTCGCGCTGGTCATCTCCTTCGCCGTCATCAGCCTGGGCCAGAAGCGCTACAACATCGCCGCCCCGATTGAGTGGGTCATTTGCCTCGTCTTCATCTTCTACATGTGGAGCTTCATCATCGACTTTCTGCCCGCCACGCGCACCAAGCACCACGAGGACCGCTTCCCGCCCGTCAAGAAGAGCCACGACGAGAAGGCCCTGGAGACCGAGCGCGGCGGCAACCTGTTCGGTGGCCCCGTGTACACGGAGGGTGGTCGCCCCGGAGATGTGAGCGATGACAGCACTTCCAAGGAAGCGACGCATATTGTCTAAGCGGTGCGTTTGGACCATGGAAATCTGTTCCTTGAAAAGATGACGAAGAGGAGACGAAAGGAAAACTTATGCTTGAAGTTGACGACTTGACATGTCTGATGAAGCGCGGCGTTGGTGATACGAGTGGGCATTTGCTTTAATGATATCCCAGAATGCTGTATTTAGTAATAGTGTAATGTGAAATGGATGCTACGAATCTTGATGTGTATCTCTATGCATTGACTAGTCCTCAACTCGTCTTCGAATGCCGTCTAGTCCTAGTGTGGGCGAAACAGCTTGCACAAGTCGTGCTCAGTGCTCACTTGCAAGTCCTGGGAACAATGTATTTGCCTCGCCTTTGCCAGATATGTCCACCATCGGCACGCCGTATGTGTCGTCGGAGGCAAGCGAACACCACTTCCAATTCCGCCGATCTTCTGCCACTCCAAGCATGTCCAACTGACGCTTCGCGATGGTGGGCATAAAAGGTTGGAGCATGATTGCCTGCAATCGAAGCGCCTCGGCACAGATGAAGACGATAGCATCCAGACGCTGCTCCAGTCTCGCTCGCCCTTCACCCTCAAAATGCTTCATCTCCTTTGCAATGTTCCAGGGCGCAGCTTGCTGAATGTAGCCGTTGGCGTCGAAGACGATTTTCATGATCGTTTGCAAGGCTCTATTGGGCAACAACTTTCGCATCTGAGCCTCGACTTGCTCAGGCAAGACCCTGATGCGGCCACACATTTGCCGATCGGGCTTTTCGATATGTGGCTGGCTGGCTGGATCGCTTGCACCTGGCAAGTTGCCATCTCTTTGGACAATGGGCGCGTAGTTTTGGACAGCGCGCGCCACGCTCCACCCTTTTCCACGCACTATGCGGCTCGTCAGATTGCCAACACTGTTCTGCAGGTGCGTCTTGTACTTCTGAATGATGAACAGGTTGTCGTAGTCCGCGTCGTTCGCGATGCCGCCCTCGTGGATCAAGTACCATCGCATGACATCCACGCCAAAACGATCAAGCGCGAAGAAAGGCGAAACGACGTTACCTGTACTTTTCGCCATCTTCGCCTTCCCCAGTGTCCAATGCGCGTGGGTGAGAATCTGTTTCGTCATGGGGAGATCCAGCGCCATGAGCATCGCAGGCCAGTATATGCAGTGAAAACGCACTATATCTTTTCCGATGACTTGGACATCAGGCGGCCAGCCGCCCTTACGTTCTTCGCCTGGTGTAAACGGGTAGCCTACCGCTGACGCGTAATTCAGGAGCGCATCGAGCCACACATAGACAGTCTGCGATGAGTCCGTAGGCACTTTAACGCCCCAAGACAATCGCTCGCGCGGTCGTGAAATTGAGAGGTCCTCGAGGCCAGCAGTGACCTGCCTCACCACATCATCCATCCTCGTCTTGGGAAGGATGAAGTCTGGGTTCGCCGCATAGAATTCCAACAATTTGTCCTTGAAAGCACTCAATCGGAAATGATAGTTGCGCTCACTTGTCCACTCGACCTCCTTCCCCGTCTCTTTACTGACCTTGTGTTTGACACCCGTCATGGGGTCAATCGCAGGTTCCACCTGTGATGCCGGGTAGAATGTCTCATCGGACACGCTGTACCAGCCCTCATGTTTGCTCTCGTAGATGTATCCGCGCTGTTCCAGCATGTGCCAAGCGTATTCCACCGCATCCTTGTGCTGCTGGTCCGTTGTCCTGATGAATTTATCGTGGCCCATCCCCATCCGTACTGCCAAATCCTTAAAGATATCGGCGCCTTGGTCACAGAACTCCTTGGGGTCGACGCCGGCCTTCGCGGCTGCGCGTTGAATCTTCATCCCGTGCTCATCCGTTCCCGTCAGCAGGAACGATCTCCGTCCCTTGAGCTCCTGCCACCGCTTGATGACATCGGCCAGAGCCATCGTGTACATGTGCCCGACGTGCGGCGCGCCATTGACATAGAAAATCGGCGTCGTGACGTAGTACGGTTTCTGCTCGTCAACCTGGCTGCTCGAGGTCGCCATCGCCCGCAGGCGCGGCGGGCGGGCTTGCCGGCAGTCTTGACAGACCCATTGTGGGCGCCATCGCCGCGCGATCAATGACTGCAGCGGTGTCAATGAAGCCGTCAATGGGCGCACGCGTGCTGGCATTGTGAAGCTGGTTTGGCGATGGAAATGCGCAAGCTTACCTTAGTCCGGCAGGAGCTCATAAGGAACAACCTCAGGGTCCAAGCTTTCCGCAGGGACCTTGAGCCTTGCTGACTGTCAGTCTCGGCGGTCATTGGTCCAGCGAGAGAAGGCTACTCCAAGCAGGATCGCGATCACGAAACGAAAAGTGGGTAGTGGGTGTGGGTAGGTACTCTGCAGGTAGTGTGCATACATATATGATGTGGCCTGTCGTACATTTGCCCCTCATTTGGAGCCGAGAGGTCAGACAATCGCTTTCGATACTTTGACTCAATCATGTCGCACGTTCCTGTGCTTCCAATTGAACTTTGGCTCGAGGTGCTCAAGCACGTCGATCCTTCTGATCTTTGGCTATCAGTGCGCTCCGTCAGTCGCGACTTTCGCACCTACGCTGAAGACGTAGCCGCGGCGCAGCTCATCCAGCGCTTTTCGATCTCCCTGAAGTTCACACTTGGGTCAAGCAACCGTCGACATTGGTACGACACCCGTGGCAGTGTGCAACTCCAGTTCAAGAAGATATCGAAACACAATCCACAGTATGCAGAATTTCATGCGAAGCACGTTTTGCCAGAAGCCAAATCCCAGCAGGCCTGGGAGAAGTGGAATCGCATCTGTGTTGATGGTATTGGACCGCATAATGCATGGCGTGTTAAGCTAGACGATGACGAGGATGTCGATGTTTGCTTGCCCAAGCTGATCATCTCGCAAAAACATGGAGTCTGGTGTGACTGGCGTGAGATGATCGACGCATACTACAAGGAAGTTGGAAGCTCATTTCCATGCCGACGACTTTAAGACACGGTTCACAACGATGATCGATTTCGAAATATTTTAAAGAAGGTTGTGTTGATCATGTCAAAGCATCACTCTATTCGGATCCAATTGGGAATCTCTATATTCCCATATTTCGGTCGTCCACCATTTCGGTCATCTCAATGTACCCCAATTCAAGACTGGCTGGCGAGGAGCTCTGCCTTGCTGTCGACAGCTCCGTCCGGAAGACTTGCGCACTTGTCCTTGAACAGCTTCTCGGCCTGGACCCAGACCCTAGAGTTCTTCCAGTCGTTCAATTGAAGCAGGCTTGGAAGGAGAGCCAGGCTGAAAGCCTCAGAGGCTTCCCGAGGGAGCAGCGATGGCAGATGGTCGATGCTGATCACGGACAGCGGGAGGTCGGTCGCCTCGGCGCTCAGCTTAACCGGCACGGTCGGTTCAGAGAAAGTCGTGTTGATATCGTAAATGGGGATGGGGTTGTTCGGGTTGGTAGTGTCGCAGGACACGTCGCAAACGACGGAGAGCTTGCGGTTCGGCGATGCCAACGATGGTTGGTCGACAAAGGGAGGGATTTTCGCAGACAGGTAGATGCAATTAACAAACACATCAGACTCGATGATCTCCTGGTATGGTCCCGGCTTGGCGCTGGTCTCGGGAAGGTCCCATTGCTAGATTTCGTCAGTGGGAGCTACTTCGATCAAGATCAATCGGCTTACGATGATGTCGCTCAGGCCAGCCTTAACGCACAGATCGACCGCACCACGTCCACATCGACCCAGGGCGCCGATGACGAGGACTCGCGGAAGGCGGCCGACCTTGGCCTGGCCCTCGGCAACAGCCTTCTTGACATCCTCAATCAGGAGGTTTTCGTTCTCATAGGGCTTGACGCCTGGGAGGGGCGACTCTGTGCCATGGACGAGTTGCCATGACCAGGCCATAAGCGCAAGAGCTGCGCCAGCAAATCCGGCGTGCTGCTGTTGGGTCAGACAACATTATTCGAGGGCTGAAGAGGACTAGATTAACTCACGTAACCAAAAGCCGCGACACGTCTCCCATTCTCTGTACATTTGTCAATTTCAGAACCCAGAACGTGGAATCGTTTCTCATACCATCCTCGAGGAATTCGAGATCAAGCAAGGTTCCCTTGCCACGAGGGAAACGCCCAAGAACTTTGGCCCAGCCGCCTTGGTTCTTGTAGCCTGAAAGACATCAGTCAACAACGATTCACTGAGCCAAATATGTGATAACAAAGATTAGATCCGGTTCTTACAGTGAGCGAATTGGACATGCTATAGAGCTTTTAGTATAGTCGGTTGGAGATTAGGCATTAGGAACATATTTACTGTGTGCTTCAACGGGAAGTCCTCCTCAGGCAGCTCCTTCAAGCCGACAATGATGTGCTCCTTCGGTGCATCGATCCAGGAGCCCGTCGGAACGAGGGAAGCTCCCGTGCCTTCGTATTCCGCGTCGGGAAAGATGCTCAATGGCGAGCGTTCGACATTGACAACGTAGCCGGCATCGACGAGTTTCTTCGCAATGCTCGGCGTGATGGCGGAACGATGCTCGAGCGGCTTGGTCTCGGCCCGGACATGCAGAATTGTGGGTGCCATCTTGCTTTGTGTGTTTCCAATGTTTCGACAGAGTATTATCTTTTTGGTTGTAGAATTCTAACACTCTCCCAATGACTCCCGCTTCAGTTGCTGAACCCTTAGAAAATCCCCGCCCGCCTTTTGCGGAGGGAACCGCGCGCCGAGCGATGAGAGTCATCATCGGCGGAACGCTAGTCTGGCCAAACGGGGCTTAGCGGACATCGGCTGCCTGATCCAGCTGATGAGGCCGCCGGTGACTTCACTCGGTCTACTGTCCTCTCACGCATCTCACAGCCCTCAATCTGCCAGTGACAGGTCGAGATCGGCCGCCATTTGGTCGAACTACGGTTCACTAGTTGTGGCTGCGAGATGCGCGTGCTCATAAGCCCTGCACCACTGCCTGTTCTGGTCCCGAGTTTGACCGTGGGCAAACGCTCGCCTCTTCTTTTACTATGAGCTTACTACTGGTCGCCCTTTGTGGGCGGCGGCGGCCATGAGAGATGAGGGCGGAGGTGACTCAGAATACCATCGTGATGCAACAACAGTCATTGATTGCATGATGTTGGTAGGAGTTGATGATCTATGGAGAATGCAGACAATCATGCCATCGCCCGGCCAGCGGACCTCAGCTCAACGAGCGAGGAAGTAAAGGAAAGAGAAAGAAACACAAAAATTCAGAACGACCGCAGTCATGATGGGTTCCTGACCCATCCCGTGGTAAACCCTTGCCCAAACTCCAACCGATATGCCTTCGTCAGACCCGATCTATGACGCTTCGCTTGCTGTGCTGTAGAAAACCAAAAAGTGAACGCTGCGAAGAAAATCCCCAAAACCGACGAGCACCTGAGTGCAAACATCTAGAAGATCCGAAAAAGGAACGCCACAACCGATGGTAAGGAATACATGGCGCGCCATAATGAGACAACGCTCAAGGCCGTGCGGCGGCGGTGGTCCGATCGCGCGCAACAGTCATTTCGAAAGACGGAGATCAGAATCCTGAGGGGGTTGTTAGCGATCTGCTCCAGGCAGCGACGTAGGGTGCGTTGCCTATAAAGAGGCCTCACTTACCAGCATCTCTGGGAGTGGCAATGAACTGTCGTCGAGGTCGCCGTGATCCGGTACCCGGGTCGCGAGGGTTGTCACCCTCGTTGCCATTCCGCGCATGCCGGGCATTGGGAGGCTCGCGCGGCTGCTGGTCACCACCAGCAGCCATTGTTGCTAGACGGCCGTGGCCACGGACGCGATGCATGCCGGTGTCTCTTGGTTGAGGGTCGTTCGAGCTGCTGGGTCGGCTGGGAGCTGCTCGCATGTGTACTTGGTTTCGGATCGGCAGCGAGACAATAAATTGCATTGCGGAGATCGTAAGTCGCGGCTTAGGTTGAGAGAGTATCCGATTCGACGGTGGTAGACTGAGCGCAGCAAGGAGGCGTTGTCGTTGAAAGCTTGTGAAGTAAGTTGGACTTGTCTTCTTTGATGTGTTGGTATGATTGAAGCGTATTGGTATGTTTTAGAAAGCGGCGCGGTGGGAAGTATTTATCTCTGAGGCATCGATTAAGATATATATGGGTAAAAGAGGTCAGTTAGAGCCGGCCGCCGCCTGCGGCCGCCCAGTGGGCAGTGCTCCATTTCATGACTGGCAGTGTCTTCATAAGGCATGGCACGCCCTGCCCGGCCGGTGAGACGATAGTTGAGAGCTTCTGCCTTGGACCAATCTCGGATACGAAACAGTCAGAGCACGCAGGGCAGTATTGCCTATGACTGGACCCCAAGCCAACACCGACAGAGAGTGCTGTGAGGATGAGAGGGAGAATGCTAAGGCACACGGGCGCAGCGACGGGTCTGCCTATCATAGCAGCCAATGATTGTGCTCGAAGCATAGGCCGCACCAAAATATCAGCAATGGTCCTTGCTACTAGAGGCAAAGTGGTCTCTGGGTCGCAGGCGAGAGGGCAATGGGTGCCTTGTAAGGTTGCCTGCACTCGGCGACGGGTAGGCCGACGGTGCAGCAAGCACCGGCAGCAAGGGCGGAGTCACCCCGTTGCGATTTGGTACATATGTCCCTACGGTATTGACTCACACAGAGACCGGTGAATTCGCGCTGGATAGGCAAGCAATCCGCGAGTTTGCAAGTAAACCTGACCACCCGTGCTTACTGTTGGCTTGAGAAGGCCGCCCCGCGCTTAATTGAACAGCCGCCTGAGCCTCACGCCTGCTGCAAAGCCAGGGCAGGCGCCCCCACCAGCCTGGCGGTAAGTTGACTATGTGCACCCGTGGCACCCTTCCGTACGCCGTACCTGCATTGGCAGTCACTGCCATCCTGCGGCGCAAACAAACACAATACTGTTGCCATTGACGTTGCAGATCATGAGGCGCACGCAGCAGATCATGGACACATTCATACCAAATCCTCCGGGCGCGGCGATGGCATCCTGGATCCTGCCGCAATGCCATCATAAGGAACATCTGAGCCAAAAATGCCGCCCTCGAGGGCGGATGTCGAATTCGTTCGGAGCCAATGACAGCTTCAAGCTGCTTGCTGACAGCCTCAGCCCGGATGCCGGTTTGCCGTCGCGGTGCCTTCTGATCCGACCACGTGCGATCGATGCATCTCACAGTCGCGTCGATGGCGGAAGTAAATGATGTGTCGCCGCCCTCGAGCGGTTCGCCAGGGCGCATGGCCGCCCGCAACTCGACCGCCCTTGCCGTGCGGCCGTCTGGTGGGAGTCTTGGCCTGGCGCAGGAGACATCGCCCATGAACTTCCGCCCTTGAAAGGGCCGGTCACAGGAGACCGGTTACCACCAAATCTCGTGCACCATTTTCCTAATGAAGGTGTGTTGCGTTATAACTGTGGGGCGTACACGCATGCGCCACGATCAAAGAAGAGTCAACGTCGCGAGACCATGTGCGGCCTTTGATCTCCGATTACCACGGAGAAGATAATTTGGCCGCTCATTAGTGTCGTGTGACCTCCGCAGACAATCTAACACAGATGCGACACTGATGATGATTGAATTGCAGTGCCGCAAATAGATTGTACTGTTATGACGCAGACGCGCCGATGAACTAGAGGTTGCTGTCAACTACTCTCCTGTTTAGGGGCGGAACTGGTTGGCCTGGAACGTATGACGATGTATGGATGCTTTCGGCAGTTGCTTTTTATGGGACAAAAAGCATGCACGATGTGCGAGGTCTGTTGGTGGGATCGCCGTGCGCCTGCTGTAAATGCAGGTCAAAGTGCCGCAGGGCTGAACGTGTGGATGACTGGGTGGGCCGGCAGCTGGTGGCAGGTGGCAGGAGAGGCAAGTGGTGCCGCCCGAAGCGAATAAGATGGCAGGAGGAGCAGGTGGTGGTGGTGGCCGGCCTGCGCATCTGCGGCCACGAGTCGACCAGAGCCATGCACCACTCGCCACACTCATCAGCCAGATATGCGGCTGGCGGTCGTCGGAAATCCTCCTGTACGCACGACGGCAAGCACGGCACAGGATTGCGGCGCAGGACGCTTGACACGGCACTTGGCTCCTACTCCGTTCGGGCAACAACGGAGGGAGTTTTATCGCGCAACGATCAGGCGCGAATGTGGACAGAATGTCAGATCGGAGACGAGTGTCTAAGAAATCCAACAGGCAGTGCAGGTATTGTGCCAGCACGTTGCTTGGGAATGCGCAGAACAAATGGGGGCCAGATTGTTGCCTCCGCTGAGCGATCGTTGTTAGCATGAACTGAAAATAGGCTGTTCGGGGCCGAAAGCTTCACACGCCGCTGTTGGCATCGGACCACGAAGGATTCCCAGTCTTTCATGATCGCGACGGTGTCGGCGCGAAAGACTCCACGTCTATCATATTCGCGACGGCGTCGAACCACGAAGGATTCAGGTCTGGCGTATTTTTGACAGCTCCAGACTTCTCAAATTCGTCACCGCGAACATACGACTCGAATCTCACTATGGTAGTTGCCTAAGCTGCCTACTCAACGTCGGCGTCGTCCATCTCCTCATCGTCATCCTCCTCATCCTCGTCCTCATCCGCGTCCTCATCCGGCTCGTCGTCGCCCTCGGGCGGCGGCAGACCATAGTCATCCTGAAAGTGATCCACAGGTTTGATCGCCGGCTCGAAGCCGGCCTTGCGGAAGTTCTCCGCCGCAGCATCGGCCATAATGGTAGCGCAGGTGATGACGAGGTTGGTGGTCTTCGGCTCGAAGACCGGGACCAGATACTTCGTCATCGCCTCGCGCACGTGCGCCGGCGTGATCTCACTGATCTTGGCGAGCAAGCGAGCATTATTATCCTTACTGACGCCGCGAATGACCTGACTCAGGAAACTCTCGTCGGCGGCGCTCGTCATGGTTGGCTGGTCGCTTGCCATTCCGTAAACCTAGGATGTCATGTCAGCATTCATCGAAATAGCTGGTGGTAAAATCGAACTCACAATCTCGCTGATCGCGCTCTCCATCGCAAACTTGTTGATCTCAAGCTTTCCGGTGGCATATGCCTCCACTTGCGCCTTTGAGGCGACAAATGCCTTGTAAGGATCCGGCGAGCGATAAATCAGGAATTGCAGTCTCCCGGTAGACACGGCCTTGGACATGTTCACGCCGTACGCAAGACCCGTGCCGCGGACTGCAACCCACATAGGGCCTTCAGTTGCAAACAGGAAGCCGATTGCGACGATCAATGCCGGGTAGTCTGGATGTGAGAGCGAATCAGGTCCCTTGCTGGTCAGAAGACCGAAGGACGAATCGATCGAGGCAATAGGAACGATGTATGCAGAGGAGCCCGGGTTCTTGCCGATCTCGCTCAGAGCATCCTTAGAACTGGCCAAAGGCTCAAGAGGCTTGCTCAAGTCCATGCCACGCGTGAAACCTTGCCAGGCAGATACAGGCTTCGGAAGCTTCTCAACATCGGCCGAGACATAGACTCTGAAGTTCTCGGGCCGATGCAAAGCTTCGCAGAGCTTCACAAACCTCTCGACCACAGATTTTTCATCCTTGCGAAGCAGGCTTCGTAAGCGCCGCAGGTACAAGGCCCGCGTCAGTACGTTGCTCGCGTGGCGATATCCGGACTGCTGGAATTGAAGCATATCACTGACGGCGTATAGCATGCTTTCGCCATCGCGCTTGTATTCGGGGATCTCGGCTACAAGCTTAGTAAGGGAAGCGTGGAGTCTGATAGGGTCGTGAATGGCGTCGAAGAGTATCGTCCGGACGCGACCGATGACCTTTTGATAGTTCTCTGGTTCAAGGGCGAAAGATAAGGCAAGCACCTCGCTGTTTCCGCTCGCCGTATCGACTCCATATGATGTTGTATCCTTCTCAAGCTGAGTCACCAGATCTTCAAATTCGACCCGTTTGCCATCGATCGTGACCGGAGTTGTGAGGAGGTTCGACAGGTATAGTGGCAGCAAAGGTTTCAGCTCAGTTGGTACAGTCGACGTGCTGAACATAACCGAGATGCGGACAAAGTTAGATGGGATGTGCTCGAAGTGAATGAAAAGTGGTGTTCCATCATCGGATTCATCGACCCGTTTTTGAATCTCGTTGTCCAGTTTGCCCATCTTGCGAGCTGCACCTGCTCGCGCAGTCACAGTAGGAATGAAGTGGACCGACTTCGTGTCTGGTTGTGGGAATTTTCCTAGTAGCTCGTCGGGGATAGGGCGATCATTCTCTTCTTGTGCCTGCTTCAGCTTCTCACCGAGCTTCTTCAGGCCCTCTTCACCGAGCTTCTCCTGCTGTGCTTTGATACGAGCCTTCTCGTCAGCAGAGATCTTCTCGGATAGTTCCTTTGATGGATTCCCGAGAAGAGCAACGTGATGTGCGTCCGATAGCCATTTCTTTAAGAATGCTCTCCATTGCTTGTCAGACCACCCCTCAAGCTCGTCGAGTTCTACCAAAGTGCTGATTGCCTTGAGATTGCGACCGTCGCGATGACCATACAGGTGATCTTCGATCACGGGAGTAGTGAAAAAACTGGCCGCATTCTCTGCGCGTTGCTTGATCTGTCGGCGCCAGCGCTTCACGCAATCAAGCATGTAATCCATGTCCAAGGGCTCGTTCGCCGTCGTCTTCAAGATCTCGATCAGGCGTTCGTAGACTTCTTGAAGTTTCGGCGTTTCGACGGAAGTCAACGTGAACCACACGGTGACATCCGGTCGGGTATCCGAAGAGAAGTAGACAGCACTGCAGAGTTGCTCACGCTCCACTAGTGTGTTCTCCAGTACGGAAATCGAAGATCCACATAGATAGATGAGAAGGACAGCGAGGGCACTGTTCAGAAGCTCATCGTTGACATCGGGACCATGATAACCGACAAGGATCTCACCAGAGGATTCGTCTTCTTCGGGGAAGTCAATCGTCTCAACAATAGTTTCCTTCAATGGCGGCGTTGGGTCGGACTCAACCCAGGGTCGTTTGAATGGATCATCGAGCGCCGGGACGTCTTTCTCAATGGTGGTTTCGAAGTCGTCCAAGATCTGGAGAAGCTCGTCGTGATCAACCTCGCCAGTGATCACGACTCGCAGATTCTTCGGCTGATACATCTCTCGATGAAAATCACGAATCCGATCTGCGGTCAAGGAACGCAATTCCTTTGTCATACCGCCAGTCTCAGACCGGAAGCCATTACCGGGAGGGTAGAGCAATTCTCTGGCTCTCCGGTTCATGATCTCGCCCGAAGAGTTCTCAACACCCTGCATCTCCGAGTACACAACGCCCGCATCGTTCCCCGTTCCATCGATATGGTGGACTTCGGTGTAGCACCCAGCATCGGTAAGCGTGGGCACAATGACGTGCTCCAAGTACGGTGGTAGAATTTGGGCGAAGCCCTCCCAGCCTGCCGTCTTGAGCTCATAGCACGTGTGATCGATGTCAGTGTACGCATTCGTGTAGGAGAATGCGCGGCAGGAGAGTCTATCGAGGAGGCCCTTGTAGCGATAGCTTTTGGACCCCATGAAACAGAGGTGTTCTAGGGTGTGCGGGGCGCCAGTATTGTCATGAATTTCCGTGGCGAGCGCGAACCAGCCTTCCACTTTTGGTCCCTTTTGATCGATTACGACCACACGCATGCCCGTCCGGGTGGATTCATACTGTGAAATCTTTGCAGGTGCATAGTCGAGAGATAATTTCTGAACCGTCCGAAAACGTGGTTGTGGTTCTTTGGCGGCAGGCATCCTGTCTAAGAGATCTGTGTGGTGCAGGAGAGTTGATGGCAAATAACAACGCAACAGGATGATGCGACTTCTTGTATAGTCGCCCGGCCTGAGCTGCGTCTTTGTGTGCTGTGTGCCACCGGTGCGGGTTTGGTTGCATGCGAGCTAGTGCAGGGCAGCTCTCGATAGCTTGTCAGCTGCTCAAGAGTGACGGCCGCATGTCAAGATTGGGTGCATGACAGAAGTCATCTTTCATGGATGATGCGTAAGGTATGCAACAATAGACTTTCAAGGCAGCTGCGTGATCTGCAAAGGGAAAGGACCTTGAAGAATGCCAATGAGGGACAGTACAGTACCTCCAGTACCTACCTACCTGTTGGATGCTCCTTCGTCGTGGGAATGCATAAGGCATGTGGCTATTTATGCCTCAGGCAGGAGGACATCGACTGTCAAGTGAACCTACCTTATACCAATGGAGCGCACGCTCATAGTCCTTCCAGATGAGAAATCGTTCGCAAGGCGACCTATCCGACTGAGCATCGACTGAAATACGTAGCTTGGCCAAGTCAAATTGCAGCAAGGTTGGTTTTCGATTGAGTGATGGATGATGGCGAGGCACGCGAGGATGTTCGCACGTTCGATGTCCGTCACAAATCCCCCACAATGCAGTTCCGTGCTTGTCTGCCAGAATTGGGATTAGCGGCATTCGCACCGAGCATTCCGGGTGCCCGGTGGTCATGGCAGTTCAGCATCAATGGACTCGCGCGCCACGTATGCGCGCAGGCTGACAGGGGAGATTTGACTTCAGTAACAATCGCGACAATTCATGTGCGTACCAATCAACTGGTGTCGCCATACACAACCGTCCATCATCGAGTGAATTCTGCACACGCTCCGTGGCGCATCCGGACTGCTCGCAGTATACGTCGACGCGGCGATGAACGTGCGTTGACACCCGAGTCACTGTTCCACCGCTGGCGCCCTTGCGAGCCCCAATCCTGGTCCATCGGCCAAGCCAGCAGGAAGACGGGAAGCCCGTCACGCCGTGAAGCTTTCACGCGCCAGGCATGAGTGCTCTCTCTCATATTCTGGCTTCTGAACCCGAGCCACCTGCTGTTTCATCATCAATCTTCACCACCAAAGCGGCCGAGGAGCAGCCGCGCGGTCCCTCGATGTCGTCGTCGACAAAGCGCAAAGATAATGGCGACGAGCATGCGACTGCGACACCCCGGGCCAGGGCTGGCGACAACGGCCACGAGGGGAGCACGACGAAACGCAATGCAGGTCCACATGCCGCAGCAGCCACGACGAATCAAGTGAGCCACAACAGTAAATTGAAGCACTTGAAGAAAGAGGACGGAATCCCGCTGTGGCGCAAGGATATTCAGTATGATTTCCTCAATGGCGTGCTGCACGACAAGACTCGCTGCTTCACCAACTACAGCGAAGGGACAAAAGATCACACGTTTGCGGAGGTCTATGTCGATGCCATGGCGAAGAGCAGTAAATGCAGTCGCATTTTGAAAGAGAAGCTGCTGCAAGATCAGGAAGGCGCGATCACGATGGCGATGGTTTGCCTTCTGGTCAACATCGGGCGGATGAACACGACACTGAACTGTAAGTTGAGCACTTCTTGAGAAGGAGCGTGTGTTCATGCCAGGAACTGACCAAGTCTAGTCTTCCCCGAAATGCGCGCTCAACTCCGAACATACCACTCCATTCCAGCACTCCAGGCTCAGCAGGATCCCACGGCCTACAAACAACTCCAGGACGCACCCCGACTAAAGTCGATCCTCAAAGGCGCGACAGAGGATAATCCTCAGCCGAGCACTATCGAGGATGTCCGAAAGGCACCCCACCCACGGACCAACGCCGTCAATCTAATCTTCCTCATGACGCAGTACAATCCTAAGATCACGGAACTTCACTTTCCGCCAGATCTAGACTACTTCGACCTCATCATGAGAACCAGCCTCGGAAGCGAGACCCGGGCGAAGGCGTTTCTCTGGTTGATGTGGTGGTACTTGGAGAGTGATTTCAGCTACGAGGACAGTCAACGCAATCCGTTCGGTCCTGGAGAATTCGAAGAAGGCGGAAAGACCACCAACCCATTACAGGTCAAGGTCCCATCATTGAAGCACCTCAGTGAAGAGGAAGAGGCAGCGGAGAACGTCGACACGGAGGAAGAGAAGAAGTTTGGTGAGGATAAGCGAAAGGAGCGTATCTCGATCTTGGCCAGCGAGCCTAGCCCTGCCATGACGGCTCTGAAGCGCGCCCGCAAGGAAAAGGGCATTTCGGTTGGACACCATGCCGGCGACGAGGATGGAAGTGAGGCTGGCTGGGGCGAATATTCCGCACTCAAGCCTCATCGTAAGTTGTCACTCGAGTTCACTAGTATTGCACACGCACTGACAATCTTTCCAGTTCGGACTTCAGGTTGGAATATGGAGACCGCCAGTGAGATGACTCGCTCACCTTCGCCCGGAGGCAGCCGCTTCCACGGCAAGCACAGCGGCGATATGCGCATCAACAACTTGCTGAACAGCGACGACTATGGTCGCGATCGCGGCTCACCTTCTGGCCCGCCCGTCAAGAAAGGTCCCGGCCGAGGGAATTGGCGAAGGAAGCCCAAAGGCGAAGCCGGTACGCCAGGAAAAGGATCAGACGCATCGCATCAAAAGCCACTACTCCCCAACAACGGCCAGCTCAACTTCGTAACTGATGGCCCCAATGACTCCTTCGCCAGCTGGGGCGACTCGCCGCGCCTCATCAAGAACGGCATTTACGGCATCAGCAAGCACGACCACATGCCCACGCCGTCCTACCAGGCCCAGAAGCGCACACGCGGCATGACGCAGCACCAATCCGCCGTCGTCAACCACCGCAAGCAGCAGATCGACTACTCGCTCGACCGGCGCATCCGCAAGGCGCACGAGCGCGCCCGCGACCGGCGCGAGCACGACAGCGCCGTGATCCGCGCCTGGCGCCGCATCCGCGCGATGCCGCTCGACTACGACTCCGAGGAGGAGGCGACCCGGATCCGCCGCGCGCGCGAGCGCTCCGAGAAGGACACCGAGGACTGGCGCTCCACCGCCCACCGCCAGCCGCACAGCAAGGACGGCAATGACGATTTTCTCGATAATGTGGAGATGTGGCGTCGTCCGCGCATGCTCTACGCCGGGTTCATCCGCACCAGCACCGAGCCCAGCGATGTCGGCGAGGAGTCGCGCAGCTTGGCGCAGTCGTTCCGCCGCGCGTCGCGCCGACTCGGTCGCTGGCAGGAGAATAGCCTGCCGGGCGAGGTTGTGCTGCGGCGCATGGCGATCGAGGCGGCGGGCGGGTTCGAGAAGGCGCCGCGGCGGAAGTTTTCGCCGGATGTCGAGATGAATGATCTCGACGAGCTCCAGGCGCCGGCGAGCGTTCCGACGCGTCGCGGACGTGGTGGGAGACGAGGTGGAGGCGGTGGACGTGGCGGACGACGGCGGGCGGCTGAGGTGGAAGCCAGGCAGCTGGAGGAGAGCAAAATGGATCTGGACCCAGAGCCGGAGCCAGATGAGGAGGATGGGACTGCGGAGCTGGATGAAGAGGATAGAGAGATCCTGGGCGAGGTTGATGCAGACGAGAGCGAGGATGACGACGAGGACGAGAACATGGACGATTGAAGTGCGAGAGCGGAATTGTACTAATAGCCTGGGCGGGTCTCACAGAAGGCGTTTAGCCTCATAAAAGGGCTCACGTTTTCTGGTATGAAATGTAAAGGTATTTGGTTTGGCCTCACTTTGCTTCAAGTGGTACTGGTATCTCTCTCGTTCAATCGTTTCAGACTTCTGCGAGTCATATCTTCGAGCCACTGACTATCTCGGCTCTCTCCACCTGCCAACCTGATTGCAGAAGCCTTAGGGGTGCTTACTGGTTGAATTTATCGGTAGCAGTTGGCTTGTCATTGATCGGAAAATCACTCCCGGTAGTTGACTTGTACCTGCAATGTTAATGTTAGACCAATCTCAGGCTCTGCTCATCCTTCTCCTCATTCGATATCCACTCACTTGTCGCGAATGAAGTCCGAGATCTGCTCATCCTTGGCTTGCTCGACAGCGCTTTCATTGTTCTGTGGACCTTGACCAAGGAACTTCTCCTGTACGAAATCTACGCCTGCAGTGCTGTTTTAGCTTTATTGCTCGCTCAAACACGTGAGGTCCGTCGGGTGGTAAATGGTACCTTTGTCAAGGTAGTCCTCGTTCTTCTCGCTCTCGGGCCCGCCGCCGGCAGCGGCATTGACCTTGTTGCCCAGGCCACTCAAGAAGCCACCAATGCCGCCCTCATTTGACTGCTGCTGGGCCTGCGGCGCGCCATTGTTGCCAACACCTTGGGCTTGGTCGTTATTATTGCTGTTCTGGTTGTTGAAGCTGTTTGCGAGGTTCTTGGCGAAATCCATGGTTGTGAGAGTTGAGGCGGATCTGAATTTAGTGGTGGAGGAGAAACAGAGGATGTGAGGGGTAGGGAAGAGAGAATGTATATCGAACCTTCCTTGTTATAGAGTGAAGGGGCTGAGAGGATGATCATATATTAACAAGGCATGAGTCCGACAGGCTGTGTACCTACCTTGCATGCCGGAGTGCTGTGGAGGGGGCCTTTCATTAACCTGCATTATGACGCAAATTGCAGTCCTCTCAGCTGGGACGGAGCTGCTACTGGGTCAAGGACAATGAAAACCCCATCCGAACCAGTTAATGAAGAGCGCCAAGTATGGGCCAGCCAAGACGTGTGGACCGCCCTGGAACCTGCCGTGCCTGTAAACCTCACGCGACGTGGCAGGCGCGATGCAGCTCGCGCGTGTGGCGGGGTCGAGGGCGAGAGAATTGATGAATGTTGCGACGGGTGGGACCGGTCTAGTGTGGCGCAGCAAGGGATTTATATTGGGATGCAGGATTCGCTTATACAAGTAGGTTGAACACGTGCTCGAGGCCCGATATCGATGTTCAAGAATCCAAGTCGGGTCAGATGTTGGATGGTTGTGCCCATTGAGCTTCGAGGAGCCGCAAGCTAGCTTACATACGTCAATAAGAATGTATATGAAAACTCGCTAAAGCTTTGCCGAGCGCGGCCAGTCCGATCAAGAGAAGAAAGTGGCATTCATTACAGCTTTACGTATTACTAAACAAAGAGGCCGTTTTGCTCACGACAGTCATGGGTGATACGGTTGTGCAGGCTGAGGGTCGAATCCCGATCACCATCATCACTGGCTTCGCCGGATCGGGCAAAACGACACTGATTCTCAACCTGGTACCGCAGCTTCGGGCGGTCAATCCCGGTTACAAGCTCGCTCTGATCAAGAATGAGATTGGCGATCTCAATGTCGACACCCAGCTGGCGGAGGCCGCCGAGATGACCGGCAGCAAGGAATTGCTCGGCGACTGCATCTGCTGTACCAACGTCGGCCAGATCGGCGACGCGTTAGCCACGCTGGACCGCGAGAACAACCCCGATCGGATCATTATCGAGACGTCAGGAAGCGCCGAACCGTTGAAGCTCGTCCTGGAGGTCAACCGCCTGGCCAAGGAAACGGGCCGGTATGAACTCGACGGCATCGTCAGTGTCATCGATGCGGAGAACTGGGGCGGTTATGCAAACACTTCATACACGGCAAAGCTGCAGGCGCAACAGACCGACTTGATCGTCATCAACAAGTGGGAGAGTCTCGGAGAGCGAGAGTACGACATCTTCCTGGACCGCCTAGGTGACCTCGACGTCGATACGCCGCAGACGAAGAGCGATCGCGGCTGGCTGAACAAGGAGCTTCTGTTCGGATTCGATCGCAAACTTGCTCGGGCCTGGATTAAGGACACTGACCACGCTGGCCACGGGCATGATCACTCACATACGGAGGGGACCGCGCACCAGCATAAGTCGGAGATCGAATGCCTCTCGATCACACTGACGCCATCAGATGGCGATTCGAATGCCAGCGTGGACGTGAACAAACTCGAAAGCCTCCTCAAAAGTGCTCCGAAAGATGAGATCTATCGGATCAAAGCCATTCTTTTCAGCACTGTGCCGCCGAGGGCATCGGATGGAACCCCGGTCAGCGGTGTTGCGGAAGGGCGAGTCCGATACATTCTCAATTGGTCCTTCGGTCGATGGACGTGGTCGCATGACAACACCAGTGATGCCAATGCCTTCACGCTGCGGATGTCCATCTTTACGGCGCCATATGAGTCAAACAAGTGGACTAAGAAGATTGAAGGTGGGCAATTCGTCGCGCTGGCTGGAGGTGCGGCCGGGAAGCTTGAAGTACGAAAAGTACAATGATGGACATCCAGGCCCCTTTCTTCCACCCGCATATACAATCGACCACGGTAGATCGACCAACAAGGATTGCCTAGATCTCACCACAGCAAGCCTCATGGTAAACCATCACTTCCGCGACCTTTGACACTGCGAAGCAGTCTATAATCTTCACGTGGACATAAATTGGGCGGAATCAATACATGTGAGTCCGTGACATCGGACGGGATTCGTGCTGCAAATGCTGTCACAGTCTACGTCGCCTGCAATTCCCAGCATACCGGTCCCAGTGTTTGATCGTGATTCTTCGTATCTGAAGCGGATATTGGTAGACGGTTCGCCTGCGTCCTTCAGAGCGAATGTCGCCTAGAGATACGCTGAGCATTTTGCGCATTTCCCTTGGTCATACAGCAATACGTAGTTTATTGCCTCATTCGTAATTCCGACATCTTTCAGCACATGGGCTGCAGATGCGACTCAACGCCAAACGCCTCGCGCTGATGGCTGTCCAACCTTGCAGCCAGCCTCCTCTACGGCGCATACACCGGCTTGTCATCCTCATACGGCTCCTCCCGGATTCCGTCCTTCGTGATCACCTTCACGCTCACGCCCTTGAAGTCGATCGGCAACCGCCTCTTCAGCTCATCCGTGCACATCCTCAGGATCTTCATGCCCTGTTCGAAGTCAATATCGGGGTGGTGGTGCTTGTCAAGCGTGCTCAGGCAGTAGTATTGCGCGTAGCCGTGGGCGGCGTACGGCACAGGCGCGCACGACGCCAGGTAGTCGATCCAGAACAGCTGCGGCTTGTCGGTGATCTGGTCGTAACCGCCAAGGAGTAGGTTCACGTTGTACGGCGACCGAGATCGTAATGACTTTGCGAGCTCCGAGCGGACGAAGGAGGCAGTTTCGTATGGTGACAGGTCAGTTGAGTTCCGCATGCTGTAGAGCTGTACGTTGGCCTGGATGTATTCTGCGAATTGCACTGTACCCCGAGTAAGCACGTGAGATCGACGATCCTTTGAGGTAATGTTTGCCCATACCAGTATCGCCAGCTTCCCCAATAAAGGCCATCAGCGTCTGCTTGTTGAGCTGCCGTGTCTTGTCGTCGGTCACCTTAAGGATTGTCACGCCTCGCATGGCCGCCTTTGAGGCAGCGATGATCGTGAAGTCCTTGCCGGTAATACCCAACAGAACCTCCCTGGAGCTTTTATCAGCTTAAGGATATTTCGAGAGCCCCTGGAATTATAGAGCCTTACATCGTGTTGATTCTTGTGTTGTGTGGTGATGTTGGTAATGCAGCGATTCTTGTGTGGGTTGCGTTGCCAGCGAAGATGCTCCGCAGGCGTGCTAATGACGGGAGCTTGAGCTGCAAGGCAGTCGGCGTTGACGCGGTCTGTGAAGAGGCAGGTCTGCCGAAAGCCTATCAGAAAAAGTTCCAAACTGTAACTTTATTGAATATTGAAGGTCGCAATGCGCAACACTCTCGCTACTGGACAGAATACTTTCTGTCACTCGAATTCTTATGAGATCACCTTCTTGAGCTTGCGATCACAATTACTCACGAACTCTAACTGGTCGCTTCACTCCTGGCGCAAAGGCATGGTGGACATGCATTGAGACCACCGGGCGGCGGAAGTCTTTACAACTTCGCAATGGCGTACAAGGCAGAGGTCAAGACGACCTTCGAGCCAACACAGGTCATACAACCGATCTACACTGGAGGAAGCGTATCAATCAGCCAGGATGGCGCCATGCTTGCGACCGTCCTTGGTGAAGAGGCGCTGCTCACGAATCTCGGCACCGGCAAACACTTAGCTCGTATCGACGGAGTGAGTCCGCCTTCAGAGCCGTAACAACTTGGGACTGACTGTTGACGAGACATGATCAGGATGGCGAAGCGATCACAGCGCTATATCTGACCCCCGATGCGAACAACGTTGTGATATGTTCGCGTTCCTTGTCAATGCGGATATATGCATTGGACACGTCCGAGGTCGACGAGAGCATCGATGTGAAGCTTGTGCGGACACTCAAACCACACACAACGCCAGTAGTGGTCCTTGCGGTAGACTCGACGAGCACACTTCTTGCGACTGGCGGCGCCGACGGTGTCGTCAAAGTCTGGGATATCCGCGGCGGCTTTGTAACGCACACATTCCATGGGCACAGCGGTGTCGTCTCGGCACTGCACTTCTTCGTTGTCGATGCCAATGATCCAGGTTCGAAACAGACAAAGAGCAAGGCGTCTGTGGAAGGTAGTTTAGCCGGCAGCAATGCGCGCACCGAGGGAACCATCGGATATCGATTGGCTTCAGGCGGCGAGGACGGGAAGATCAAGATCTGGGACTTGCACAAGCGGAAAGTTGTCACGACCCTCGACTCACACGTGTCCATCGTACGGTCCCTGGCTTACTCACAGAAATATGGATTGTTACTGTCAGCGAGCAGAGACAAAACTGTGATCCTGTGGGACGCTCGTGTATGGCAAGTGGCGTCGACGATTGCGGTCTTCGAAAGCATTGAATCCGCCGGATTCCTCAGGAACGAGGATTTCATTTTCACAGCTGGAGAATCCGCACATTTGAGGCTATGGAGTTCAAATACAGGAACGGAACTCACGGAGGAGCAAGAGCCCGGATCCGAGCTGGAAGCAATACTGGACGTGTTACATTATCCAGAGCTTCCTTTCTTGCTTACCGTTCACGCCGATCAGACCCTCACCTTATTATCATTGTCCACACTCCCGAAGTCGATCAAATCCTCCGTCCGCATTCCTCCGCTTCCTGTCCTTCGCCGCATCAGCGGCACCCATGACGAGGTGATTGATCTCGCTTACATTGGTCGCAAGCGAGATCTTCTAGCCTTGGCAACCAACCTTGAAGATCTACGAATTATCTCTTTGCAATCTTCGGCTTCGACGACCACCAGCTCGGAGGCATCCTACTTCGGCGCAGATGTGGCTTTGCTGAAGGGTCATGACGATATAATCATTACCATTGATACCGATTGGTCAGGACACTGGCTCGCGACAGGAGCCAAGGATAACGTAGCCAAAATCTGGCGATTGGACATGGAAAACGACCAGTACACGTGTTTTGCGACATTTACTGGTCACGCCGAAAGCATTGGAGCCGTCTCATTGCCGAGTGCCACCCCAGCAGTAGGGTCAAAAGAGTATGAGAATCCACTAGACCATCCGCCGAGATTCTTGATCACCGGCAGCCAGGATAAAACCATTAAGCGATGGGACATCAGTGCTCAAGCAGGCAAAGCGCCACGCGCAGCCTACACCAGAAAAGCACATGACAAAGATATCAACGCCATTGATACGTCGCCTTCCTCGACTGCGCCCATGTTCGCATCCGCTTCTCAAGATCGGACGGTCAAGATCTGGGATGTGGAGTCTGGAGAAGCCATGGGCGTGCTGAGAGGCCACAAGCGTGGTGTTTGGTCAGTAGCATTCTCACCAACCGGAATGCCAGGCCTGACAACCACTGGAGAAGGCGGTGCGAGCACGGCTCGTGGCATGGTTGTTACAGGTAGTGGCGACAAGACCGTCCGCATCTGGAATCTCACAGACTACAGCTGTCTTAGGACCTTCGAAGGACATGTGAACAGCATTCTCAAAGTCGTCTGGCTGCCTCCGGACACAGAGTCAAAGCATGGTCGTGGTGTGCAGGTTGCAAGCGCCGCTGGAGATGGGCTTGTCAAAGTCTGGGACGCACAGAGCAGCGAATGCGCTGCCACTCTAGACAATCACATCGATCGTGTTTGGGCTTTGGCCGTCAAGCCTGCCGTGATTATTTCGGCCGAGGAGCAAAAGAAGATTAGGGCCAATAGTTCGGACGACGACGAGCAAGAAGCAACACCAGCAACACTACAGTCTTCGCTCGAGCTTGTCTCGGGTTCTGCTGACAGCACCTTGACATTCTGGCATGATACGACCGCATCTACTGCACTGCAAGCCTCGACTCAAGCTACAGCCAGGATAGAGCAGGACCAAGAGCTTCAAAATCACATTCGCGCAAATAATTACCGGGAAGCCATCGTACTTGCCTTACAGCTCAACCACCCGAAACGGTTACTGGAACTATTCAGCGGGGTAGTCAATGGACCGCGCGATGAGAATAGCTTCACTGGGAAACTTGAGGTGGACGAAGTGCTAAGCACACTGAGCAACAGCCAACTCTGGAATCTGCTGATGCGGATACGCGACTGGAACGCCAATGGGCGTACATTTTCGGTCGCACAACGCCTCCTGTATACGATCAACTGCATCATTCCCAAGGAGCGACTTCTTTCTTTGCGTCGCATGCGGAAAGGTTTGCAGACTGAGGACGAAGAATTGGCAAATGCCATGGCTGATCTCAGCACTAATAAGAGCGCAAAGAGTAAAGAGAGCGTCAAAGACGTCCTTGATGCGTTGCTCGCCTACACAGAGCGCCATTATTCGCGGCATGAGAAGACGGCAGAGGAGAGATTTGTACTATTGTGGGCATTACAAGAGATGGACGATGTGAGCGGAGAGGGCATTGGCGATGACAAGCTTCTAGCAAATGGTCACAGTGCGGATGACGTTTTAATGCTTGATGGTTAAACAATGGAACATTGGCAAAGTGGCGCAGTTTGGGCTTCTATAAAGTCCACCTATGAATTTATGTAGATGCCTGCCTCGAAATTGACGTGTGGCTGCCGAAACTACCTCGGGCCAATCAATTTGCATGACCTGACTAGGCAGCACAAAAACGACCCATTGGAAAGCCATCATAAGATCTACATTATTTCGCAAGGGCACATGATTATATTTCTTTCAAGTTTTCGCACTATTCAGATCAGACTATGGACATCCTAGAAGATAAAACAGTTGGGGTCATCGGACTCTGGCTCTACGCTGGCAGCGGCGCGGTCCTCACGCTGGCAGCAATTTACACACTTGCAAGCATTAAACCAGACACCGAGGCCGTAGAGTACAACAAAGAAAGGAGAGATGCTGTTGTCTTCGCGTTTCTTGCCTTTTTGAGCCTCGGGCTCGTGCCATACAATACCACACAAGCATTGGAACAATCGTTCTGGGTATCGCGACGATCTCTCGTGCAGTCGCTGCTTAACGATCCACTCAATGCGATCACAAGCCTTCGAACCTCGTTCGGCACGTCAACGCCACTCACCAGGTTGAGTCTAGCCATTGGAGGAGATGACTTTGGATGGCTTTGGGCTCAATCTTCCCTGCTCAAGACCTTTTCGGTATGCCTCTACATGGCATACGAAGGTACGAACTCCAGCCAAATCTAAGATACATAATTCGAGCGAGCTGACAGATCATTATATTAGGACCACGAATTGGTATTCCGAACAATTGGGTCTTCATGGCTCTGGCGCAGGTCATGCCAACGTCCTTCGTGCTGAACCTCTTCTACATCGCCCAGCTCCGAGCAGCGCGGCGACCGCACTACCCGACCGTGACCATGAGCCAGCGGACCATCTTCGTCTCCGCTGGAGTCTACTGTGGAATCCTTTTTGCGACACCCTACCTTGTGGCAAAACCATACTTCCTGCCCCTCACGGTCCTGGCCCGGCTTATGCTCATCATCCCCTTCTTCAGTATCAAGTCCGAGTTCCTCGCGGACGGCCATCCAAATCCGGAGGGAGACCGATTTGGGCTGTACACGGCTCAGGTCGTCATGGAGAGCGCCGTGCTCGTGTTGACTGCGAAGCAGGGCAACGCGATTGTGCAGCGCGAATTTGAGTGGTCGGAGCTAGTCGGGGCATTGTTCATTAACTCTGCCGTCACGGCATACGGCCTGGATCTCATTCTGAGCCTGCTCACCTATGGCACCTGGCTTGGCATTCAGAGGATTAGTTTCCCAGACGATGAGGAGCCGGAGGACGAGAAAGATAAATAAGTGCGGTATTGGGCATGGTCCTATGATCATCGATTGGAGGGATCACGTATCATCCTGCTTAATTGGGGCCTTATGAGGCCTTATCTTTTCCGATCATTGATTACAACTGAAGGCTCACGTTTTTAGAGGTAGAAATGGACTAGAATCACTCCCGTCATCAATTCTCCGATCGTCGGTGGAATACCAATTGCACCCTGCTTGTAGAAGACAATCAGCACGTGAATAGTTCTTTGCATGTCGATCTCGAGTATGTCAATTCTAACCACGGAATTTAGTACCCGGGTAACATACCATATCGAGTATTTTGAACACCATATACGTTGGATCAGCTCACGCCGGTGTCAATTTGAACACACGTCCCTGTCGCGCCTTGAACACGCACAGGATCTCTTGGAGGTGTACCGGCTCGTTCACGAGACCGTTGCCGCTGGTATCGAGACATCCAGTGCCCACCCATTCGACTGCTGCCCCTCTCGGTAGACTATCTACTAAGATGGCTGTGAGAGGCGGGACCTCTCCAGATGATGCGGCCGCCCTTGTCGATACATCCTCTTTGTCATAGAGGAAGTATTGCCTTGCCGATCGTTCGTACGTTGCATTCCATACGTCGAAGTTTTCATCTTCTTCTTCCTCGACAGTAAATTTGCTCTGCTGTGATTTATGTAAAGCTTGCCACGTATGCTTGACCACAGCCAAGCGATGTTTCACAGAGTCCTGCTCACCAAGAGCCAGGAAAGCGATTCCTGAGGACCAAGATTGCACTTTGGTGGCATCTCCGATCCGCGTGAGGTGCTGCAGTGCCAGAACAGCTTCCCGGGCGAAGTTTTGAACTCGTGAAATCTTTTCATCAGCCCAGAGACTCATCGTCGCCGGCACCAACGGGATCTGTCCTGAGATCATAACCACGGATTGAACAGTAGGGTTACCGTGAGTGGCAAAGCTGATAGCCTGGGAATATGGCCCAATGTTGGCAGGCGCCCAGTATGACCTCGATTGTACATGCAGCCCGTCACGGGGCCCCTTCGTGGCGGTCATGCTGATCAACAGGAAGCTAGATGTTGACAAGACATCGCCACAGGCAATCGTCAACCGGGCAGGAGGGTTCGGCTCGACGAAATACCGCCCGTAGACGGCGTTGACGGCCGCGAAATCGGCCATGTCTCGTAGCACGATGGTAGTATATGCGACGTCTCCAGGACGTAATCCTCGCTCCTGCAGTCGTGACATAGCAGTATCCATGATTGCGGCAGTCTGGTCGGTAGGAGTCGCACCGTCTCCCTCAAGTGAATGTAGTATGTATGTGTCTTCCCCAATCGACGTTATACGCCGGCCGCTCTGTAAGTCTTCGCTGTTGGTGGCTGGAACTGAGCCATCGACGAGTGGCGACTCTTCAGCATGTTCGGCTGATGCTGTTTCCAACATTGTCTGAAATCGATCATCCAGTAAGGCCAACGCTGGCACAGTGGCGGTCGCGTCCTCGGCGGGTATGGGTTCCGTGGTTGCTGCAGTGATCCGCACGGAATAACTACCGGCATCGCCAGGAACGATCTTGATAGATTCCGGCGAGACCACGATACGACGTTTCCATATCGGTGCCGGCCCTGCGATAGCAAGAGTCTCGTACTCGCCACCTTCGCCAAGCACCGCACCTTGATCCAATGATCCGAATCTCAGCGCTGCGCTGCCCAAGCGAGAGATCGTCCGCGCGTTGGCAACATTCCGCCAAAGAAACGCGTCGTCCAAGCCACCGGAGGCGACCTTGATGATTCGTGCATCTTGTCCAGCAGTAGCCATGTGCTCGAGCAGAGAACTTGGCGTCTGACCCGGCAGCGATGGCCACTGCCACAAGTAGGACAGCGGCACGAGACCGAGACGGAGAGCGACGGATTCTACGCGGGTACGTTGGTAGTCGGACATGATGGCCCCGGAGCAGATAGCATTGACCTCCGGGTGTGCTTTCATCACCCGTCGGAGCAGCGGAACAAGAGATTCCGTTTCGTCCGCGGGCGCAGCAGCCTCGCCCTCAGTCGGCGCATAGCTTTTCTTCTGGTTCAATGCCGCTCCGATGATCTCTTCACGGTAGAGTGGGAGACCAAGGGCAGAGTTGTAATGAGGAATGACGGTGTGACCAATCGTTTGGTACATGTAGCTATCCAAATCATCGGCACGATCGGCGTCGGGTTGCTGAGGCGGATACAGGTTTGCCAGCGCTACCACCTTGTGTCCATTCTTGTGGCAGTGCAAAATTGAGAAGAGGGAGTCTTTGCCACCAGAGATGAGTGCGACCACGTTCAAGCTCTCCATTGCCAATGATTCGCGCGGGCCAGACGTCTTCAACCCAGAGTTCTGCTTGACCTACAATTCGACTGCCGATCCTGTAGGTCTATCAGGCTTGATTGACGATAGCTTGGTATACCTGCGTTCAAGATGGGGCTCAACACCGCTCGATTGCGCTCAGAGATAGTCTGAGACGCACATTTTGCATATGATCAGCGGTTCGACTTAGATCGGGGTGAACGCAGAGGAAATGGTTAGAAATTTCAGAGAATGAG
The DNA here is from genome assembly GCA_002368545.1 of Ramichloridium luteum. Classification (NCBI taxonomy): domain Eukaryota; kingdom Fungi; phylum Ascomycota; class Dothideomycetes; order Mycosphaerellales; family Dissoconiaceae; genus Ramichloridium; species Ramichloridium luteum. Next base: position 1,614,544 of record MTSC01000001.1, on the reverse strand, counting down.
ATTTGCGCGGCAAAGCTGCACTGAAGAGCGATAACATTACTTTAGCGCAATCGAGACCTATAAGCAATTTCTCTGCCCTCAAGCATCCATATGCGATAGAAGTTGAACAACGAACGAAGAGCGCTATTTGATATGGCCTACCTACATTTGAGCTTGGCGGATCCCAAAGCTCGAACAGGAGCTGCTCACTGCTGACCCGCAAAATTGAGGCGGGCGAAGCAATCCTCGCCTAATCCGACCCTACAATGGATGCCGAAGAAATCTCGAGGAACCCGGATTTATTCTCGACTGTCGACGCTCCTCGTGAATGTGTTGATGGGGTTGACAGAAAAATGTTCGGTCGCCAGCACGCCGTCAGGGCCACACCAAAAAGAAAATTTCGGAGGAGACGCAAGTCGGAGGTGGCCGGTCGAGGACCGATTATGCAATATTTTTGCTCTGTGACGCGATTGACGCTTCGTTTTTCCACGGGAGAAAGAGGTGAAACGAGCAACATATGGGAAACTGATTGTAATCGCGCCGCCGCACGAAGAAAGAAAAGGAAAAGAGAACAGAAGCCCGCCGACGAAATCGCCAATTTGAAGGAAATTCGCCGGACTGCGCTAGCCCGATCGGGATGCAGCGAATGCATGAGCCGTAATGGAGACATTCACTTTCTGCTTACGAAAAGAATATGGTAATGATGAAAAGATGGGATATCGCAGAATTAAAAAGGTATTCGTGAGCGCTAAAACAAAAAGTTTTACGGGTCGCAGTGCTCTGCCTGCGGGACATGCTGACAACATTACCTCCCAACGGAGTTCAACCGACCATTTACTCCACGGTGACCGACTTAGCCAAGTTACGTGGGAAATCGACGTTGAGACCCTCAGCAACAGCCAACCAGTACGCCATGAGCTGCAGTGGAATGACGTTCAGTAGACCTTGCAGAACGTCCACTGTGTGCGGCACCTCGATCTTGTCGGTCTTCTCGCCGGGGAACTCCTCGTCACCGGTATTGCAGATGACGATCGGTCGACCCTTGCGGGCGATGACCTGCTGGTAGGCGTTGAGCGACTTAGCGAAGATATCGTCGCGAGTCAGGATCATGATGATGGGGAGGTTCTCGTCGACGAGAGCGAGCACACCGTGCTTCAGCTCACCCGACATGACAGCCTCGCAGTGCAGGTAGGAGATTTCCTTGATCTTGAGGGCGCCTGCAAAGTGCGTTAGTATATGATGGGCGGTATACGTCATGACCCATGAAACTCACCTTCCAAAGCAGTGGCGTGCTGGGCACCCCGACCCAAGAGCAGCATCGACTTCTGGTCCTTGAACTTCATGCATAGCTCCTTGATCGACTGATCCATCTTGAGGATCTCCTTGAATTGCTCCGAGACCTTACCGAGACCTTCCATGATGTCCAGTCGTCGCTGTTGCTTGCTGGCGCGATCCTCGGAGAGCGAAAGGGCGAACATGACCATGCAGACAAACTGAGAAGTGTACGCCTTGGTAGACGCAACACCAATCTCGGGGCCGGCGTTGATGTGAACACCGCAGTGGGTCATGAGGGAGATGCTGGAACCGACGACGTTGACGATACCGACGGTCAGGGCGCCACGCTCCAAGCAGTAACGGAGGGCCATGAGAGAGTCGGCAGTCTCGCCGGACTGCGAGACGAACACGCAAGTGTCATCACGGAAGACAGGCGCTTGACGATCGAGGAAGTCAGAGGCAAGCTCGACCGAGATGGGAATATCCGTCAGCTCCTCGAAGCAGCCACGCACAGCCATGCAAGAGTGGTACGAAGTACCGCAAGCAATGAAGATCAGGCGTCTGCACCGGCGAATAGTGCTGATGTATTGTCTCAAGCCACCTAGGGTGACGGTCTTCTCTTTCACGTTCAAGCGACCACGCATCGCGTTGATAACGGATTCGGGTTGCTCGAAAATCTCCTTCTGCATGAAGTGCTCGAATCGGCCTTTCATGATCTCCTGCAGCTCAATCTCGATGGTCTGGATGGCGCGGACCTGGCTGGTGCCATCGCTCTTGGTGAGGCGGTGAATGTTGAGCTGGCCTTCGTGGATGTGGGCAATGTCGTCGTCCTCAAGGTAGAGCACCTTCTTGGTGTGCTCGATGATGGCAGACGGGTCGGAGGAGAGGAAGAACTCGGTCGGCTGCGGGACGCCATCATCGGACAAGAAGGCACGGGATTGCGACCGGTGCAGGAGGGACTTGTCCGGGGGTGTGAGGAGGTTCGCGCCCAGCAGATTCTGGCTCTTCTTAAGGGCCACGTTCTGGCTGGCCTGCTCGGCCGGCAGCACCTCGCCGCCATCGCCAAACTCGACATCAACGAAGTCGACCTTCATCTTCTTCGCGGTGCGGACGCCAACAACCAAGGGCGAACCCTTGCGGGCCGCCACAACTTCACCCGGGAAGCGCACGCTCTTCATCAACAGACCAAATGCACCCTGAAGCTCTTTGATGACGGCCTTGGCCAAGGTGGTGAAGTCAATGGTCGGGTGAGAGTCGTAGATGTACTTGGCGAGCTTGGCAATGGCCTCAGTGTCCGTCTCGGTCTCAAACTTGAAGCCCTTGCTCTCGAGGAGAGCCTTCAGCTCCTTGTAGTTGGTGATGATACCATTGTGGACGACGGCGAACTCCCACTTGGGGTCCGATCGGTGAGGGTGGCAGTTGATGCGGCTGGGCTGGCCGTGGGTGGCCCATCGGGTGTGTGCAATACCGGCATGGTTGTCGAAGACCTTGGTCATGTCGGGGTTCTCTGCGGCGATGAGCTCCTTCAGCTTGGCAACCTTGCCAACCTCCTTGTATGCGAAAACCTCATTTCTCTTATCACCGTCAATGGCGAGACCGGCCGAGTCGTATCCTCGGTACTCTAGGCGTGAAAGGCCTGTCCGACAGGAAACGTTAGCACATTGGCAGAAGCTAAGGTAGCTGGCAGCAGAAAGTTGTTGGAGCTTGCGGAGGTCAGTGTAGGGGAGGGATTGGACTCGCCATTGACCAATGTGTCGAGAATGTATTTGCGGTCCTTCTCCACCAGGTAGTTGATGTATCCAAAGATACCACTGGGAAACGTATTATTAGCAACCGCTTGTCAATGACGGCTCCACGCCTTGCATCCGGCGACATCTCACCACATGATTGTTGGTTTTCAGATGTGAACAGGGACTCTGCCTGATATCGGTGAGAATATCAACGAGTGGATGTGCTCAGGTGGGGAGGCGGTGTCCGTTAAGCAGAATTTCAAGCGGTGATCGTTAAGGTCGTCAAAGCGAGTGGGGCGGGGTATAACGTGTCTGTCGTAGCTGGAGCTGGGGTTGCAGGGAGGAACAAAATTCAATGTTCGCCTCGCAAGTGAAAGTGGTGAAGATAGTACAAGGGAATAATGTCAAGATAGAAAGGCAAGGTTTCACTCGAAGCATGGAGAGGAGGGCGGCCAGGCGATTTTATTAATAAGTGCGCAGCGCCGTCGGGGTTTGTTTATGGGTAGACTCGTGGTCAGGTCCAGTTCACCCAAGCTACCTGACCTTCCACCCTTCCTAGCGACCTGACCCTGGGCGAGTTTCACTGATGCGGCTTAAGCACCAATCCGCGCTGCGCTGCACCACTGAACCTTGGCAAGCACTCGCTGGGCGGTGCGACGTCGTCATCCTCCCCCCGAACCTTTCTGCTACATTCACCGTTTCATCTTCCCTGATCCGCGCCCCTATTCGATTCGCTTGTAGAGAGTGGATGTGCAGGCTCTTTGTGCTACAGTTGGAGCCTTATGCCGACCAGCCAGAGACGTGGCTACGATCTGCTGGCATTGATCTTGTTCCACAACCACGAGCTGCCCGCGGGAAGAGCGTCACAGGTAACACTCCGCCTGTGTCCCACGACACCCAGGCAGGGATTGAGATCTTCATCCTCTGCATTCAGAGCCACTACAGCGCTGTTTCGGAACGGTCTTTCGGCCATGAAAAGGCATGGATGGTAGCGTTCGTAAGAACGAGTCTATTCTCGGTCAGCCGCCAGGCCGTAACGGCCGACGATCGCCACAGAAAACTGTCTGTGTACGACGGGAAGGCATCATTCGTCCACCGCCGCTCGTATCCGATAACGCGGCCGAGCGAAAGAAAAACAATCCTCGTGGAGACTGCGCCCTGTGCTGCAACTTCTTGACATCTCGACACTCCCGTTCGCAGAGGGACGAGACGACTCGGGGACAAACGTGGCCGGCTTTAGTGCGCGCCCTGCAAGGTACTAGGCATGTAGGGTTGCTATGCGAACCTAAATTTGGAAACTGGGCAACGCTCGCGCGGTTGTGAACGGGGTGGTGCACGCGCGTGCTGCGCAGTGGCGACACGCGCCAGAACGGCAAGCAACTCCCTGGTAGCTCCAGGCACAGCCGCAGACTTGGTGATCGAGCTGCACCACAATACGATCTGGACAATAATGAGATTCGTCGTACAGGTAGCACCGAGTGCTTGGTATTGTGGTGTGTGGTCGGCCTCGCCGAACGTTATTCAACGTCGGTAGGTGCGTCGATCGTTCCATACATACGCTTTTGTAGCTCCATCCATCTTGTCTCGAAAAAGGTATACTTTCCGATGGTGTGTCATTGCACAGCAGTGTGTACCACATGGGTCTAGTACAGATATCACAGCACGAAGGACATTGGGCTTCAGCAGAGACGAAACAGATATCGAGAATGCCAGGGAGCCAGATTACTCTGGAAAGTGAAAGACAAGATCGGGAGTCCCTTCATTCAAATCGTAAATTGCTCAAAACATAACAGGCGCGCAGCTTTCGCGACTTGGGAATATAATCTAACAGAAAAACTTGTACACCCGCTTCCATGCCGGCCAGGACGCTCTCTCCGCCTTCTCCTCGGCAATCAGCTCCATGATATTCAAATCGCGAATACCCGTATGCACATCCGCATTATGGCTGCGAATGATGGGCGTGCGATACCACAGCTTGTAGGCAACGTAGCAGATGATGACGACAGGGGCGGCGAGGTAGGCCTGGAAGAACGAAATGGCCTGCTCGGACCCCGTCAACTCGCCGTATGCCACCGGCCATGCGCCAGTCCAGAACTGCGCGACGAGCACCAGGCAGTTGAAGATGAAGCCGATCCAGGAACCGATGACGCCCGGCTGGCTGCGGAAGGCCAGCTCGTCGAGCGTGTGGCCCTGCTTCTTCCACGCGCTGCGGAAGCGGATGTGTGAGAGGCAGATGCTGCCCCAGGTGAAAATGGACGAGAGGCCCGAGAGCGCGTACATCCAGTTGAAGGCGTCCTGCTGCTTGTCCGAGCCCGCGAAGAAGGCGAGGAAGCCGAGCGAGGAAGCCAGCGCAATGGCGACGATCGGGCGGCCTTTGCGGTCAATGTATGCGAAAATCTTCGGCGCTTGACCTTGGTCGGCGAGAGCGGCCAAGGTACGCGAGCTGCCATAGACAGATGAATTGCCAACGGAGAGCACGGCAATTAGGATGACGGCATTGAATATTGAGGGCAAGACGGTGATGCCAGCATTTTCGATAGAGATGACGAATGGCGAAGCGGAGGCATCCACGCTGCTGTTTCCGTTGAGAAGGCGCTCGTTGGTGTACGGGACCAGCAGTCCAACGAGAGTCAGTGAGACAATGTAGAAGAGCAGGATTCGCCAGAAGACCTGCTTAATAGCGGTTGGCAGCGATTTGCGAGGGTTGGCGGTTTCTGCTGCAGCCAGACCGACGAGCTCAGTACCTGCAAAGGCAAATGCTGCGGTGACGAAGACCGAACACAACCCCTTGAATCCATTGTGGAAGGCGCCGGGATCGGCCCAATTCCTTCCACCAATATATGGTTCATCCGGGCCTCCTCCTCCGACGGTGAGAATGATGCCCAGAATGATGTAGCCAATAACGGCGATGACCTTGATGATCGCGAAGATGAACTCCGCCTCACCGTAGCCCTTGACGCCGAACAGATTGATGCCGATGATAAGGAAAAGGAAGATCGCTACCCAGGCATCCGAGTTGATGAATCTTCCAGTGCTGTTCTCCCAGTAGTTGATTGTCAGGCATGCCGCAACGATTTCGAGCGGGAGAACGACGAGCCATTGTAATGCGTAACTAGAGGGTGGGGTTAGAATATCGTCTTTGCCGTTGGTAGGTAGCTTTCTGGACTTACTTCCAACCCATCGCAAAGCCCCAAGCCGGATCCAGAAATCGGGTCGAGTAAGCGGAGAAGGAACCAGCGACAGGGAACAGCACCGCCATCTCACCCAGCGCATGGACGGTACAGTACAGCATAATACCGATAAGACCGAATGCGATGAGAAGCGAAGCCGGACCACCCGTGGCCAGCGCACTGCCTGAGCCGACAAAAAGTCCAGTTCCGATACTGCCGCCGATGGCGATCATCTGAAGATGGCGGCCTTTCAGCGTCCTCTGCAGTGGCGACGTCGCGGTCGCGGCTGCGGCGCCCTCGACGTCGAAGACTCGGCCATCTGCGCCGACGGTGCCTTTGGGTGTCGCATGCGCGTTCGGATCTCGTTTGAAGCTGTCGATGATGCGGCCGGTGAAGGAGCGCGGAGCGTTCACATTGTCGCCGTACGCAGGGGAGTCGGGGGTACTCTCTGTGCCCCAGCCAGTCTTACTCTCCATACTCCTCGTGGGCTCCATATTGTCGGCAGGGGAGGAAGCGAACGACAGCGCCGAGCGGATGGCTGTCCGCGACGGGCTGCGACAGACTGTTATACTGTTCGTGTGCGGCACCCAGATGCGCCTGCACGGCACGGCCTAGGCTGCCGAAGGTGTGACCGAGAGTAGCGAAGTTTCGCCGCGCATATCCCTTCTTTTGTTCACTGCGCTGCGCGAGCCCAAGGTAAGGTTATGGTACAGACAGACGAATCAAATCGTTCGCGCGGGTCTGGCAGGATCAGTCATGGTGGGTCGCGAGTCGAGGAGTACAGTCATGTAGGTACATTATACAATGATTTTCGCAGCAGCGTGTGCATCCGACAGGGTATCTATCAGTAGCTCCACTGCCTATACTACAACCGGGGGCTCTCCCGCCCATGTCCAACGCGATAAGACGACCCTGCGTGTGTCGCACGCAATTCCTGTCGGAGCGCGCACTCCTCCACCATCGCATGCGTGGTCAGAAACGGCTTTATTCCTTCATTCGATCCGTCAGACACCGGGGTGGCGAGCAGGGCCCAGAAAGTTTGGCCCAATCAGGCATGGCGGATGGGCAGGTTTCATGAGGCACGCACGCACGCAGTCGCACGGGCACTACCGCGCTCCTTCACATGTGTCGCATGTGCGGTTCTCGCCGGGCTGTCGCGCGAATGGCTGGCATCAATTGATGGTCGGTCATGATGAACACACTGTCCTCGAGGTACATATCTACTGCCTACGGCTCTATCTTCTAGTGAGTCAAGCATTGCAAAATACATCTCGTAAAGCTTCCAACATTCTGTGTCAGCCCCACTGCTTGGCAGCACCACTTGACGAGATGATCATCGGAAGCAGAGCCTTGGCACCACCAGCACGACCCCGATGTTCAACCGAAGGATGGTCAGCAGCGCGGTAGCATGGGTGATGATCCGATCGTTGGTCATTGAACGAGATTCATGATGTAGCACCTTTCGTTCTGCTCGGCAAATGTAGTCCGACTGCTCAGCGCCTGCAAGCGGAGAAGGTACAACAGGACTCGCGATCCCCAATACGATACGGGCGACATGGTTCATCGATCAGAGAGCATGATATCTCGGCAGATCTACGGCTATATTTTGAGGTCAATACGGCTAGACGAAATCTAAGAATCTTCAGATCACGACTGGTCAAGCATGCTTTGCCTACCATCAGGGTTGATCAGCTGAAACTCATGTAGATCATCGCGCCGGCGGATGCCATACCGTCTCGCTGATCAATATGGGGGCATATTATTTTATGATTTCGCATGGCAGGTGCGCACCCATCAAAATGGGCTAATAAAGGCAGCAGCAAGGTCGCAGCTTGCGACAAGACCCAGCTGAGCAAAAGCGAGGATTCGGAAGACGAAATGGTTGTCTGCAGTGAAATCTAGTCTAACCCTAGTCTGTCGGTGATCTATCCTCTGCTTCTATAATCTAGGCTTGTTGTTCGAGGAATTTTAGCACAGCATCCGCGCCCGAAACTGTGAGGTCGCTGCCCGGCTCATTCTCGGCATACACCACCTTGTTGTTATCAAGCACGATGGCATACCGTCCCGTACGCTCTCCCTTGGTCCATCCAATTCGCTGGGAGAATGCCGTTCCGGGGTCGCTGAGGAAGAGCTACAGAAGGTTCCGATTAGTCGATGATACAATATCACACAGCGTTGGGGTTAAGATAACCCTGACATACCACGTAGTCGCCCGTGACGCCGTTGTCCTTTCTCCAGGCGTTCATGACGAACGGGTCATTGTACGCCAGCACGGCGATCTTGCTCACGCCAAGGGCCTTGAACTTCTCGACGTTCTCAAGGAAGCCGGGCACGTGGTGGGCGGAGCAGGTCGGCGTGAAGGCACCAGGAACGGCAAACAGGACAACCTTCTTGCCGGCGAATTCTGTCAACAGCTGTCAGTAGGTAGAGCTTACACCATGACGAAACAATGCCTCAGAGGCGCTCATCGGAAGGTACGAACCCTTGGCAGCTTCGAAGTTGATTGGTCGTCCGCAAGTGACAGCATCGGTGTCGGCCGCGAAGTCCGCGATGTACGAGAATGTGACATCCGAAGGGAGGGTGTCACCTGGCTTGAGGGCACTCATTTTGGACGAAAGGATTACTACTGTGGAGTCACAGTGACCGAGATGTGCAGTGATCGTATTTAAAACACAACCATAAAAAGGTTGCGTCAAGGTAGCTCAAGATATTTGATGTTGTCGGGGACCCTGCCCACCATTGCGTAACCGAGCTCCACCTGCAGCTCGACAGCTCAGCTTAGGTAACCTTGTTGGAAGCTAGGTAGGTAGGTTTGCTCTAGATCCTTCTAAGCCATGCTCCTGCTGTCGGGTAGTCGCAACATCAATAACTTCATTATTTCATACCAGAGAGCCAAGCAGGCAATCGATCGCCGATCACGACCTTGTCAAAACAGCTGGTGATACTGCGAGACATTAGCACTCATCTGGAGTGCAAGCCCCTCAATACGAGAAACACAATCGTGGAATTTTGAAGCCTCTGAGCCCAGTGCACCACTGGAAAATGTCGACGACCGGAGCCTCAAACCTCAGTTTCAATGCCAGGCTGGCGTGTGTGACGACGGAAAATACCACCGATCTTATGCTCAACCCTCCCAGCTTTGTTGAAGGCCCATTGCGCTGTGCGCGGGACCTGTACCGATGCGTGAGCGAAGTCCGGTGGCATACTTGAGGGGTTAGTAGACTCACCTTGTATTGCATGATACCCTTGTTCTGCCGATGCTTTTGTTTCGCGTGCTTCCTGTAATCACGGAATTGGTCCACCATCGACATCTTGCCGTCCTCATCTTGCTCATTCCCAGCCTTGCTGCCCTCGTCATCGCTGGAGTCTCCATCATCGCTCGAGGAAGAGCTGGTATCCGGCTCTTCATCGCCAACGATCCCGGCCTCAAGCTCCGCTTTCTGGCTGTCGAGATTATCTTGAGCCGTCTCCAAGACCTCCATCACGTTACGAAGATTCGGATCTTTGCGGGCCCAATGGGCGTGCGCACTTCCAAGTCCGCTCCAGAATTTCACCTTGAAGCGAATGGTCCCGACTTTCTCGCCGTATTCATCGAGCGTGCATGATCTAGCTCGCTCGAAATCACCTTTCCATACGGGCAGACTGAGTTCCTCTTCCTTTTCGTCTGCGAGATCTTTCAGCCAGAGAATCGCGAAAGCATGAGTTCGATCTTGAAGTCTAGCTTTGTGTTTGACGCGAATAGCTAGACAGCTGCTGTAACGTTTGTGAACAGCAAGCTTCAGAGTCTCGTTCTTCTTAGTACGCCACTCAGTTTCTTTTGGCTTCGGGTACATCTTGCCGCTGGACAAGTTGGTATGGAATTTGAGATCCAAGGAGTGCAGCTCTTGGGCGAGACCTTCGTGGAAGGCGGATGGTTGAATTTCCAAGGTTCCAAAGTCCCATCCAAGTAGTTGTTCAGGTGCTTGTAATTGCACACTGCGCCAGATCAAGGATATGCGGATCCGGCCATACCCAATACCACCCGCCAACGGGTAGGTCTCGTTTGTTTGTGACCTCTTTGCGAAAATTTCACCAAGTGGAAGATGGACAATCCCCAGAAGAGGATCATCCTCGTTAAGCCGCTGGTCACGAACGGCGACAAACACTTCGGTATTCCGCCAGTCTTTGATGAAGCGCTCCGTGCCAGCGTTGTAGAACGGTCGAGCATTCTTCGGCTTGGTTCGTGTCCGGAATACTTTATTATGATTGATAATCACATTGCAGTATGCAGAAGGCAGGTCTTGTCCTTCTTCGACCTCCTCATTATCGACAGCCATTTCGTCGGTTTGCGACTTCGACAAATTTGAAAATTCAAGGTTCGTGATTTGATGGATCTGAATTCCCAGAACGCCAGAAGGATAATCATCCGGGGGAGGTGTTGATATCGTAATCGCGTCTTGCATTGCCTTCATCTCCTGCGCTTTTTGCTGTTTCAGCTCCTCATCAGTCTTGGAGTGCCGACCCTTCTTGATCTGAGCCTCGCGGAGCTTTCGTTGTGAGATGCGCTCGACCTTTCGCTTGAGTTGATCCATCGACTTGATCTCGGGATCGAACGTTTGTTTCTCGAATTGACATTTTTGCAGCCGGGTCTTGGAGAAGTAACCGACCGACCACACGAGTTTTCCAGGCAGGTCTTCGCCAGCCTTCAAGGCGCGGAAGCCGTCGACTCGGTTCCACATCTTGCCATTACTGTTCTCCGACTTCATGAGCTCCTTGATATCGAGCTCGATGCGGCCCAGATCGTCATCGGCTGTGAAACGATCCGAGTCCCAGAGTTGAACTCGAAGACGCTCGTCGACGTTAAGCTCTTCAGGCGTGATTGGAAGATAGCATGTCTCATGCCACGAAGGGTGCATCTCCTTTTCGAGAACTCTAGATGACCACACTGGCTTGCCGAACTTTGCGAAACCAACTGAAACATATGGGTCCGCACCGGCCTCTCGGATCAGAGGAATCGCAGCATCGCCACACTTGAAGTCATAGCCTGACTTGATGTAAACCACAAGAATGCCGCGCGTGTGAGTGTCTTTCTTGAAGTCGTCACCCGCGAGCATGTCTTTCAGATCTAAGGTAAGGGATTTCGGCGCAACATATTCTGCCATAGCTGCATCCACAGAGCTCTGAACAAAATTCTTGATCAGCGGCAAGTCCATGATGTTTGGGCCATATCTGATCAACGGAATGCAGCTGATATCGACCTTAGGCTGACCAAGAAACGTCAACGTGCAGAGTGCGAAGAATGGAGGGTCTGGTGTCAGCTGGAGTCGCATCCGAGCGATGCCAATGATGCCTCGAACATCGACCCAGATGGGAATTTTGATGTTTCCAGGTAGGTAGAAAGCGACATAGAGATGGATGTCTTTCGATCGGTCTGATAAAGACCTGGGCGGGCGAGTCCGATAAGCAAATGCAACCTCGAGATTGATGAAGTCCCCTGCGGTAGATTCAGTGAGCGATGAGAAGCGCCTAGGACCAAGTGATTGTTACCTTCTTCGGCCTCCATTCCCTCGGCGACCTGTGAATTTGACAAATCTTCGCCATCCTTGGATGGTTGAGAGGCATCACGACCATGTCCATCCTTGTTTTTGTTCTCCTCACCAGCCTTGTCAGCCGACTCCTTTCTGTCGTTAGTATTGGCATTCTCATCCACCTCACCCTCGCCTGGTACTTGGCGATCGTTAGGCACCTCATTATCATGATCAGGCGGTTCCAGCTTTCCATCCGAGCCAACACTCCTAGCCGCCGCTCCACTTGGAAGCCATCGAATGCCTTGAATGCGGAATGCTTCACTCCCTTGACCGATATCTTCTACGCTTACCATTTGAATAAAGCCTGGAAGTGAAGCCTGCATTACGTCTTCAAGCGTGTCGGCGAGACTTGTGAACAAATCTGGGTTTATCAATGGCCAGACCGAACTCACAAGAGAATTTAGCCACGCCACTGGTTCTGTCTCATGTGCCTTTGCGTCTCTCGTGGCGCTTCGATGATGGGCTTCCCAGACTTGTGCAGCCCATACGTCTCGAATGCGATTAGCGGCCCAGGCCCTTACTGTGCTGAGAAGGTACAGAATGGCAATCGAGCCTATCGCGCCTATGACAGCCCAAGCACTGAGCCCATAGAACCAGCCTGTTTTGCCGAACTGTACCACGGATCGCTCAATTCCAACGCCGGCTAATATGATTCCGGCGCAGCCCAGAAGTCCGACGGTCACGCCTTGTTTCATAATCTGTATGAGCTCGATACGGAACTCGTCATAGTTGGGAGGTGGGAAGAGCATTCGCATCGACTCATGACCATCTTGCATCTCGCGGATCTCGGCTTCGAGTTGATCTTTGGATTTCTTCTTGTTCTCAAGGCCAGTCGCTGTCCTGAAAGTCGCGCCAAATGGAGGAGGATTCTCTTCGATATCCTTCAATGCACGCTGGGTGAAGTCCGAGATTCGTACTGGGAGATGAGTGACGGGATCGGTGACTTCACGCTCTGCGCCTCCTCGTCGTTTACCAATCTTCTTCCTCCTCTGCTTCGGATCGCGTGGGAGTGGGTCTGCCTCAGATGTATCAACAGCGGCGCCAAGGTTGTCTTCATCGTCATCACCGTCGTCGTCGCCATCCTCTTGTTGGTCCTCATCCTCCTCGCTGTTGTGTGGCTCGGGTTTCTCACGCTCACCAGACCAGTACTCATACCAAGTTCGTGGTCTGCCAGAACTCGGCCTTCCCTGGCTAGCGTCTCCATCATCAGTGGATGTATTTGAAAAAGTCTCCGCAGCAGCCTCTGCTCTCCGCGCTTCCTGTTCTGCTCGATACTTCTGAATCGTCGGCACTGGGCGATTCTTTGTGTAGGGCGCGCCATAGCGGCGTCGAGCCTCATTCGCGTCGTCCAACCCGGACATTTTGGGCTCTGAGCAGACACTGTGGAGTTCTGATCACACGTGAGGTAAGATTGTGCAACGCGTCAATGAGGGTATTCTCGCGAAGGATCCCCGCGCACGCGACCTCTCAAACACATGCCAGAAGGAAGTCTGGGAGGAATAGCTATGGGCACACAGTTTTCGAAATTGCTTACGCTACAAGAATTGATTACCTTACCGGGCACATGCATTTCACGTACGTGTACACCGGTCATCGGCCATTGCTCCGTGGCACGCGAACCAATACGTGAACCTAGTTCTACGAGCTGTTGTTGGCAGATTGTCGGGAAATTTTGGCCGTTACGTCATTGCAAGTCACCGAGCAGATCTCCAAGACGCACCGGAAAGCACAGTGCATGCAGCTGCTGAAACTTGGCAGTCGACCGGATAGATGAAACTCTGGTAAGGTCGCCGCGATCGAGCAGCGTTTTACTGGCCATTGGCGCTGGATGCACAATCATGGTCTGTGGCGCCATCAAACATTAACTTAGTGCAATGCATGGGACTCCGAATCAGGGTCGGCAGGAATTGCGGTCGGCAGTCCAGCCATCCACCACTGTTGCATAGGTAGTCTGTCGTTGGCAGCCGCAATTTGTCCCTAGGCCGATACTGTTGCAGCTGTAAGGCCGTGATCCTCCGCGAACACCAGCAGTCATGACTATGCATCCATTTGATAAGTTGGGTACTGAAGATGGAATGAGGGGAGTAAGCGCCTGTCAGACATAAGCTCCCATGCATACCAGTCAGGACCCATCAAAGTCTCTCTCGGTTATGTTGAACAGGGAATGGCATTGAAATTAGCTGCTGGATGTGAGCATAGCATTTGACTGTGTCCGGAGTGATGCGCATTCGTGGCGAGAATTCGTACGACGTTTCTATGCAAGGGCAAAATACGCCGCGACTGCAGCTTCAGTCTAATAACAGGCATCGAGCTTCCGTGGTGGCGGAAGAGGGTAGGTTGATGCAGTATTCTTTCCGCAGAGATGTAACTTATGTGAGGTACCTAGAACCTCATCAGATTGGAGTACAGGAGTAAATGAATGCCTCAGGCATGCGGGGAAATCTTGGCGGGCACTGCCATATGTTTGTGGGGCATGATTGGGCGGGGCAGGTGTTGCGCGGCGAATTTCTGTCTGCGTAGAGTCACGAGTCACGAATTGACGATTTGCACTTTTTGAATAGCAGGCGTACAGGGAAACACTTGAAAAACAGATTACCGCCCCTCACTAGATTCATTCGAGAGCACAGCCCCGGACAACTACGTCAAGATGGTTCAGAACGGCGATATGCCGTCCGACGACGACAGCCCACCTCAGTCACCTACCCTCGAGCCTCAGAATGATGGAGGTGAAACGCGGCCAAAGGGACCGGCTCCGGCTCCCAAATCGGCTTTGAAGAAGAGCAATGCTGCAGCTGCAGCTTTGGCCGCCAGACCCGAACTTCCAGAGCAGCCCGACCCGGCAGACCTTGATGTTACGACGCTGACGCCGCTATCGCCGGAGATTATCGCGAGACAAGCGACCATCAACATCGGTACCATCGGCCACGTCGCTCACGGAAAGAGTACGGTAGTCAAGGCGATTTCGGGAGTGCAGACGGTTCGGTTCAAGAACGAGTTGGAGCGGAACATTACCATTAAGCTTGGTTACGCCAACGCGAAGATCTACAAGTGCGATAGCGAAGAGTGCCCCCGCCCGACATGCTACAGGAGTTACAAAAGTGAGAAGGAGATTGACCCGCCATGCGAGCGACCGGGCTGTGAAGGTCGCTACCGCCTGCTACGACATGTTTCGTAAGTTGTTGCTTTCATGTTACCACCAAAGGCTAGAAGAGCTAACAGATATTAGCTTCGTGGATTGCCCTGGTCACGACATTCTGATGAGCACTATGCTTTCAGGCGCCGCAGTCATGGATGCAGCTCTGCTGCTCATCGCTGGCAACGAAACCTGCCCCCAGCCTCAGACTTCCGAGCATCTTGCTGCCATCGAGATCATGAAGCTGCAACACATTGTCATTCTTCAGAACAAGGTTGACTTAGTACGGGAAGAAGCTGCCGCTCAGCACTACGAGTCTATCAAGAAATTCATTCGCGGAACCGTTGCTGACGAATCGCCTATCATCCCTATCTCCGCTCAGCTGAAGTTCAACATCGATGCCGTGAACGAGATGCTCGCCACCAGGATTCCCGTACCTGTGCGAAACTTCCAGACTAGCCCTCACATGATCATCATCCGATCTTTCGACGTCAACAAACCTGGTTCCGAGATCGAAGAATTGCAAGGCGGTGTTGCTGGTGGATCCATCCTGACAGGTATCCTGAAGCTTGGTGACGAAATTGAAATCCGACCAGGTATTGTGTCAAAAGATGAGCAGGGCAAGATTCAGTGCAAGCCTATCTACTCAAGAGTTGTGTCTCTCTTCGCAGAGAACAACTCTCTTAAATTCGCCGTCCCTGGTGGTCTTATTGGTGTCGGTACTCGCATCGATCCGACCTTGTGCCGTGCTGATCGATTGGTCGGTCACGTTCTTGGTTTGAAAGGACAGCTGCCAAAGATCTACACCGAGCTAGAAGTCAATTACTTTTTGCTGCGACGATTGCTTGGTGTCAAGACTGCGGATGGCAAGCAGGCCAAGGTCAGCAAACTCACCAAGGGCGAGGTTCTCATGGTCAATATTGGATCCACTGCCACTGGCGCCAAGGTCCTGGCCGTGAAGGCCGATGTTGCTAAGTTGCAGCTCACCAGCCCAGCATGCACAGCCAACGGCGAGAAGGTTGCGCTCAGCCGAAGAATCGAAAAGCATTGGCGACTGATCGGTTGGGCAACGATTCTCCAGGGAGAGACCTTGGACCCCCAGGTGAGCTCGGACTAAACGTGACGCGAATTCATTTTGGGAGGGGGGCGTGACGGCATGGTTGGGGACGGTTGAATGTGAAGCTTGAGCCACATGACGAATATATTTCTCAAGGACATGGGAGCATCGCGTGATGAGAGGGGGACACACGTGGTCTGGCGTTCAAATTGTCGTGCAACAGCGTTCTTGCCTTTCGGGCATAGATAACTCGGTATGAAAAACGAGATCATATTCAATTATATCGTTCGAGGAGCTGTAAGTGGCAAGCCCATCCTGTAATCATGATAATGAACACTCAATCACCCTTTCACTCCGCGGTGGTAGAAGTGCTGAAGCCCGCGGATCAAACTGAGCTCCGCGGATGAAGTTGGACTGTGGAATCGGAGCTCGGTATATCCGAAACTCAAGCTATCCTCAAGACACTCGATGAATATATATATATATATATATATATATATACACATGGTGCTCTCACCTACTAGTGAGTAAACGTTATCAGCGTCGCCTCAAGTTGATTGCAAGAAGTTACTGTAAAATCCTACGTACAATAAATTAACAGGACACGAAACAACGTCCAACGAAGCCAAGACAAGATGACATCCACAAACGAGGACAAGCTCCATCTCTTCGACCACCCGATGTCGAGCTATGCACAGAAGGTTCGTCTGACCCTTCGGGAGAAAGGCCTCACCTTCACCAAGGTCACCCCGCCCAATCTAGGATCCGGTCAACCTAACGCCGCTTTCTTGGCCGCGAATCCCCGAATGGAGGTTCCGACCCTGGTCGTCACGCCTTCCAACTCCTCTGCCCCCCCCTTCAGCGTCTTCAACTCCACCACAATCGTCATGTATCTGGAAGAGGCGTTTCCACAGCACAGGTCCATATTTCCGAAAAGCGCACGCGCTCGCGCCGAGGCGCGCATGATCGACGAGGTCTGTGGAACGCAGTACGAGGCGCTGAACTGGGCCGTGGGCGAGATTACTTGGTTCGGCCGCGCGCAGGGCGCTCAGGCTGAGGCGCTGCTGGCGAAGGCCAAGGAGCAGACTGCAGTGTTTCTCGCATGGTTGAGCGAAAAGCTGGGCGACAAGGCTTTCCTTGCTGGAGAAGAGTTCAGCTACGCGGACATTGCAGCTGCGCCGGTCGTGAATCGCAGTGTCATCAACGGGTTTGGACCGGCGGAGGGTTCGCCGTTGCAGGCGTGGTATCAGCGTGTGAAATCCCGACCGAGCGTGCAAGAGACATTCGGTGAGGTGATTGAGGCCTCAAAGGCGTTGCTCACTGCCGGACCGGGATTGTGGAAGCCGCATAGTGGATGGAGGAGGGAGTATCGTGACCATCGACTCGAATGGATGATTAAGAATGGCGCAATTGACATCGTGCTCAAAGGGTTGGAGGATGATAACATTAGGTTCTCCTGGCCGTGAAAATCATGTTTCAAAGTACATATTGTTCTGAGCCTTGGTACCAGAGTAGCTGCACCCAGGGCGAAGCTCAATCAAATCCTTCAGAATCGCCATTGGCATGCTCGCCATTCGTTTTTGACCCACCATTGATGCCAGCGGGCTCGTTTGAGCTATTTTCGTCGATGTCCTCAGCAGCGCTCGAACCCATCCGCGGTACCTCGAACAGGATTGCATTGTTCTTGCCGTCCTTTGACTCCATCCACCGGCCCATGCGATGAGACTTTCCCATCGCTGCCACAACGATAATGCCGTCGCTGGCCCTTTCGCCTGCATCTGCAATCGCTAGATCGTTGACCACACCTGCGGCCTCGCCATGCTTCGAAGATCCTTCCTCGAGTGCTTGGAGTGCGCTGCGAGAGATACTTCTGGAACTCAGACCAGCATCGCGTAAGCTCTCTTCTATAGAAGCTTCGACGCAGCCAACCCGACCCAGAGACTCTATACGACGTTTGTCGGGTGTTATGCGCCATGCTCGGATATATCCGTCCCAACTTCCGGTCACGAAGGTATCGGAGAAAGGGATTGCACGCAGAGCTGTGATCCATCGCGCGGTCGGTTTCCCAATAACAGACTGATCAGGATGGAGCTCGGCGCTCACTTCGCCCAAGGGTAAGGGGGGATCCAAACCATGCGCGAGGGGCAGAACGAATACAGGCTTCTTCTTGTGAATGTTCCATAGTGACAACGAACCATTGTCAGAGCCAGTGATGAAGGTCTCATCATCGATGCACGCAACACGATCAGTGGATCCTTCATGGTGTCTTTCGACTTCTGACATATCAGTGCCGTTCATGTCATCTCGGTTTGCAAGCTTGCTCTTGCTCGGCGCGCCACCTCCCCGGAAGACGAGTTGGCTCTCTTCGACCACTTTCCATAATCTCGCTGTCCGATCCCTCGCGCCAACCGTCACACACTTCTCTTCCGCTAATGCGCTCACATCGACCACTTCATCTTGGTGACCAAATAGTGTTTCGACATAAGTCAACTCGTTCAATGACCAGGTCTTGATTGTCCGATCTTTGCTGGCACTGAACAATTGATTGGTGCCTCGTCGAAAGGCAAGGCTAGTGACAGCGTCCCTGTGTTGTAGGAAGGCCTTCAAAGGTTTGAGAGATTCGGCGTCCCAAATGATAAGCTTCCTATCCGACCCACCAGTGGCAACGAAACGACCGTCCTGCGAAGCTGCGACGCAAAGAATTGCCCCAGCATGTTCCTCATCATCACGCGAGTTTCTCGCACCGATCTTGCGCGAGACGAGAAGTTTCTTTGGTTTCCGACTGACCCGATTGCCACCATTGGCCGCGTCGCGATCTGGAAGAAGCCATTTCACAAGCATTCCGTCCTTGCCAACCGTGTAGATGTGTTGTCCTGATATTGCTGCACCATTGACCGACTTCTGGTGATACTGGAATTGCGTGCGCTTCGCCTTACTCCACTCGAAGTCGTCTGCGATCCACCGATATAATCTCCCTTTGCTCTCTGCCGTATCCTCCTTCAGCCTTTCGCCCATGCGCGAGGCTAAATTTTCCGCATCGATGTCGGCTGCATCGAAGCCAGCTTCGTCTAAAATTTCCCGCTGAGTGTTTGCAAGGTATTGTTCTGCCAGGCGCAGTCGCTTTGCGGAAGGGACTTCGTCGGCGTAGTCATCGCCGTCGAGGTCGGCACTGTCGCCCTCATAGTCGTCACCAGCGGCGCGATCATCGTCAGAGATATCACTGCCAGAAATTGACTCGTCTCGAGGTTTTCTCGGCTGTGAGGCTTTCCGCCGGGCCGGTTGATCATTCGAGGATCGATCTTTGACTCGCTTCCGCTTTGATTGCGAAGCGGGTAGCGTAAAAAACGACGACATGGCGATTGCGAATATTTCGCAAAATGTAATCCAACGGATTTCAAAATTTCAAGATGCTTGTCGGTAACAATTCCGCCAGCGGAGGTGCCACACCTAAGCCGCAATGGGCGATGCCTGGCCCGGCGGCTTAAAGGTGTTGACTAAGCACGAGCTGCATCCCGTCGTGCCCGTCCGGCCATCCAGTAAACCATCTGATCAACTGCACTTCTTCGAGAAGGTGTATAGGCGGTATCATCTGGTTTTTGCTCTCAGAGGACTGCTGTTGCAGCACGCCCATAGTATCAATCAGTCCACTAGCAGAACTACGTGGTCTGCATATATGGGTCTTTTGTTGCGCCATGGCTCTTTCCCACGTTCAACCGCTAGCACCTTCTCCTTGATATGCTCAAGTGGTAGCTGAAGAAGCGAAATCGCGAGGGCTACGACAATATACCAGTCGATAGTATAATCAGCGACGGGTGCGGGGCATCGAGAGGAAGGACGAGACCTTCTCATATTCTCGTGCCTTTCTCCAAAGGTAGATGGGCAGACAACAGCATCTCGAGCGCATGGCGCTCGGGCGATCAGCGTTCGAAGATCTCGAAGATAACGACCAACCAGATGGCAGTCAGGCCATCCCTACCGGTGATGAGCAGCAGTACGATTCGAAAGGGCGACCAACAAACCCGACCACGGAGGCGACAAATGCACAGCTTCGACATGCCCAGAATGTTGTTCTGGAGGTAGTTGGTGTAGTCGAGCGGATTGACAAGATCAATCGCGTAGAAAATTCAAAATACCAGCTCAGAAGGAAAGTACAACGCAAAGTTCTTGGGTATGAGAATGCTCTCGGCCAGATGATCGAACTTTTGACTGTTCCAACTGGCTTTTTCACGCACCTGTGGACCGGAGCATTTGTTCAACGGGTGCAGATTGGATTATACGATCCAGAGCAATCCATGCTTGCATGCCTGGCTGCAGAAGGGCGTTTGCTTCGTCGAAGCGAGACGACGCCCACCAAGCTGGCGATAGTCTTTCCAGCGCTGGGTGATCTCGTTGTCCACTTTTTGGTCAAACTACCGCTCATGCTAGGAATTGAACAACTTGCTGGCCGGCTACAAACCTTGATGGCACAGAAAATACCTCAAAAGAGCACCGCAAGACGTCTGCATCATGCCGCAACCTTTCTTTGCGAGGCACTCTGGATGGCAGTCGACATCATGATGTTACCAATGAATTTCCACGCAAGTGCACAGCGCCTCGGACTAGCTCCCATCTTGCCTCTATTCCCCGCTGTCCGGAGCTTCTGGCCATGGTCCTCAGTTTCCTTCCATCGTATAGGCTGGAAGCCAATCCTGTCGATGTTTGCAGTCCGCGCGTTGACCTCTCCCGCTTTTCTGATGCTGTTCATGCGGATCATCCGTCGAGATGGCTTTGATGCTTTCGAGGATAGCGATTATGCATCCCATACACCGATGTTCACGGTCCTCACCTCGTTTAGAAACCCGGCTATCGATGACTGCGCAAGCGGTGGAAAGAGACCCCTCCTTCGAAGTGATCCGTTTGGCTGGATCCTTCACAAGAGCTACTTGGTACGTGCCACATTTCTTGCTAGACTTGGCTGGAGCATGCAAAATGTGCGAGGCGTACTGCCCGATGAGGACAGGTTCGAAGGCAACGTGATGCATCGTCCAGGGATTTCTTCAGAGGCGGACGAGGACCGCGTGACATCAGTCCACAGAGCGACTGTCCTGGCGCAGCTTCCGGCCAAATATCTCGCGATGAGAGTCGATTACTGGATCTCTCGGCTGCTGATGTTGCCGCTGGAATCCCTGATGTTGCGCTCAGTCGCCTTCAGTTTCATGTCATCCACAAGCACAACCAAAACAGCGCGGGCTCTCGAGGCAGCTCACCATCTTTTCGAACCTTTTGGCGGAGGTCCCATCGGAGTGCTGGCTTCCTCTTCCAATTCGCCAGCTGCGTGGCATCAGCTCGGCATCTACGCAAGCCGTGTCGGCCTTGCGATGGCGCTGGACTGCAGTGTCGACGTCTTGCGCTTTGGATTCTTGTATAGCACAGTTCGTTTCATCGGAATCAGCTCTTATGGATGGCAAAACGCGACGTCTAACATCTTGACCCATATTCGAGGCCATCCACGGGGCGACGAGACAATTACTTAGCGAGTGGAACGCTTATTCAGCCTCCACTGACCGAAAGGAGAATTATTTTTGACAATGGGATCAATATTCCAGCACAGGAGTGATGAAGGGAGTGGTGGAAGGCAAAGTCCGTAGCGTCTATCATGTACACATAAAGCGTAGCACAAGAAAATGCTTAGGAGTACAAGCGACCGCACAACCTCGTACCCAGGTTTCGTGATGGAAGGTCATCGCCCCAGCTTCCACACCTAACTTGATCCGCCCGAAACACACGGGCAGCATGAGCACCTCATGGTGTCAAGTCCTAGTCGAAATCCATGGGCTTGTCCTCGAGCTGAACACCAGCCGGAGACTTGCTCCCAGCTTGCTTCGTCGGTGATTCCGCCGACGCTTCGCTCTCGTCAGCTTCGTGCTTCGGCGGTGGCGCCGGCGCTCCAACCAAGCTCTGACGATTGATACTTCCCGTGGTTTTCCTGAAAGCCCCTGCAGGGCGTCGGCCGATGCTGTCCTTTTTGGTCGGAGTGTTGTCCGCTTTCTCGATCGGGGTTTGAGCTGTCGGGCTATCAACGCTGCTGCTGTAGTAATGGCCGGGTGCCATGAAGTCGGACGGCGACGAGATGGATGCAGACATAGCCGGGATGACTGAGATCCTCTTGGTTGCCTCGGTGGCTGCGCGCAATCGCCCGGGAGTCTCTTCATCTTGAGGAGGCGGCTGATGAATAGATCCGTTCTGCCCGTTCGCTCGAGGGGTTTCTGCGCTCTTGGGCGGCGGAGCAGGCGGGCTTTGCGGGACATTGAGGCTGTCACGGTTGCTCGAGCTTACGGAAGCCGTAGGGGACATTACTCGCGCCGCGACGGGGCTCGAGACCGCGCTCGTAGTCACGGGAAATCGGGTCTCATGACTGCGACTCCGATCCCTGCGGTGGCCGCTTTCTCCGCCTGGCGTCCGCGTGCCAGGGCCTGGGCTTGCACCGCGACTCCGAGTGCTACTGTGCTGAGCGGCAAGAATGGCGCGTTGGCGCTCTTCCATGTGCTCACGACGTTTTGATTCGTCGGTGCTGACCGCACGCACTTGGCGAGTCGCGCCGGAATTTGTATGCGTCAAGGTTGATTGACGCTTCAGTTCACCGAAGATCGCATCCTTGTGCGCGAAGAGGTCCTTGAGGAGTCGCACGTTATATTTCTCGTTCATGGTCAAGCCAGTCTCCTGCTTGGGGCGCATGATACACGGTGCCAGTACACTAGCAAGCTGTGTGGCATATGCCTCGTCTGCGCTTGTTAGATCGATCAAACGCGTGAAGTGCGTCACCAAGGCATCAAGTGTGGCGATGTTAGCGAGACGCAGTTGACCCAGGGTCGATTGAACAACTTGAACACGAGCCTCATCGGAGCCTGACTGAGCCGTCGTGGTGTAAATAGTCTTGATGATCTCGTAGACGTGTGAGCTCACCAGGCTGTCTGGAAGCTCCAGGAGGTAAAGCTTCAGAACTGAAGCAACGATTGGCACTTCATACTTATCGAGAAGTTCGGGATCGATCGGCTTGCCCGTGTTGATGATACTTCGCAGATGATGTGTTGCAGCAAGAGGGACATCAACCACCCAGACCCTCCGCCGCGCTTCATCGCCTTCAAGGTCCGGGTAGTGGGAGTCCATAAAGGTGAGGATCGTGGTTATAATGTTAGGTACTCTCTTGCGATCGCTCCTAGCCCGAGCCTCGATATCGACACCAAATGTCAACTCATCAACATTATTATAGTAATTCTCGTAGGTTGTGACCTTTGGAAAGAAGCTTCCGGTGCGGTAGTTTTCCAACAGGTATCGGAGATCTCCCACGGGCTGCACTGTCTCCTGGAAGAGCATCATGTTATCAACCGTTGATTGCAGGGAAGGGATGACATTGCTGATTGCGCCGCTGAAGTCCAGGACGACGCTCTTGATGGCCTTCAGACGATCGAGCTCGCACCTCTCCATGAACTTAAGATGATCAACCATGGCCTCCTCAAGCGTGCAACGCAGCCCATCAAGCTTCCTGACCGCAAGCTTGTAGCGCTCGTCGGCTTCGCGTGCCTCACGTCGAAGCTTCTCAGCAGGCGTCTCATTTGGATGGGCATTGTTCAAAGGGTTCCAATTTCCAAGATATTCGCTCACGCGGTCCCCTATCACTGGGCTGTCCATGATGGAACCGCTATCTGAGCCGATAGTGGCATTGGTGCCACGTCCGACCAATTTGGGGCGTTTCTCCGGAATCCCAGTGATTTGGAACACTTTTGTTCTCCATTGGTAGTTCATCCTGCTGCTATTCGCGAATGTGTTACCCATGTTGCCGACGAGTCGCAGGAAGCCGTGAGATATGAGATCCTGGCCGATTCGTTCTGCGTATGACACAGTGGTGCCGCCTAGGTGTTGCTGGATGTACTCCGTGATTTCGGCACCGGTGCTGACATTCTGGTATGTTCCCAATATTGGGACCTTCGTCTCTCCAAGGCGAATGTTGTCCAGGATGTGCGTCAAGATCTTCTTGACCTGCTCTGGCTGGTATGTCACATCTCCAATGTCGATTGGCTCGGGTTCAACGTCTTCGTCCACCTTGATGCTAGGCACACTTGCGGGGTCCAGCTTGGGTGAGCCGACCACAGTAGCAGCAGCAGAGCTTGGGTCCTGAAATGCAAGCTTCTCTTCTTCGTCTAGGTCCTCGACACGACGGCACTTGTTGTAGTAAGCGCTTCTGTATTGTCGCACAGTCTCTGCTTGACGGTCGTGTGCTTTAATGCGACTCTGAAGATCGTCATGGCTGTTTTGCACGCGTGAGGCGTGCTGATCGCACCACCGACTGAAGGGATTTACAACCAGCTCTCGGATGTTCGAAGCAATCTTGCGATGATTGCGAGAAGCCTCACTCATCTCAGATCGCACGCCTTCGTATGCCTGCCACATTATAAGTTCTGATGAGCTCCTGCCATACCGGTTCACTGACCTTTTTGACGCTGGCACCGTCATCTCGCTGGAACCCGCCATCTATCCGATTTGTGGCCGTCTCAATGTCGCCTAGCTTTTGCCCGTATGCATCCTCAGCTTCAGCGCGCATACGCGTAAGTGTCAAAATCTGCTCATTCTCCTGCACACCCTGCTGGAGTTTGCCAAAGAGAACACCGAGGCCTGTTTCCGTTAGCAAAGTCTCGAATCGCCGAGCTTATTGCGAGCTTCCTAACCTCCAGCATAGTCTGTCGACCAGAAGGAATTGGCGAATGTGCTCATTGTGATTCTAGTGGCTGCATTCGTAGTCGCGCACGCGGTATCGAGGGGCTCGGGGATCTATTGTCGCGGGCGCAGCCTGTTTCTGTGAACAATTCCGATGCTGTATCAGGCTGAGTGACGGTGATGCCCCTCTGCGCTTCGCTGATGGCGCCTCCGTCGTTGTGGATCTCGGAGTAGCGATTGTAGATTGCCCGCAGGTGAATTCTTCCGGGGAATTGCCAATGTGCGCGTCTGAGACTCAGGGCAAGGAAGGGTGAGGATTCAAAGGTTTGCTTGCTCTAACCAACATGCGCCCCGAAACCCTGAAACAGGTCTGGGGTCTGACGACAAGCGCCGGGCAGTGCTGTCAGCCGCAATCCAACAGCCGCGGCCCAAGCGCTAAGCCATCGTATTTTGTCTTCAGTAGGTCACGACGACAATCGCCGTTCAACTTCAAATATAGGCATCGTATTGGGCATTAAGTGTCTACGAGATCAACCTTGTAGAGCTTGAGATCTCATGCTAATAATCACTGTAGCATTATCCATGCATGGCATATGTCAAATTGGCAGAACCTGGGTAAATCTACAGGCTGAAACACGTGGAGTATTTGGTCTTGGCACGCGCTTTCCTCATCCAGGCACGTCGTTAGAACATAGAACCACAACGGGGGTACCTGAACAACCTAAAGGCGCGAGCCGTGTTTATCGCATCCATCGATTCAAACTCCAAAACATCGAGCAAAAATCTGTCTGAACTTTATTGTCTCAGGCCGTGGACAGTTACAGCATACAAAAATGTCGGCCAGAGGATTCACAGAACGCATGGCATCCGACGGAGGACAGTCAAGCCAGAACGCGTCTCAGCAAGAGATTGACGCGCAGGCCATTGATGGGGCAGTCCGCAGGCGCAAGAAACAAGTATTGCCGCGCTCACGAGCCTCTTGTAGATGATGGATGGTCTCGATAGTCACTAACATGCTTCTCAGCTGGAAGCTCGAAAAATTGAGAGACTGGGTGAGCTTTCCAAGGACCGCCAGAGAGTCTTCCAGGTCATCGAAGGGAAGATCGCATCGTGCCACGAACAACATGAACGTCACCTGTATGTACGGTAGATGTCGCATTTCTGGAGAAAATCCGCGTGAAGATGTTGTATAGTGATTTCATGATGCTGAACTGTCCCGCTCACAGGCACACGATCCGTCAGCCAAAAGTTGAATGTTTGCGCAAATTGTTGGTGAGCAAACGTGATGCAGAGGCCCGCATGCAAGTTTGCTGCAAAAAAATCGACCGATCTCTCGAAATGACGCTCCAGCAACTTCAAGTAGCAATTGGCGACCGTCTTCATGATCTAGACAATCACAGCCAACAAGGTCTTGAGACGACACAGGATGATACGGCCCCACGCCGAAAGACTCCACCATTCATCCACACAACCCATTGATTAAGCACATGGCATGCCGTCCCGCTAATGCCACGTGTGTGGGAGTGGATAGGAAGCCCTCTCTCTCTCTCGCCAAACGAGTTTACATGAGCAGAAGCGAGGTGGAAAAGAGTAAGGAAGACACCAACCAATGGCTTGCTCGGTCGCAGACAAACTGCGGCACTGAATGCGATGTTTCGCGGTTTATGTCGATATCTTGGAAGGCAAGTCACTCTCATGAACAATTCTGTCTCACGGTCGAAGACTGAAGCAAAGGCCCGGCAGGGAGGAGGGGAGTTTCAGATAACACATTCGCTCGCTCAAGGTCGCTTCAATCAATTGACGCCACGGCTGGAAAGCTACGCTTCGGCTGGTTAGCCTCAATGGGTGGACAACCCCGGTATTGACGTCCTTCAACCAGCTTTCGCCCACACTGCTTGGCTGCGCAGGAATCTGATATTGTGTTCCGCTCGTGCAGTGCAAAGACTCAACACTGTCCCGTAAGAGCTAAGATAGATGACCAGACCGTTCTATGCCGTGAAGTAACCAGACCGTGCATCGTGCACGATCGTGAATCGGCCCAATGTGTGGCAAAATGTCACTGCAGAACGCGCTTTGCGTTGGGTCAGCCCGGAGGGCACTTTGGCGTCATGATGAGAAAGCAATGACGGCCTGCCCACCTGCAGGTGTGAAAGACGAAACACGAGCAACACGCTCCTAGATCCTTTCCTGGCGATGATCAAGGCGCAACTAATTGAGCCGCAGCTCTAATGCACGAAAGGAGGGTCGGGCGCAGCGTCATACAAGCGTTTCTTGAATAAGATAGGAAAGGTGCTTGACTGCTGTGTCAATGTGCTTGTATTATTTTTCTCCACGCCATGCAGAACCTGCTGCATCGAATGCTGTGTACCATGCCCCTTCTCCCCTATGCTGGTATTCCAATGGCGTAGAAATGACGACCAACCAAATGCTTTCCTAAAGAAATTCTCATGGCATAATGCTTTTACTGTGGAGCCGGTGTGAATTGACGTTGGTCGTAAAGTAAAGTTTCATGCGCCGACATTCCCACTCTTGTTGCTGGTATTCGGAGCCGGCGCCGGTCGATGGAACATCTGCACTAGCCGCCGGCCAATACCCGGCTCCAACTCTGTCCCGTCTCGTGCGATCTTGACCTCTCGATTCGCATTCCACGGGTTCCGTAGGCCGCGCGTGCGATAGAAGGGTAACCGGTTGGTCGCCATCCACTCAATCGAGAACTGCCGACCCCAATTCTGCCCGTCTTTTGCGCTACCCGTTCCACGAGTGATTTCCTTCTCCTCCGCACCGCCGTCTTCCTCCTCTTCTCGAATCGCCTCCCAGAAAATCGTTCCGCGCGCTGAGTCGTCGATGATTCGTCCTCGAGGAGCCGTCGACGTGGCTCCGGTTGGAATCGATTGCGGTGCGCCAATGGGCTCGGCCGTTGACCCTGTCGTCTCTTCAGTGCCGGCGTGATGCGACGACAGGGTGGCCAGATTGACGGGTTCACCAGCGATCGGTGAGGTCATGCGCGCATAGCCGAAGTACTCGCCCGACTTGTTGGCGGAAAAGATGAGGTAGACGTGGTCTGCCTGTTCGTAGGCGCGGTTGAAGGCCTCCTCGTTGTGCGACTGCGTTGCCCATGTTTTGTTGCGCACGCTGGCCTCGAGGTCCTGCGCTGTCAGACTCTTCACGATGAAGTACTTCTCGGGCACACGCGTGCCGGGAGAAATCGTCGAGGGTCCAGCGGCCGTCGGCTCAGGCGATTTGGCTGTCTCGGCAGCAGTGGTATCAGGTTGTCGACTTCGCGACGATTCAGGGCTTTCGGCCTGCTCTCGCGGATCGGGCGTGGCCACCAATGTTGGTTCGGGACTGGCAGATTCGGAAATAGCATCGGGAGTTGTGACGCTCGGGCTTGGTGCTGCGCTTCCTCGTCGTAATCGGCAGACCAACCGAACGCCGTGGAATCTCGAATCGTGAAATCGGCCCATCGCGCTCATGCAAGCCGCCTCGGTCCGGTAGTTGACGAACGCGCAATTGCTCTTTGAAATCAGAAAAACGCTCTCGATATCCTCTGTTGCCTCCCGCGAGAAGTGATCCTTCAAATCGATTACCGTCGCAGCTGGTGGAAGATTGCCGACCCATAGTGCATGTCCAGATTGCTTGGGTTTACGCGGCGGTCCGCGGGGGAAGCTGGGAACTGGACCTGTGTCTGTGGAACCACGACGAGAATACTGTCCTGCAATGCGAGACCTGTCAATGCGTGCGATTAAAGCAGCGCTACTGCGCGCTCTTACTGACCTGATTCTGGCTGCATCGGAACTGCAGGATGTCCGAACGACGAAGGCGGCGCAAAGCGAGGATCCAACTGTGAATACTGCGCCGCGTTTAGCGCGTAGGTGTAGGGGTCGACCGGCGAGAACGGAACCTGCTGTTGCATCGGGTAGCCCTGATGCCGCGCAGGCGATTGCATGCCAGGCCCACCGTGGCCGTACTGGGCTGCCATGAACTGCTGCTGTTGTGCGCGGCCTAAGGCGTGAGGATCGAAGCCAAGTGGTCGCGGGTACATCGGTTGGGCATGTTGGTACTGTACAGGAACAGGGTGATTTTGGTGAGAGACGTCGTGAGCGCCGTAGGGAATGCGAACGTTCATCGATGGATGGCCACCAGGAGGAAGCGCTCCGGCGATGGCGGACATGTCGTACGGCTGCTGGGCATATTGATTGATAACAGGTGAGCCATGTTGTACATAGTCGAACTGATTGTGAAACGGCGTACTGATTGTAATGACGATTGGAAATCAGAATGATTGTCTGAGTTGGATATCATGGGCCCAGTGACTTACCTCTCTGACTGTTGGACAGGCTGTAAGGAAGACGGACCAATAGCTTTCTCTGGGCTTTCAGGCGCCGGCGCCGGGGCGGGTCCAGACTCAGACATGATATCGATGTAATGCGGATCAAATGAGCGATGGACAAGACTTTTTGTTTGAAGAGGCTGGCGGTGAGATTGACGCCACGACGAATGCAATTGTCAGAAAGGGCTAAGCGATCATTATCGAAGCGAGGCGGCCAATAATGAGAGTAAGGGTCAAAGGAAATGAACGTTGGGTCTTCATGGCAGCACGCAACACAAGAGGGAGGGACGACATTCAAACCACAGCCCAGAGCAGCCACTGACGAAGGAGTTGGAAGACTAAAGATTGTCTCGTCGAACGACGAATGCCTCCGGCACGGTCGTGTGCATCATCGACGGCCTGCCCGACAGGTGGTAGCTTGAATTTCGGTGAGGGTTTTGCCCTGCATCAAGACCTGGTTCGACTATAGCTCAAAGGGCTTTCCGACGAAGGATTGAATTCCATTTTCTGAGCAAGTGAACATTGACATTCCCGGGCCGACAAACTCTTATGATAGGCCGTTAGAGGGTTTGTCCACAATTTTTTGTTCGGTAGCTTCCGTCGCCACGGTATTCCTAACGCTGTCCGGCGCGATATCGCAGAAGTTGTACCTGCTGGTGTTCGCGTAGGCACGAGAGAGGGAGAATGACAGACGGAGTCCGTGTGTGGCACAAGTGCATGTTACCTTAGTGCATTTGCCACCGGTCAGCTCCACAAAAGCGCCACAACCGGGGCCACGAAGCTACAACATTTGCCGAGGCGCATTGCGGCGCTCACAAGGTCATTGACTTTCTACTAACTGCCAGCATGTGTGCGACAGACACGATGAGCAACGTTCCCAGATTCGACCGCTTATCCCCGTGAAGCAACCTGTCACTCCGGTTCAAAGGGACTGTGGCGCTGTTTGAAGGTCCGGGGGACTAACATGTCGCCATGTAATTCCCGCGGCGATTGATCGGAGCCACTCAACGAAGCTACGCCGGCGCCAACCAATTGTTTGACCCGTATTTGATGGACGGATTGACAGGACGGGGGACACGGAATGGTCGGTAGAGGGCGAGCTGCCGCGCTGTTGCGCCATGGACGCTTGGTATCAGCAGTGCAGGAGAAAACGACGGCACGTTCCAAATAGGATGCAGGGTCGTGTATACAAGTCCACGGAGTGTATGGTGAGCTCGGCAAATTTGGCGTGCCCGTGTCCTTTGCTCACGATGCTGTGCGCCACTGGCAGCGCGGTTTGCAGTAGGCCCAATGGCCATCGAAGCCACCCACGGCTAACAGTGGCTTTGTGCGCCTTTGTACATACTCGAGGGATCTGTCAGACCTGCTGCAGACTACCACGAAACGGGGTAAAGCTGCTGGCCACCAGCGTCGAGCCGGCTGGACGCTTGTGGCGCTCCCTGCTGTCGGCCATACTCTCCCGACGCCCTTGCGGGAACGACGACGACCGCGACGACGTCGCGGTGGTTGAGGCTTCTCAGCCCAGTGGATGCGCGGGAGCATTACCCAACCTGTACTGGTTGGTGGCGCGCGGATCACCCACCAATCTGACAAGAAATGGGCATCAATCTGACACGCACATTTTAGTGAAAGGGTCATTTGGATGTGGACCCGACATGTTCGCTCAGGTACACTCGCGAGATCGGCCGTGGGAAGCACGCGGCTGAGAGACAGAATTTGATGACGCAATCATGCTTCTTGAGAGTACACAATCCACCCAATTCTTCCTTGCGGAAGAGTTTTGTAGCTCTTAGCGATCGGGTACGAACGTCAATGCATGGCACGGCACGGCGCGGGAAGGTGGATTAAAGCAATGTGGCCGATGATCGCATAAAGGGCAACGTCATGCACCGCTGCGTGATCGGCAGTCTAGTTGTGTGAGCCGACGTCGGGCCTGCGCGCCCTCCTTTCGCTGCCTTAACCCGGAACAAATGCGATGACTTAGGCGTGAATAGGGTTCGATGGAGTCGCGCCCGGTCGCCCGCCTGGCTACTTCGCGTTTCTCTGCTTGAACCAACCACATTTCTTCTCCACTGCTGACTGCGAGACGGAACGACCTCCCGAGGTCGTTGGAATGCTCAGCCATTGATGATTCGCGGCTCCAGATATGAGGGTGGCCGACGGGAGAAAACAAATTCTGTGCAGGCGCTCGCTGTGCGCCTCGCGGAAGTCTTCACTCCCGCGGCGCAGACGAACCACAAACGGAGCCGACTCCGCCCGAATTTACTGGCTTCTCCAAATGAAGCTGGGACCGCCGGCTTGTAGATCTGCGCACGACCACCCCCCACCGCCTCGAGGCCCACGTCTGACCTCGAGGCATCCACTGTAGATCGCGGGCCAGCGCGGTGCAGTCGTTGCAGTGTTGACGTGGTAGCCAAGCACTGTGGCTGGCGAGCCTCTCGCGGTGCGGTCGGGAAGTCAGGCATGGCCTGGCAGATGCCGCAATATCTGACCCCTATTCCGCGGGATTCATGTACTGTAGGATCGAGATGCAGCCTTGGAGCCGCCTTGCTGGGCTTCACGACTCGGACCCTGCTTGCTTCTCGGAACAGCAATCCATACATTCAGATCATGGCGATATACAGCATTGTGGGGTAATATATACTGACGCCGGTAGAGTTTTTTTTGGACGACGTGCTCTGATGACCATACGTGGATAAAAACTATCCGTAGCAGAACTGATGCGTAGGTCGGCTTGTAATACATTGAAATCAGCTGGTTGCTTGTTCCTACAGCAGCATGCGCCAGTGACGTAAGTGTCGGGCCTTCTATGTCATTGCACGCACACAATTGTAATGGGTCGTGACGTGAGATAACACAATGCGACAAGATCTCACCAAGCTTTCTGGAGATCAAAAAAGCCACGGTCATCGCACGATTGTTGTGTTGTATGACTCGGCACATATGTAATTTCAACAGCATGTCTTGTGGTATTGAACCCTTCTTCCTCAGCCCAACCGACTTCACCATTAAAACCTACAGAATGCCCGCACCTCCCGCCGATCATGCATCCTTAGTACGGAATGCCATTGGTCAGCAATTGATAGTAGTCGTAGACGCCTGTAGAGTAACTGCGTTCACTCCAATGAACCAGCTTCCGCACGAAGTCCGCAGCTTCCCGATCGGACTTCTCGAGCACAAAACGCTCCTTGAAGTGTTGGATCGTGGTTGGCTTGAAGCATGGCAGACCGGAATCCAGCATCATCTCTACAATATGCGCCAGCTGCTCCACATATTGGCGCGACGCGAGGAAGACCTTGACACACAGCTCCTCGAAGGCACGGAAGGGCTGGGATTGTGTCGAGCCACCCATGACTGCGACCATCTCCGGTGTGAGTTTGAACGGCGCTCGTTCAAATTTGACGCCACCAGGGACGATGTCAAAGCAGAAGCCAAAGTCGATGTGCAAGATGTGGCCGGCGTCGTCGACCATGATGTTGCCGTTGTGGCGATCTTTGAACTGTAAAAGGTAGGAGATAATCGAGTATGCAGCCATGCTCTTGATAAAATTGCTGCGGGCTTCCTGGAAGCGGATTGAATCTTCGTAGCCATATTTCGACACAAAGTACTCATAGAGTCCGTTCACAGCTTCACGCCCAAGCATATCACGGGAGATGGAGTTCGGCAGGACATCGATGACACCACAGCCAGGAGCGGTGGCTGTGACGCGGTATGGGAACACGTAGACGTCGAGGCCACAGTTGTTGAAAATCCCTCGGAAGGCGGCGATGAGCTGCAGAGCAAGAACATCTTGGCGACAGTCGTCGCCGACTTTAAAGATTGCTGACTGCCAGACTTCGTGTGTTCGACGCTTGACCAAATGCCCGTTGTGAGTTGGCTTGGTCTCCTGGGCATCAGTTTCAATCTCTTCTTTTCGGATGCGGAAAGTTGCCATGAACGGTGCTTTGGCGTGACTCTGAAGTGGCTTTCCGGATTTACGGTCGATACCGATCACAACTCCGTCAGGGTTACTCGGCAAATAAACCCCAACATCGAGCTCAATCTTGCGGAGTTCTTCTTCAATCTTCGCTTTCTTCTCCGGCTTAGGCTTCTTGATGAATGGTTTCAAGGTACCTGAGATGCCCGTGACCTTGCCGAAGAAGTCGAACTCGCGTTCATAGAACTCCTTGTCTTCCTTTGAAAAGCTCCTGATCAGGGCATCCATCACGGTGTCTAGCATAGGCTTGATCGAATCTGGTTCCTGCGAGTCTTCGTCCTTGTAGGCGTTCGCTTTCATGTTCCAGATGATTTGATGGGCAAACAATTGCGAAAACTTGGCCGTTTCAATGATGTATCGCGAAACATACCCGAGCGCATCGTATCGGAGTGCTTGGACGATTTGAGGAACATAGAAGAAAGTGACGTCCACCGAATGGCTTTCCAGTGTGCGGACAGCGTACTGTATCATCGAAGGGTCGTTGCCATACGACGGTAGGAAATAGGTCACCGCGGCCATAGGATTGACGGGGGCCCAGTAGAGGAGATATCTCAGACGCGACTTCACATCCGATGGTAGCTCAGCACCAAGCAAGACGCTCAATGCGTCTGGTTCATTCAGAGCCTGCTCTGGGTGGCTCATAAGTTGTGATCTTACAGCTTGGGCCATGCTCTTCGAATTTGGAAATCGCGCGGCAAGTTGGATTGCGATCCGAGGATCCTCGGCCCATGCTGTGCGTACCAGCGAGACAATAGTAGCCTCCTTGAATGTCGACTCGTGGTGAAGGATGAGCCCTCTGGATTCGTGAGCCAGAGGGGTGATCCACACCGTCAGTCGTCCAAGCTCTTGGTTGATCAGCTGCAGTAACAAGTCACGTTTCGACAACAACGCCGGCAGCGATTGGGTAGCTTTGACACCGATGGCGTCCAACGCACTCAGCATGTTCGTAACATCGCCGAGGAGTTTCACTTCGGCTTTGACCTGCAGCCTGTTGCTTCCAAAAGACCACCTGGGTGGAGCCGAGAACCACGATAGACCTGCGGAAATTATTGCGTCCTTGAATCGCCATTGTGTGGCGTAGCTTGACAGGGTGCTGCTCTCCAGTACTTTGAGGGCGAGAAGAATGATGTGGAAGTGTACCTCTCTGGCTAGCGGTTGGCTGACCGTATCGCGCATTGCGAGCAGGGTAATGCGCATGAGTCGAGCATAGATGTGTTCGACCGACGGCGATGTCAGCTTGGACGCACTAAAATGGCTGGACAAAAAGTGGGTCAGGCGGAGGTGAGGTGCGATCAAATTGCTTGCGAGCTGTTGTCGTTTCACGATTGCATCCCAGCTGGACGGCGCAAATTCCTCTTTTATGTAGAAGGGATCAAGGTGCGTGAACGCCTGATTGAAAAATCCCTTCTTCTGGCGGACAGAATTCTCCCAGCCTTGAGCGACCTCGACTAGGACTCGCGTCTCCAGACTTGGATTCTCTTTGATGACACCAAGCCACAAAGAGATGCCCAGATTGATTGACTGCTTGGTAAAGATGATGAAAGGGATACTGACAAGATCCTGGATAAGTGGGACACGATCGGATATGCTCCGGCTGAGGATCGCTGCTGCATTGCGTAGAGAATCGCGGACTTGAGAGAACGGAACAGTCTCGTGGTTGCGCAGCCTCTTGGCCAGGTCTCTGAGCTCGGCAGCTTCGTCTCGCACAGGCTTTACAGCATCGCTCACAGCGTCGTATGTTTTACCACTGTAATCCACAAGCGCCCAATCATCTTCGATTTTCAGCTTGCCATCGAGATGACGATACTCCTGGCGCGTGGTATATTGTGCAATGAAGTCGGACGCAGTGTTGACACCCATGTCGCGTTGGCGGTCGAGACTGGTCAGCCTTTGGTCACTAACCGGGACGATGGAGCCCATCTCAACGGCAAATGACCGTCCCAGTGCAATGTGGCCATAAGCACCATCGTCTTCATAATCTTCCAAATATGCTTGTAGCAGACCTTTCACGTCAAGAGGCGCGACTTGGATCGCTTTAGTAACCCAAGCTCGGCATCGCTTGTGGAAAGTGTTCAATGTGGTTTGACGATGGCTCAAATCGTCTGAAAGCTGGATGGAAACATTTCCTCTCTCCGATGAGTAACGCGATTTCAAGTCGTACTCATCTGTCTCAGCATCCAAGCAACTCTTCCACATCAGACTAAGAAGCTCGAGTAGAGCAAACAAAGAGGCCTTTTGGCAAAGAGCTGAAGGGATTTGAGAGATAATGCGATCACAAGCAGAGACCGAGGCATGCTGGACCTTAGGGATCCGGTGACAACAGCCTTCAAAGAAACTTGCAAGTTGAAGCGCGACCTGGGGTGCGGCAAAGTCTTGTCGGCTTCCCTTCAGCGCCTTTTGCAGGTAAGTATCGACACAATGATTAGCGAGTGCCAACACGCAGTTGCCCAGGGCTGTAGTCTTGACCTTGTTCTCAAGGAAGTACGGCAATACAGCAGTACAATCTCCCCCTCTGGCCCGGAGTGTGGAGATTAACAGAGCGGCGTTCAGGAAGACACACTCCGGATATCCTAAGCCCCTGATATCATGCTCACATTGTGGCAGGGCAGCAATGAGAGATTGTCTTTGCTGGGAAAGCTGCTGAGGGCCTGAGCCCCGACGCAATACAGGATTCAAGATGATGCTGCTCTCCGGCATGTCAACACGGTCCTCATCCACGAGTGGCAAGCTGTAGAGTGCGAGGATCTGAAGCTCTTCGGCATATTCCTTTGTAGCCTGCGAGACGAGGGTATAGCCGTGCACAACAAAGTTGAACCATGAGTCGCGACTGAGGCTGAGAAGTTCGTCCTCGTCATCGAACTTTGGTGTATGTTCTTTGTCCAGGGATACGAGCAAAGCCATCGGCCGGAAAACCTGCGCCATTAGTCTTGCTGCTAAAGCTGTGTCCGCAGACCGTCCTCCAGTAGATTCGCCACTGCTCACACATAGACTGGTCAAATGGAGAAGGTAGACCTCAAAGAATGGGGAATCTTTCTTGATCCAGGTGGCCAAACGATTTCGCGCCTCGGTTACGGCACTCAAAAGTAACGTGTTGTGTGAAACAGTTGCCTCACTTCCGATTCTTGCGTAGAGTCTCAGAAGACCCCTTAGCTCGTTAGCGCCTCCGCAGAGACCAAGTGCAGCAGTCTCGATAATGATCTTGGCGTCAACAGCTTGGCTGATCTTTCCGACTTTTTGGACGAGTACTGATATCACAAGTGCCGTGAGCTGGGTCTCGCTGCGAGCCACGGCAATCGCAACTATTGCCTGCACAACAGATGCATATACAATTGCTGTTTCTTCCTCATCACTGACAGCCAATGATATGGCACTGCCAAGACGTTGCTGTGATTGGTTTGCGGCGCCCTCCAGAATGGAAGATTTGCTGGCACCTTGCTCAGATGCGTTCGTGCTCAGAACATTTCCTAAGCTATAAAGAACGCTGATCGCATTGTCCTGTGGGAGATGCTTCAGAATGCGCGCGAGACACTCGCCTCCAACTGCAGCCGTTGGCGGCGTCATCCTTCCCTGGACCAGTAGGCGTGGTAGCGATCGGGTTAATCCGGAGGCCACCGGTGGTGAGATTCTAGACAATATGGCCATACACTTCAGTACCGTCTGGGCGAGTTCCTCGTCAGCCATTTGTGAAGCATCATTGGCCACGGGATCGAGCCAGTTCATCAGGCTGTCCGCAGTCGAATGCTCACGGTCGAGAAGCGCACAGCAAAGGAAGCTTCGCAGCGAACTCGCTTTGACATCTTTGGCTAGACGTTGCTGCCAAAGTGTGCCAATCAGTATGTAATCAGCATCGGCCTCCAAAAATTTCATCTCGTCAATAATGATCTCGGTATATGTTTGCAGCAGAGTGTCATGCTCTTGAAGGACTCCGCGGGGCAAGCGAGAATGCTGCTGCAACAAATAATCCAGCAGGCCAAGACGGGTCGGAGGCTGCTGTAACGGGAGCAGTGCTAGAACGCTTTCCTCGACAACGACAATAAATGCTTGATGCAAGAGCATCGCGCCAAGGGGCTGGCCTTTTGCAGCATAATGCTTGGTCCATCGTTTCCAGTCTTTGACCATACGCACAGATGTGCTTGCGTTGCGAACTGCTGACAGCCCATGCTCAAGGGTCACCATGTACTTTTCGGACAAGATGTTGCGCAGGCGGGAGGTAGTCTGGGAGCGCTGCTCGGGATCCCAAACTTGAACATACTTTGCGCTTGCATTCAGAAATCCAAGAAGAGAGACCGTGAACTGCATGACACTCAGGGTCTTCGCGTTAACCTCGATATCCACATTCTCTTCCCCAGCCGGTGGTGTCCATGATGCCTGATCGATGCTGTCGGCCAGAGCGTTGATCGTAGTGTCAATATAGGACCAAGCCTCGGTGCGTAACGAGGGGTGGTTGAGGCCAATGGCGAGGACAGCGGCTGTGAGGTCGTGGGAAAGAAGTTCCCAAGGGGGTAGATGTTGGTGTACCAGAGACGGCGTGAAAGCCTGCCTGTGTGCCTCGGAAACGTAGGGACCTAGCTGTCGCAACAGACTGGCGGCATCGTTTGTGGTTTGCACTAAGGGTGCTGCCTTACAAAGCGCAATCAACACCTCGAGCTCCCTGACACTCATTGGAACGGTGTATGTTGGCGCTGCTGGCCGGGGCTCGCCATTCGCCAGCCCATCTTCACGTTTTTCTCCGCTCTGCTTTCCGAGTGCGCATAATCGTTGAAGATCACGGTCGTCTTCGAGTGCGGCAGCGCTGGTCGCAGAGAGCGCTGCAAGCTTGTCGAGGGCATTGCGCCGGGTTGACCGGTTTGTCCTGTACACGTCGCTCAGCATGGCTGCGATGGGTGAATGCACCAAGGATGTGGGTACTGTAAGTGCACGAAAACTTACAGCCTCATGGTAGATAGCAGCTGGTTTTCTGCTGCTATGATACGTTATCCAACTCAAATGCGGGCCGGCGACGGATCTCCCCTGGGCTCCACGAATTGTGTGCACGTGTCGGGACACGCGCTTAATGACGTTAAGAGCTGAGTGAATGCAACGTGAACTTCAAGCGGTTGATTCTGTGAGCCGGAACGGGCTAGCGAACGGGGACATCCGTGTGCAAGCTGGTGCATGCTATCGATAAGAGCCAGGCACCTACGCGCGCCATTTCCGCGCTAACTGCGAACGAACCTGATGCCCTTCTTATGAGATATCATTGCCACTTTCACTCACTTCCGTTTCAATCGCGTGAAGCACAGCTATATCTGGAAGTTCGGCCAAATGACACAAGATCATCGCTGAAGCGTTAAGTCGCATCGAGCACTTGAGATGGCGCCATGTCGAGCACATGCGGTCGTGTCGGCATTATCGAGTGTCGTTCACTCTCACGATTTCCGCTCAATCTTGGTCGAAGCGGGTGGATTCACGCCCCTGAGATGGTTCCTGGACGACTGCGCGACACAGTATGCAGTAAAGGATGATCGTCCTCGAAAAAGGCAAAAGACCGGCAACGAAAAGTTTCACCAATTAGATTCACATCATTCCGCATCTAAGCCGTCAGAAAGCCCGTGTCTGTTCGAAGTAACGGTCGATTTCAAGTTCGATTCAATCGGGGATGCGGATTCTTCAGAAATTCTTCCACAGTCCAACGAGGTACCACTAAATCTACTGAATGTTGTGAGTTCGGATGGATGTTCAACGATTATGCTGGCGTCGACCCAGAGCAAGAGTCCTGTGCTCGAGATTGAATGCACTGAGCTTGCACATTCAGTTATGGAGTTGCTGAGCTCACCCATGTTCTGTCGCCGTTCACCTATTCATCATGGTCGTCAAAGTGGAAACGAATATCCGGCGTCTATATTAACGTGTACGATGACCCGAACGCTGATGACCGACGTATCGACAGTGCAGCTTAAGGCTTATTTACATTGGCGTCCTGGGTTTTCCGCATTTCCTCAAGGCGCTCCTCGCGGTACTTCCAAGGTTTATCCAGACTATGAGATCCTAGCACGAGCATTTCCCGACCAATCTCGCCCAAAGCTTCAGCAGAGACAATCATTCACACCTCATGAATTTTATGAGTGTGTTCATTCGACGAAGAAGCAAGGAAGCGAATCAGCAATTCCGGATCGAATTCTAGACAGCTCGCTCTACCCGTTCCAGCAGAGAGCAGTAGAATGGCTGCTGAGAAGAGAAGGCGTGGAGTATAGAGATCTGCATTTGGTAGATTTGCCACCATCTGTGAGGCGAGACCAGGATGTTCACCTGGAAGTGCCTGTGGTCGATCTCGATGGAAAAGGTTGCTTTGTAAACTACCTCCGTGGTACGATCTCGAACGTCAGTCAAGAAGACGGAGTTTGTCAAGTATCCGGCGGACTGCTCGCGGAAGAAATGGGCTTAGGGAAAACGGTCGAACTCATGGCTCTTATCTCACTCCATCGGCGGCCTCAGCTCATGAATGGCGCGATATTCCATGACGACGCCGGAATTGAGGTAATTCCGTCGAAGGCAACACTCATCATTACACCAATATCAATTCTGCAGCAGTGGAAATCCGAGCTTGAGCGGCACGCGCCTTCTTTGCGAGTGCTGCATTACGAGGGGGTACCCAGTGGTCATGATTACACCAAGAAAACATCTGCTCTTCTTCATGATCTCGCTTCAAACCACGATGTGGTGCTCGCGACGTACCACACGTTGGCGAAAGAGGTTCATTTCACCGAGGATCCACCAAAGAGGGATATGCGCAATGCCCCCCGATTTGAGCGGAAGCGTAGCCCGCTGGTCCAAATCCACTGGTGGCGCATTTGTCTTGATGAAGCACAAATGGTGGAGTCAGGCGTCACCAACGCTGCTCGAGTTGCATGTCGCCTTCCCCGTGTTCACAGTTGGGCGGTGTCTGGTACACCTCTGCGCAAAGACGTCCAGGATCTCTGCGGGTTGCTCGTATTTCTCAAGTATCGGCCGTTTAGCGACGATTTTCATCTTTGGAGCCATCTCCTCAACAATCATAGGCATCTTTTTCGTCAGATCTTCGGCAAGATTGCTCTCAGGCATACGAAAGCCATGATACGCGACGAGTTAGTTCTACCTCCTCAGAAACGTGTGGTAATTACCGTCCCATTTTCGGTTGTTGAACAGCAAAACTACACGCAAATGTTCGACGCAATGTGCCGCGAGGTAGAGCTCCAGCCTGACGGATCTCCTTTGAACGGGGACTGGAATCCAGAGGATACGAGAGTCATCGAGTCCATGCGGTCGTGGTTGACTCGACTCCGCCAAACATGTCTACACCCGCAGGTGGGTGTCAAGAACAGACGGGCTCTCGGGCGGGGCTCAGTGCCACTCCGAACGGTGTCTGAAGTTCTTGAAGTCATGATTGAACAGAATGAAGCGAGAATGCGTCAAGAAGAAAGACTTGCTATTTCTCATTCTTTGGACATAGCAAAAATCCTTGGAAACAATGAAAAAGACCCGTTGCGCAGCGAAAAAGCGCTCGCCATCTTTCGAGATGCGATGACGACATCTGATAAGATGGTTGAGGAGTGTCGAACACGCTTGAATGCAGCCCGGATTGCTCTCGATAAAAATGGGCAGGTCCTCGAAGACACAGACTCGGACGGCGAGGAATCATCTGGGAATGTCGGTCTCGTGGGGAACCTCAAGACTAATCTTCGCCATGCGCTGCAATTGCAACACACATGCATCTTCTTCGTCGCGACCGCGTACTACCAGATCAAGGCTAACGAGCACCTGACGGAGCCAGAATCTGCACGTTTCCACGAGCTTGAGGTTGAAGAGACCAACTTATACGATCGCGCCAAGGTAGTACGCAGAGAGATCTTGAAGCAATGTACGAAGAAAGTCGAGGCACAGATCGTCCAGATCGAATCGAGTGAATGGATCGTTATGCCGCGACCTGAACGTCTCGAGGACTTTGGCGGCATAGAAAGCAGACGGATAATGGAAAAATCAGATGAGCTATTTCGTATTCTCCGAGAACAAACTGAGGTCATTGTTGAGTGGCGGGCGAAAATGGCAAAGTATCTCATTCAGCCACTTGTAGACAGGGACGAAAGTGACGATATCACTGGTGAGGAATACGAAGAGTCTACCAAGCAGCAAGATGAGCTTTACGCATATTTTGATGCGTTCAAGGCCATGCAGGCCGATCTGAACACCCTTGTCACTGGAGAAAAAGCACCACTCATCGACCACGAAGTCAAATTTGCTATCAAGCAATCCAAGGCATATTACGATCCCGAGATTTCTGAGTCAAGAAGGCCCCAAGTTCACGCTCCAAAATTAGTTCTAGAGTTACTCAACCGCCGGAATGAGTTTAGGTCTCGCATCGAACAAGTAAGTTCAATTCGAGGCCTGCTTCAGGAGGCGCGTTCATTAGATTCTTCGCTAGCGGTCAATGAGGGTTCGTCACGAACAGTCGCAGAGCGAACAATCATCAAGCGCCAGCTTGTTACGCTTCAGAGGATTCTTGCTACATACAACAAGGTCATACTTGGACTGGAAAAAGAGCTATCACTGTTTCGCGTGACACAAAATCAGCGGGTGGAATTTTATCGTCAACTTCAAGAAATTTCCGATGATGTTGCTCCTTATAAGGATGAGCTTGACAAAGACTTGGACAACCGTGCACTTGCTGTTGCAGAGCATAAGGAGAGTCAATCCACCAAGCTGTTGGCACAATTAAGAACGAAACATCGCTTTCTCATGCACCTGCGGGAGGAATCAGGCGCACAATCTGGGCCAAAGCACTGTGTCATCTGCCAATCCTCCTTCGAACGCGGTGTGCTGACTGTTTGTGGGCATCAGTATTGCAAAGATTGTATTACCCATTGGTTCACGCAGTCCAAGACGTGCCCAATATGCAAGAGAAGACTTGGCAATGTTGATATTCACGACATTGTCTTGAAGCCTCAAGAACTTCGAGCACAGGAAGAGAAGCCTATGCACGAGCCGCTCCGAAGCACTCATACATCTTCTGGAAGTGCCTCGATATACTCCGATGTTGACACCCGCATGATGGACGACATCAAGGCCATTGACCTGCCGATTAGTTATGGAACCAAAATCGACACTCTAGGCAGACACCTTCACTACCTTCGAGAGAAGGACCCTGGAGCCAAGTCGATCGTCTTCTCGCAATACCGTGAATTCCTAGACGTCCTCTCCACGGCACTGACCCAATTTAAGATTGGCTTTGCGCGGTTCGGAAGACCTTCGGCAGCCGAAAGATTCAAACATGACGCAGCTGTGGACTGCCTTCTACTTGATGCAAAGACCGACTCCTCTGGTCTCACACTCGTTGCTGCCACGCAT
The DNA here is from genome assembly GCA_002368545.1 of Ramichloridium luteum. NCBI lineage: Eukaryota > Fungi > Ascomycota > Dothideomycetes > Mycosphaerellales > Dissoconiaceae > Ramichloridium > Ramichloridium luteum. The sequence continues at coordinate 1,572,276 of MTSC01000001.1, read as the reverse complement.
GTTTTCATATGCGAACCTCTCGTTCAGACCGCGGTCGAGCTGCAGGCTATTGCGCGTGTGCATCGAATCGGTCAAACCCGTCCGACCACGGTGTGGATGTATCTCGTGTCTGACACGGTCGAGGAAGCTATATATGACCTCTCGGTCGCTCGGCGGCTTGCACATGTCCAATCGCGCGCCACGAATCAGTCACTTCATGAAGTTGACCAGGGGCGACGCGATGCAAGCGCACCTGCGCCCCCGCTACTCCATGAGACAGCTATCGACGCTGCAAACTCCGAGGAACTCGAGTCAGCACCGTTGACGAAATTGCTGGTCGCTGGCAAGAGTGGTGGTGAGAGGGTTGACAACGACGACCTATGGCAATGTTTGTTTGGAAAGGCGAAATCTCATGCGGGCACGACGAGCTCAGCGTTACAAGGTGAGGTGGAAAGACATCTCCGAGCGGAAGCAGCAGAAGCTCGTCAGACAAGGGTCGATCTGGTGTCCTAGGCGAGTGTGTACGATCAAGTAAGGTTTCTCAGGTCGATCCCGCGATGGTCTGGCTATGCTCAGATGCAGTGACATGTGGCAAATGGAACTCCCAAGACGAACCACAATAGGCAACATAGCGGCACCAAGCCATCGTTATGCTCCCAGCATTGCGCCTGAGAAAGCATCTTCCATGCGATTGATAAGTCTCTACCGACTCAGTACTTCAATGCTTGCCACGCCCCGGCGCCATCATGGTAGGCGCAAGATTGCCTCAAAAGCAAACTCCTTTTCATGCGATGACAAGAGGCGGTCGCTAAAACGAAACGCCTGTGGCTGCTGTACAATGCCAAAATGCATTCTTTACCCCGGTTTGTGCTAGATCCCTTGCCCATGTGCGCCAGACTGAATAGCAAAATACATGTGGGAAGCAAGGATATCCCTGCACCACATGACGAAAACTCCTAAAATATCGGCGTGTTTCTTTTGGAGGTGTCAGAAGAAGAATTCAAGAGAGGACTTCCCTCATATGTCGGCTGTTAAAAAATTCATGCGTGGTCTGTGATCGTGCTCCTTTCAACGTGATTTGCTTCGTCGCGCATTCGATGTCTGCGACGGCGGCGAAGCCGAAGATGATGCTGCTGCGTTTGAAGCCTTCGGAACCTCCTCTTCACTGGCTGTGCGCGGCGTGATGCTCACTCGGTGGTCTTTACCACGGAATAGGTGGAGGCCGACATCCGTAGCCCGGTCAGCATAGCCATTGCCTGGGCGGCCAGGCAGGGGAAGTCGCATCGAGCCCTCTGCAATGAGGCCGGCGTTGCGCATGATGTCGAAGAACGCCGCCTCAGACTCATGTCGGGTCTTTGTGGCGACGACGATGACCGCTTTGGGCGAGCGCACGAGAAGGGAGAGCAGGGTACCGACCAGCGGCTCCAGCGTATCGGTATTATACGTGCACTCGCTCACCATAATGATGTGGTTGTTGCGCGCCTGCACAGCCTCCGGCAGAGTCTGAAGCCAGTCAAGTGCAAGGAATCGGGCGCGAGACGAGATGGCGGGTCGCATGCGCGCAATGTTGGCCTCCACGAGCTCGGCGGCTTCGGGGAGGTCAGTGAGCAAGACATCGCAGTCCGGGATTGACTGCGCAAGGGAGATGCCGACTGTGCCGACACCACATCCGAGCTCGAGGATATTCAACCGACGGTATGTCGCGGAAATGAGCGCATACTCGAGAAGTGGTAATGTCGATGGGTGTTCCAGCGAGATGGTCTCGTCGATGTGCTGCGCCAGGGCCTGACTGCCGTCCCATAGGTGACGTGCGATGCTGTCGCCGGCATCCTCCAAGAGTGACACGGGCCGCTCGGCTAGCGAGAGGAATCGTCTCTCCACTCGCCACCCGCTGTCAAATTGTCCCTTGACCGCATTCAATGGTCCACTCCATACATCACATATTGGCGGAACGAAGCCATTGCTCTTAAAATTCCTCACTTCTACATGCACACAGGCGGGCCATTCCACATCTTGCCGGGACAAGTCGAGGGATATGGCGAGCGAGCGATGACCGGCACGCCATTGGAGCTTGCGGCGCAGGTAGATGTCGGCGGTGACATCGAGAGAACAGAAGGTAACAACCAGATCAAGATCATCGGGGTAGAAGGTCTCGCCAAGGTCGGTGGTGACGGTAATGACGGCTTTGAGCAAGACGCTGGCGTTGTCGACATGCACCTTGGGCGTTTTTAGAAACCGGACTGTGAACGAGGCCAGGTCAGCCGCACGTTTGGGAGATCTGCAAGACTCGCGAGCACTAGATGTTGCGCACTGTAATGCATGATTGCAGCTTAAGACGATATTCTCCAGGATCGTGAACTGTCGTCTTCAGCCTTCGTCGTTGGCTCCCCCGGGCCACCACACCGTAGCCGCAGTATGGCGCCGCGGAAGGGTCTGTCGGAATGTGTGGATTCGAGTGAATAACAGAGAGAGCGGCATGGCCGTGACAGCGAGGGACGGGATTACCTTCAAGCCAACGCTGAGTCCGCTGGCAAATCAGTCCCGTCTCGGTTTGTGGATTAGGATGCAAGCGCGGTTGGTACAGCTCTTTCAGACCTATCTAGAACACCAGGCGAGCCGCACGCTTAAGAGTTTCTGCAGCATTAAGGGTCCATCGAACCACAACTACTGTCTAGCTTATTTTCTTAGCCGGCTGCGAAACGCGCTTAGAGGCACAAGAAGGCCGCTCGAGAGGCATGCTGGCTGCTACGATTTGTCGCATGATCGTGACAGTGGACAAGATCTAGGGAGCGGTATACGGTTCGGCTCAGTGTTCTTTCTAGTGATTTTTGCCTAGTTCGTCGCACTTGAGAGTGCCCGGGTTCCGCGGCTCGGCACCGCAGCCGATGGGACAACGCCGCAGGACCCACGATCGTGATTTCTTTGGCGGTCGAGACCCGTGGAGACCCATTTATTGATTCGACCTGATATATCCTGTGCCTGATACAAACGACTGGAAGTGGCGACAGACCATCGTTCCAATCAATCACCACGACTGGAAGGCTGTATGATAAGCGGGGTAATTGGAATTTATTCCGCGCCCTCACCATGTTCGATGAAACAGCCCGAGGCGTGGGGATCCTTCCACGCCTTCCCACAGCCCTGTAGATTTGCGACTTGATCCCTCACAGTGGCATCCTAGAGCGCGATGAGGTCTGAACTTTGCGGTTCGCACTCGCATTGTAATGACCCCCCGATCTGGTCGACGCGATGTTTATTTCAGTAAAATTCCAATTGCTCCTGCTTGACAAAATAGCAAGTTTTGCCTTGGGGCGACAATTAGATCGGCGTGAGCTCCATCGGCTACCAGGACCCGCTTGCCCACGAGTCAGGTGGCAGCAGATCAGATTATGGGCGCGTTCCCCGCCAGTTCTAGACCTCGAAGTCGCCAAGGCGATGACCCGATTTGCTCCCAACATCTCCACTTATACTTCCATTTCTTGTTCTACCTGTTGCAATGTAACCTCGACGGTGCAGAGGCACAGCGGATTTTGATTCTCCAGATCCTTGTGCAGAGTTCCGGTCGCAAGGAGATTGCATGAAAGACTCACTTTGTCCGTTGCTTTTCGCAAGGATATGCAGGCCTCGACCTTCTTGACTTTCGATCGTCCCTCAACCAAAGGCGGTCGCCTCGATGACAGTGGCGCTTCATCTTGCGATTGTACCGCGATATACAAGATCCTTGCATTATCGGCCCCCGCTCGCAGTCTCGGGGCTGCCCCAACATTTTCTATGACTCGTGCATGCAGCCGTAAGGCGGAAAGTGGCCACTCGCAGTAGCAGAAATCAGGCTGTCGGTCAAATCCAGCTGCAGCAGTATCGCGGCTGGGTGGTCGATAGGCACACGTACCCCGATACGACATTGGGCAGGTCACCAAGGGTTTTACGAGGTCACCTCGCGTTGTGTACTTGGGTATCTATATGGCGTCCAGATCATTCTTCGCATTTTGCGCAGAACCTGTTGGTGGTTCGGCTACCACACAACACAGTCTGCCTCTGCCGCTCGACTCCAATGTGGTGCCTCCGACCATTTCTTTGGATTGCTTTCGTCTCTCCTTCATCTGTCACCCCAATAGCCTTCTCTCATTGAATAGCGCGAACCGCCCTCGACCACAGTCAGGCTATTCCCTTGGTTGCTACCGGTAACAAATAGTTGCACCGTGTCCACAACATGCGTAATCCGTTATAGAGATGACGACATCCTCCAGGACGAACAGTACGGCCAAGTAATAGCTCGGTATGCCCTGACCATTTCGTGTGGTGGTAGCGGCAAAATGAAGACTGAATTGTCGGACGTCGGTCGTGCTTGTGTCGAATCGATCCTTGCGCTTAGCCAGTGGAGTGTGCTCGAGATGGCCAAGAACACAGAACTCTCGTGCATCAAGTCGGATACGCGTGTCTCGTACCAGTGTGATGTTGTGCCAGTGGAGAGGGTCGAGTTCCTTGGTGCTCGACGATTCCTTGTCTCTCAATCTTCATCGTCATCGCTCATCTCCATTTCAGAGCCATCGTCTTCCTCCTCTTCCCCTTCATCTTCACTACCCTCATGCTTCCGCTTCAATGCGCTTGCATCGATAGCTTTCGATGCTGTTCCTGCCTAGAACCCCAAACGCGGTCAGTCTGCTTGAAAGATCGCGCATATCTATGTGAGTATAAACTTACGGGAACAGTCGGCGCTGGGGGTAGATTGAAGCTGTTCAATGGGCCAGCAACTGTAGAACCTGGTGGAGCAGGAAGGCCACTCGGGGGCGGAGGAAGGCTGCCTGGAGGTCGGGGTAGACCTGCGGACGGTTGTTGTCCATTATTCGAAGTCGTTGGAGCTTTGTCGGGAGCCTCGAACGAGTGATCGACGGTAGTACCCAAAATCTTGTCCAGCGTCTTGGACCGATTTTTTGAGTAGCTGATTTTCTAAATGTGATATGCTATTAGTATAGGGCCCAGAGTCGCGCGCAAGTCCGAGGCGCTTACCATCGGGCGGTCCAGGAACATGGTGCCTTGGAGCCTTTCCATGGCGTACGTTGCGCTCTGCACGTCCTTCAACAATATGTGTGCCTGGCCTCGCATCTTCTCCGACTTCAACACAGTCACGTCAATTACTTGCGCCTCAGATGCAAATGTGATGTAGAGCAATCGCAGAAGATCTTCCTTCTTTTCCTTAACGGATAGATTTTGGATGTACAGCGATTGATTCGGTCGAAGATTCTGAGCTTTGACACCCGCGTTTCCATTGACCAAGGTCGCCGCCATTTTGAAAGATTTCCCCGACTAGCAGAGGCCAGTCAATCGTGAGCGGAGAGGACGCGTAGGTAATAGAACTTCCAGGGAACAGAGGACGACGCGTTTCAAGATAATTTCGAGTTCTCGCGAAACCTGCACCGAAAGTCCCCCGATTGCTGTCGCACTGCGGACCGTGCCGCCAATGAACGCACTCGTCAGCAAGGCCCCACTCTGGGGAACCCCCCGGCCAGGCATCATACATAGCTCTCTTCTGCAGTGACTCAAGCAGACACGCAGAACAACAGACACACGTCGAAGCAACAAGCACCAGACAGTCGAGACAACTCCCCTCCTGTCAGGCTGCAATTCTCGCATTCTAGTTTAATTCACAATAATTCCATACGGTCACGATGACCACTCCTCAAGTCAACCACCTTTTCCATGCGCCGATCAGCGACCACTCCTTCTCCGCGGACCGGAACACACTCGCTGTGTGCAAGGACAACAACGTAGAGCTGTATCGCAACTCTGGCTCTGGATTCAAGCTTCAAGATGAGCTGCGAGGGCACGACAAGACCGTCACTGGTGTGGACATCGCCCCGAACAGTGGCCGCATCGTAACGTCCAGTCAAGATCGTAATGCTTATGTCTGGGAGCCAAGCCAGACAGGCGATTGGAAGCCCACTCTTGTGCTACTTCGAATCAATCGAGCGGCTACTTGCGTTCGGTGGAGTCCGGGTGAGAACAAGTTTGCGGTCGGCAGTGGCGCCCGTATCATTGCCATCTGCTACTTCGAAGAGGAGAATGATTGGTGGGTGTCGAAGCATCTGAAGAAGCCTCTCCGTTCCACGGTTACCAGTGTCGCTTGGCACCCTAATTCCGTTCTTCTTGCTGCGGGAAGCACGGATGGGCACACACGTGTCTTCAGTTCATTCATCAAAGGCACAGATGAGCGACCGGAACCGAGCGTTTGGGGCGAGCGACTTCCATTCAACACCGTATGCGGAGAGTACCTGAATTCCACAGCTGGATGGATCCACAGCGTGGCTTTCTCGCCGTCTGGAGATGCTCTTGCTTTCACTGCTCACGACAGCAGCGTCACTGTGGTCTACCCAAGCGCACCAGAGCAGCCACCACGAGCTGTGATCTCAGTCTCAACCCAACTGCTGCCCTTCGCCGATCTCCTCTGGATCTCTGAATCGGAGCTTGTCTGCGCAGGCTATGATTGTGGAGTTTATCGCTTCGCGGGTAACGAATCCGGTTGGCAATTAACGGGTTCACTCGAGAAGTCTGCCGCAGCTGGAGCTGGTCAGGCTCGAGAAGAGACTGCTTTGAATATGTTCCGATCCATGGATCTCAAGGGCCGTAGTGGCACAGCAGATGATACGAAATTGCACACTGTCCATCAAAACACTATCAACACCGTCCGTGCTTACCAAGGCAACGGCGGGAACGTTTCCAAAATCAGCACAGGAGGTGTGGATGGCAGAGTCGTGATTTGGACTCTCTAAAAATGAGGCATCGCTTCAGTGCCCAAAAAATGGAACCAGGAAATCACGAAATTCCAACTCGTCAAATTGACCCTCATACACAACCGAAATCCTTCTCAATTGCAATATCGTGTCCGTCATCCGTGATCGCCCATACTCCCTTCTTAACATGATTCCTCAGAGGCTCCATATGACCTTTCAGATCGCCTCATATCCCATCCCCGAATAAGCAGCCAATAATTGGCTTCTAACACCGAGTGTGTCAGGCGATGCACTCCGCCGCCAACGCTTCGCCAGCAACGTCAGGCTCTTTCATTTATCCCTCGAACTTCTCCGGACACCGCACGTCTTGCAGCTTCCCCGAATTCCCGTCAGCCTTTGCAAAGGCTCTGTATCGCAACTCTTCATCTTCGGCGGTGGTACGAATCACCTTGGTGCAGTCCTTGTCAAGGCCCATGAAAATCGTATCCTTGTTGTGGAACAACTGATCAATCTGTTCCAGCGATCTTCCTGATGTCTCTACGCCGAAGAAGTAGGTCAGTGGGACAAATGAGGCACATACGATGGCCCAAATCCAGAAATAATTACCGCCAATCGAATTCAACCCAATCGGGGTGACTAAACCTCGAGTTAGTCATTAGAGTGCCTGCAAGGGTATATTCAGATCATGACTTACCCATGACCACCACAAAATTGGATATCCAGTGGCTGAAAACACCCACAGCGGTTGCCTTGTTTCGCACGCGGAGCGGTTGAATCTCAGCACTGTAGCTCCATGAGACGGGCAAAATTCCGAGGGTGAAGCAATCCAAGAAGAGGAACATGAAGGCGACCGCAGCCGCTGCGCTATCCCGCGTCTGTTTGATGAGGCATCCAGCAATCACGGCCATGCATATCGCGCAGCCAATGCTGGAGAATATCACGGTCCATCTCCGACCAATCCGATCGATGTACAGGTACGGCGGAATCGAGAACAATGCGTACTGTGTGAATGCAACGGATGCCAGTATCAACGCCATTGACGACGAAAAACCCAGATATGTTTCCAGAATGTAGGCCAAGTAATAGCAAAGCGCGTTGACTCCCGACCATTGGTTGTACAGGAATGGTCCACTTCCAATTATCACTCGGTGGAGATTGCGGGTTTTGTTCTTGTTGCTGAAGACTTCAGCCCATGATGGCTCACCATTCTGATCTTCTGCATGCACTGCTTCTAAGATCTCGTTGAGTTGGCCGATAACTTCGTCCTGCGATTTGAAAGGTCAGCCAGTCGGTTCGAATCAGAAGGATCCTGACTGCTTACGTCTTCCTCGTCTTTATCTAGTAAACGAGAGATTACATGTCGCGCCTTGTCAACTTGACCGTGCTTCGCCAGCCATCGCGGCGTCTCAACGATGAAAGGACAGCAAGCCAGAACGAGCATGGAGAAGAGAATCTGACATGCGATCGGAAATCTCCACTGCAGGCTAGAGTCCGCGAAAAGCGTGGCGAAGCATAGCCACGAGGCGATTGCAACACCAATAATGATCAGAACGGACTGCACGACGAGCAAAGCTCCACGGTTGTGCGTTGGGAGCGTTTCCGATTGCAGAATGGGAACAGCGACGGTTGAGAATCCGACACCAATGCCTCCGATGACACGCCCAGCGACCATTTGGCCATACGAGTAACATGCCGTCTGGATCGTCGCCCCAATAATAACTGATTGAATGAGCTTTCATTGGCAGTTTACAGATCAGTGTGAGGACTTACCGATGATGTTCGCGTAGATGATCGATCGCTTCCGCCCAATCGCCTCGCCCCAGACAAACGCTGCCACAGCTCCAATGGCGCATCCAATGTCGTAGATAGCCTGCAAGCAATAAAGATCTTTAGTCGAAGGTATCCTGACGAATATCAAGAAGCAACCCACCGTCACGAGCCCAGTCTGTGTCGGGTTAGGCTCACCTAACATCTCTTTGAACCTTGCTCCCGGTAAGACCCCTCCGAATAATCCTTGGTCATAACTGTGTGTCGATCAGCATCGGTTGAACGGGGGACGCGAACGATAATACGACGGTCAACGCACCCAAACAGAAGGAAATCTAAACCTGATGCTAGGAGGATCACTCCAATCAGTATTGATCCACGCAGTTCTAGGCTGCGAGCCATGGCTTATCCTTCGTTCAGTCGGCAAACACGGTGGTGAGGGGAAAAACAACCATGGAATATGGCCATGATCAAATCTGACGCTTATATATACACTGCGTCTTACACGCATACCTCCCGTGCAGGCCAATGCTTTTGCTAGGGCATCTTGGAACTCTTGGCTGCCCGCAAGGTCATCTTGCTGATCCTACCCTGCCGTGTCAGTGTTTCGCCCGGACGAACGGTTAGGGTTGAGCACCTGGAGGAGCGCTGCTTCCCCAGACTTTTTAGAGGAACCTGGGGAATCATGTATGACCGTTGCCCCGGCTTGCCAGGAATCGTAACGCAATGAACGATTCACATGGCATGTATACATGTATCGCGAGGTGACAGCATTGCTCTTGGCGAGTTCGAGTCTGACGGCTTTTTGATGGATTACCCGTTAGGGAAAGCCGACTGGCAATAAGGTAGGTCATATTCTGAACCACGCATTCCATTGGCAGATACTTGAGTTCTTGTCCCGAAGCAATACCGACCGTCGGAGTGGCATGCTGAAGCCGCGCGAGTGCCACGCGAACAAAAGGTGGTACACAGGAATCATCCCGTGGTAACATACATGTAGATGGTAATGCTCGAAATATCCGGGCTAATGATAGAGCGCGCCCAGGCAAGGGAGATGAAGTATATAACCCTGAAGATAACCCTAAGGGTTGAATAATTCCTCGGGCATCAAGTCTTTTGTGATGGAAGGTCTCCTTTCGTGTTCAAATCATGAAAGGAAGAGTGTACATAGTATATTTCAACACTATCTAGATATAGGGAAGACTTCTGCGATATATTTCAAGATGTATCATACAGCCGAATCGACGCGACAATAATAGTGTCGATTGCATAGCCACTACTCCTGCGATTGGCCAGCGAGCTTAGCGGCGCATTCAAACAATCGATCTCGAACCTCCTGCGAGCTGGCAATCCAATCTCTCGTAGCCTGCTCCAATTCGACCATGCTGTTGGCATCATCCATTGCAAAGACCTTGCGTTCCGTATTGGCATCGAAGCGAAAATACTGCAAGTCATTATTCTCATCGCCACGGCCCCGAATGCGCTGGATGTACCGCTCGAAATCTCGGTCTTTCGCCCTCGTGTTCACGACATACATCATGGACGCGATAAACTTGACGAATAGAAGTCCAGTCCATCGGAAATTAACGAGCGTGTCGTAAGAGCAGCCGAGGCTAACGATGCAAGAGGTCTCCGGTGCGGGTGCCTTCGGACCAACGAGATCATAACGCGCATTCCACAGCTGCTGCACTGGGTTATTGTTCAGCATGCCCCCATCCCAGAAAATCAGCTCTTTACCGGGCACTCCCATCGGGTTCCAGGACACTTGGGGAAAAAAGAATGGAGCAGCAGATGTAGCTCGTGTCGCAAGACTGATTGAAGCCTGTTCCAGTGCGCCGTGATCAGCGGCCTCGCGCGCGACAGGCGTCATTGGGCGGGAGTCCTCGGGCTGTGGATATGAACGGAAAAGCACTGATTCTCCTTTGTCGGCGAGAGTAGCACAAACGAACCTGTTGATCTTCAGCACTTATGACGCGATGACCAACGACGACAGTGCTTACATCTTGCCGGCATCAGGGTGGATCAGGCGAGCTTGACCAAGTTCATTCTTATCGGCACCGTCCAGTGGATGGTCTCGAACGCAGGTATTTATGGCCTTCTCAAGCGGGTCACTCTTGTAAATGGCACCACTGAGTAGGCTTTGCACATAGTCGCAGCCTTTCGCGAGGGTCTGGAAGAGACCGGGTGTCGTGATTGGTAGTCCAAGTACACGCGGAGCGAAGATGCTTTTGGCAAGCTTATGGTACTCATCGCGACAGTCCTTCGTGGTCATTTTCAAGCGGAAGAGCATCACGGCGATAAGTCCACCGGTGCTCGTCCCCGCCGCGAGTTCGAAGTAGTCGGCAGGCTTTCGGTCAGATTTATCCTTGGATCCACGCGATATTTCGATGTATTTTACTTTTTCCATGATCTCCTCGAGTATGACCAACGAGGAGACGCCTTTGACGCCGCCACCATCAAGAGACAATAGTCGAGCACCAGCTGAAGGCAAAGTGGGAGGACTGTGAGATTCCCGACTTGTGATAAGTTGACTGAGTTTCTCCATGATTTCGAATGCGAATTGTAGGTGATTGTGAGTTGCAAATTTATCTACGATGACCTGGGAGCCGGTCTGGACATATAGTCCACTTTGGACCCCAAAGCTGAACGTCTGCCATGATTTTCCACAACAAGAAGTTCTTATCTTTTTGGACCCAATGGGTTGTTCACACGATGGCACCCACCAATCGTCGCATAGGTGCGCGCGATGTGAGCGGCTTACATCAAGCTTAAGCTTTGCCTTCCTGAAGAGGCGCAGCCTGTAAGATGGTCAGATTGATCTGGGGCTTATTACGGCAGCGGGTTGCCTGACCTCACCGGAGCACCAAGAATAACACGCCACTGACCGACCGGTATTCGTCTTGTGCGAAGTTTTCACATCGTCAGTCTGGATGTTGGGACTCGAATGTCAGCTGCATGCAGCGTTCGTGATCGATATGCATCATTAGAGTAGTCTATCCTTGGTATTTGGAAGAAGCAGTGCTATTGGCAGAAACGACTTTCAGAAGGGCAAAAGTCAAACAACAATTCGCCTCCTCTGCTTAGCCTACAACGTCAGTCTCAAATTATCTCAGTCAAATGATTGCTGTGAATTCATGTTGAAGTCCTCTGCACTTTCTGACGAATACGGCATTATGTAGTCCGGCTGTTCTCGAGCTTGGTAGCCAGAATGTCCGTCGCCCCAAGCTCAATAAGTTGATCCATTACATTGGCAAGTTCTTTCCGCATTACCATGGCTGACACTGCGACCCAGTTCTCCTCCTCTAGGCTAGTCACGGTTGGTGCTCGCTTTCCGGGGGTGATCTTGCTAGCTGCTTCCAGATTCTTGCGCTCCACGTTGTACGCGCATAGCACGTATTTCTGGGCGGTGATCACGCCACGGATGCGGCTGGTAATGAGGCTAACGAGCTTAGGATCTGACGGGTGCTTCGACGAAATGAGTACGGCGGTCGATTCGACAACCGTGGCGATCGCCTTCAGGCCGGCTGCGCGCATCGTCTCTCCAGACTCTGTGAATGACATCAGAAATATTCTTACATTGCGCGGCAAAGACGATTTACTCACCAACGAGGTCGACGATTCCATCTGCGACTCCGAGTGCGCAAGCAGCCTCAACACTTCCGCCTACGAATTTGATGCTCGTGGCCAGCTTCGCTGGCCCGCTCTCCCCGTTCGCAGCCGCTGGTGAGGCCTTTTGCTCCAGATCGCGGAAGTATTGTTCCGAAAGGTTCGTGAAGCTGGTAACGATGTTCTTTCCAACTAGTTGCTCAGGGGTTTGGATGCTCCCATTCTCGGGGACTTGGACCTGGAGTTTACAGCGTCCAAATTCGAGGTCCATCAGTTCTTCCACACCAGTCGTTGCTGTTGGTGGTACGATCGCCTCATGTTCAGCGACTTGGTCTCGTCCCGTGATTCCTAGGTCCACACGGCCTTCTCCAACGAAGGTCGGGATATCTGCTGCGGGCAAGAAGACCAACGCGAGCGGTAAATTCTTGACGAGAGCAATGTCTAGTCTATTGTGACGATGGAATTGGATGTCAGAACCTGATAGGAGATCAAGACATGCTTGTTGCAAGCGGCCCTTCTTAGGAACGGCGAACAACAGACGATCGTTTAAACTGTTGTGATGTCAGTCTCAAATCTTGAGGTCGTGACCGATATCGGCAGAGAAACGGACTGGTTGACTAATTCCATTGTGAAATGCTTCACTCTTGTTCATACAGTCGCTGTCTGAAGACAGATAATGTGAGCGTTTCGAAGTGAGTGGTATACGTATTCGTTGTTGGACGAACCAAATCAATGACTCCGATAAAGGATCTTTGTGGACCCCGCTCCGGTTATGAGGACACTGATGGCGACAATGAGCAAAGTTAATGCACGAGTCCGAAAACTTTCGAATTGATTAATATTTTGCAACTATTAATCACGGTCAGAACGTGTTGGACTCCAGAGTACCCGTGCCTTTGGGAGAAGCTTGCGATTGGTCTGATTCACATGCAAAAATCCCAATCTTCTTCCAATGCATCGCTCCGTGACTCGGCGGGGTCCCGCCGGTCGGGTTCATCATGGTAGATGACTAAGCGTTTGAGGGCATCCCATCCGGAGCGGAAAAACTTTAGACCGATTTTCGCAAATTCGTCGTCTTGGCGGCTGGAAAGTGCGTGCACCACGAGGCTTTTGAGAGAGACCATCTCCACCGACGTATATCGTGATCAACATCTACAACTCAAGAACCGACTAGCGCAAATACACGTCGCAACCATGGATTCTGCTAAGTGAGTCATGTCGCGAATTACGGGAAGGTGCCGTGACTGACAAAATCGCAGGGTTCCCGTTAAGCTCGTCAAGGTCACCCGCGTGCTCGGCCGCACTGGTACGTTCTAGGAGATGGAGAAGGAAATCGGGAGAGGAGGAAATAATAACATCTGGCAAACAGGTTCTCGTGGTGGTGTCACTCAAGTTCGCGTTGAGTTCATGGACGACACGACCCGCAGCATCATCCGGAACGTCAAGGGCCCAGGTAGGACAATACATTTTCTCAAAGCGGTCGCAAAATCGCTAATTTGTCGATCAGTCCGCGAGGATGACATTCTCTGCCTGCTCGAGTCTGAGCGTGAGGCTCGGAGACTGAGATAAGTGCAGCATGAGGGATTATGCATGAAAGTTGGGAACGGCGGTCAAGGGAAAGCTGAAAGAGATGTGATTTCGGGGGCGTTCGCCCATCGGCTCTGGCGCAATTGCTGTGATTACGTTCGGCAGATTTTACGACTGCCCTGCATACATTCAATCATCAACAACGGCCTCCCCTCTCGAGATCCAGATGCCCGATCGCATGTGACTAAGAGATGCCACGGCAGACGACCATTGACGTCTCGCCCCGAGATGAATGTCAAGACTTGGTCCGCAGTGGATTGCACATGCAGCAGATTGGAGAGAATCCTGTTCTCAAACCCCAGACACGTCTACCACGAAAGCTCTTCTGCTGAAATCAACTGTGCTTACTTGTGCGATGTGTTTGGACGATGCCTTCCACGGTCACAATTCGCCTTGTATGTCATGTTGACCCAATCATTCATGACCGCGTGCAAAATGTATGGAGCGTCCTGACCATGCCATACCCCTGCTTGATGCTCTTGACCTGCTCGTCAAATCTCCTTGCAGTAATACTCCGTTGACCTCTGGCAACTGGTCACTTCTTGAACTTGTTCGAGAACTGGTGGAGGAAGCAGGTGAAAGACTTCAACTCTATTCGAACCCTCGATGGAAGCAACCACAAATTGTGCCAATCAGGCTTCGTAAGTCGAGATTCCGCTCCCGCTTCCGGAACGTGCCTTCCGCTTTCGGGCAGTACAGAGCAATTCTGAGGAAGTTGATGATCCACGAGAGGTACTGTAGAATTGCGTCCAATGGCGATGCATGTCGCAAAGTACCTAGGTTGTGAATGCAAAATGTTCAGCGCAGTCCAATCGACTGATTGGACGTTACAACGACTTGCAGCACTTCTTATGGCACGCAGAGTTTCAGCGCGGCCGCCGCTGGTTCCCCATGATGCTACAGTGGACTTGCAGCGGTGATGGGGCCATTGGGTGGGCCGGCCAATAACCACGACCAAGTCCTTTCCAGTCACACGTGACGGAGTCCGGATGCCATCTCCTCTGCCAATGGCAAGAGCCATCCACCGACCATCGGGATATGTAGTCTGGACTACGAAGCTGACATAACTCAGAGACTGTGTAAATTAACCACGGCGTCCAATAATATCTTCAAGTCAGCTCAAGACCTGGAAGTCTAGTTCCTGGAGCTACGCGCTTCGAGATGCCCGCATGTCCTCTCAGCAAACATCAGCGATTGGAGTATGCAAGCGAATTCGATCGTGACGCGTCCATGCAACGGTCATTGCGCGTCTTCGGATCATAGGATGATCATTCGATGCTGCAATGATCGCGAATTTCGGCCTTAGCGAGTAATCCCGGCAGAGCCTCGTCACATTTGAGAGGAAGGTCAGCGTTCCATCGAGAGCGTCAACCTGTCCAATCGGGTTGGACGGTACAAGCTCGGTAGAGGGGCCGTGAAATGCTGATGTTCGGGAATGATGTTATCCGCGGTGATCTTCAGCTGCTCTGGTAATTCACTTGAAGATCGACAGCCAATCGAACGTCGATCGCTTCGCACGCAGCGCCTTCTCTCCTCCTCAATCTAGTCTAACAGCCATCGATTGTCGTCGATCAATGCCCGAATCAACTGAGAGATTCTGACGGCAGTGCGCCTGTGCTTCAATTGTTAATCAGAAGAGGCATCTCCGAGTCGTGCTACACTGATGGCCCGTGTCATAAGCAGTGGTGTGACGTTGCTGCTGGGGGTGAGTTCGGCCATGCCGACCAAATCGTTGTACCTGGAGGATAAAAAGGGTAATGATCAGCGGATCTGCCATGCATTGGCAACCTAGTAATGAACATGTTTCGCAGTGCTGAGAGGTTGATGTGGCTCAGCACTGGTAGAATGGTGTGTAGACAAGTGCGTTCCGGATGATATGGAGTGTGTAAAGAGTGGCGTGCTAAGACAAAAATGGCATTTCTCCCGGCATGTAGGTTGCGTTTAGTTACAAGGTATTCCTACCTGAGCAGCGTGCATAGGTAGTTAGGGTTGTTGCATTCAATGGAATTGCATGCATGGCATAAAGGCGGCATGTTCGACATCACGATGCGGACCGATGCCGCACGGCACGGGACTAAGCCTTGTGGCCGCCATGCTGTGATTGGCACAAGAAGCGGACATGGACCAAGGCAGTAGGTGGGATGTTGATCATCGGAAATTTTCAAAGTTCAACAGCCGCCGCGCGCCGACAGACGGGCAGCGCACCACGCCTCCAGACGCCGAAAATGGCCGCCAAAGCTTCTAATTTTGTGCACTTACACCATTAAAGCAGCTATTACGGATGCCATACAACCACCATCATTGTGGCTGCGCACGCTGCAAGAGCTGATCGCATCGGGTGATCTGCAAGCACGACTGGGAGTGCCTGACGCTTTCGTGCTGAGCCGGTCATGCCTTAGCTCTCGGCGACTGTTGGCGTTCATGGCGGATTTGCGCGAGTGGAGTCGGGCATTCGTTGCCCAGCGTTGCGATCCCATCAACGGGTAGTCGTCATTAGTGAACCCTGTCCAGCTGACGGCGAACATCCTGCACTGCAGGTCCCGGCTGCGCTCGACACAATGACCCACCCTTGGCGCATGATGGATTGCAAGACCTTCCGAGACAACGGGTCGGATCACCTTCGGATCCTCACAAGGGTCCTGTCGGGTGCTTATCCACGAAAGGTCGCCATCCATCTGTCGCGCGGGAGCGAAGTCGGCGAAGCCGTGGACGATTCAATTGGCGTCGACCATGACCAACGTCGACGTCGACAAGGGGGAGCAAGATGGAGTCCGCGGCCGCGTCCAAGGGCTGTAATTGGCGACTTCGACGCCCTCTGTTGTTCGTAAGCAGTCCAACGTGATGATGAAGACAATGACAGGGCGCCGGCCAATGACCGTCCTGAGATGCTTTGCCAGGGGTTTGACGCCAGCGCCAACCATGCTCCCCCGCAACGCTTTCCGCGCTGGCGTTCAGCTCGCGAGGCACGCCAGTTTCATTCGTATAGCTGAGCGTGGCGACAACTCCTCTTGAAACAAAATTACCTCCGGTCTAGCTGGAATTCCCGCTGTAGTGTGTACAGCTAAAGCAGATCGTGTGGTGCAGAACATGTGCCGGTAATGCCTGCGGTGCAACGAACCAGCGCTTACTCTCCCCCAGCTTGCTCGTCGACCCATAGCCAAAGCCTGAGCCTCAGGCTAATCCATTGGCTCCCCCGATCAGTGTGTTGTCGCCGGCCATCCATGCTGGCGGACATGACCTCGCCACTGTCTTGTCGCTCTCGTGCGATGCAATACAGAGTTGCCCGATGGAGATAAACCAGAAAATGAAGATCCCTTGCCGGAGGCCACTGGCAGCCAAACCGTTGCCACTGGCGAGTTTCGTTAGTATCGCAATCGCGATGTATTGGCTTCATGGCTCCTCTTTTACAGCTCTGAAGTTGCTGCGATGCGCATGGTGATTGCAGGGCCCCTGATTGACAGCATAGCATCACCATCATGTTCTTATATGATCAAAGAGTGCCACCTGTGGCCATTGACATTGAACTTGTTGTTCGTTAGCTCAATCCACAAAGCTACAATCGGAATCCACATACGCGGACATGGCACCACGGACCACCGACAAAAGAGGAAGCGGTCACTCGGGAAGGAGCGGGTCCAACTCGCCGACAGCCAGCCGATCCGAAAGCAACAGTAGTACGTCGTACAGACTCATCCATTACATCAACGTTAAAATGTCACAAGAATCTCACGGTCAAACAGGCAGCAAAGCATCCTCACCGGCCGAATCGATTAATTTTCGATTCCTGAATTTCGCAAGCCCATCGGACCAAAGAAATGCGCAGATTCGACGGGACATTCGCAGCCATGTGCGTTCATCGACCTGGTCGGCGAATACATTTACTCCTTATTGACCGAAACCTCTATTACACAGGTCACATCGAGGCAGCACCGCATACAGAGACGAGTTCTCGCCGAACAAGCACAGGTCGGTCGTGTGTCACCTTCTGAGACGGATTCGCCCACACACACCGACGCCGCAACATCCGAAGTCGAAGCAAGCAGCGCTGATGAAGCTTCACCGCCGCATTCACCCGGAGATGCTACGCCATCACCACCAGTGCCGCTGCGTCGAATCAACATAGCCGAGCTGTATCCCACAGAATGGCATCCGTATCTTCCGCCGATCATGGTGAGTCAGGCCGGAGCACCACAGCGAAGACGAGATCTGACCACGTCTACAGGACCACTACCTGACAAACATGGCGATCGACGTGCCCAACAATGATGCCGCATTACGAGTATTGCTTGGAACACATTTCATGCCCGTCATTCTCTCCGACCCAGCGCCTTTGCATGCGCTGATGGTCACAGCCGCGGCGCATTACGCCAAGTTACAAGGGCCACAGTCACACAACATCAACCTTCTGCAACTAAAAGGTATGGCGATTCAGGAGATCAATCGTGCACTCACAGACCATCGCTCTGGTGGCCGGTCAATATCAGACCAATTGATAATCGCCGTCGCCAAGATGGCCACGTTCGAACTCCTGTTCGGCCATCAAGAAACATTCCACACACACATGACTGGACTACAACGCATGGTCAGTCTACGAGGAGGCCTTCCAGCGCTGGGCTGCAATGGCATGCTGGAGCGCAGCCTCCTCTGGCTCGATGCGAATGCCGCACACATCCGCGGTGTACTGTATTTCCCTCCTGGCTCCTATTCATCTCGCTCTGGCCATCCTCCAGCCGACCAGACCGTCTTCGTCTGGGGTTCACAAGCGCCCTCGCCCTGAAGGCAGCTCTCCAAGCGATGCGCACCTCACAAGGTGCTTTTGTTGTATACTACGCGGCGTCGTTTCGTCAATTACCGTTCGTCCAGACTGGTATTTGGTTCGATTTCTCTCGGCAATAGGCGCTTGCCGCTCTCAAGCCTCGTTTCGTTCGACGGACTCAAACCAGGGAGGCTTCGTGTACTTCTTTACCGCACACTTCAAGGTCTGGAAGTGCAGGCACTGACAGAACCTGGTCATTTTATCCGCGACCGTAATTTCGCGAGCGCGATCATCATCATCTGGCAGCCAGTTCAGGAAGGACTGCACCTGGGCTTCGACGATTCCCAGATTCGCTCATATACCAAGTTCAATTGTGTTGCATAGACACTTACCAGTTGTTCCTACCTGTCACAATTCATGTCTCGCTCTCAACTGCCACGTATTTTATTAGATAGGAGATGGGAATAAGTTAGGGAAAACACCTCTGGCTCCGGCTGGCAGGGAAGAGGCCAGTCGGGACCACATGTGTGTAGCGCGCACAGGGCGTGCGAACCTGTCTACACCTGTTCCAAGAGCCTTGAGTAACCCGCGTTGATGAATTGAGACGGGTTGCGCAACGATCTCATGTGCATATGAGCCGAGGACCCGCCTGGCCAGTGGGAAAAGAGAGCAGATTGGCAGATCGAACCCATGCAAGACGAAATGAAAAGGCCACGAGCACGATCGGCCCCAAATCCAGTCCAAGTGTCATAACATATGCTTAAGATGCCACTGGGCTGGCCGCCCATTGTCGTTGTTTCACAGGGTCAACCACGCCGGCTCCAGTGACCTAAGAGCCTATCTTTTCCCCAACTAAGCAGGCGCTGCGCAGCCTCCAGAGTACGTGAAAAGCTCCAGACAGTCTGTCGGTGGCTCGAAACCAGCCCAGCAAAACCATTCATCCGGCCAGCAAAATTTCCCACCAACCCGTGGGGAAGCCATAATTTTTCCCCCCTCCAACGCTGGTCGGCACTCGCTGGCATACTGTGGTGTCGAAGGTACCCGCGCGACCACGGAAGTGCAGCGGGAGGATCTGCATGACATGCGCAGCCAAAGTGCGCTAGACCTAAAACCGCAGTCACACATTGAAGGGCAAAAATCTAGGTCGTTCGCTCGCGGGTCGGGCTTTTTGCTTTAGGGCACCGCCGCACAGCAGCGGCAGCAACCTTGAAGCATCGCTCTCGAGGGCAAGCCCGCGGCAGCGACGGCGGCGGCGGCGGAGTTCCTGTAGCCCAACGACGATTTACTCGATGCGTCGAGACTTCCGAAGTCGGATGTTCCCCGTGGGTGCAGGTGGGCAAAGAATAGAAACCACAGAAAAAAAACGAGAACAGATCTGCCGAAATTGAGTCGTTCAAAATCGAGAAGTCGCGTGCTGCATTGGGCGTGTCGTGTTTCAGAATCGGCGCGCACCAATTATCGTCCTCTGTGAAGATGACCTGTTGTTACATGTGTGCTATAGACTGGGATCTGGAAACAACACGGAAGAGAAGAAAAAGGTCATGCCATGTGCGCGCCGCATGTCATCGTCGCCGCGCAGCCGTTCGATCCTCCTCCCCTCGGGCCCGGAGAGGGCGAGATCGGCAAGTCCGGGCAGCGAGGGTCTTCATGCCCTTTGACGTCGCAACCCCGTCACGCCGTCGAACCCGTCCAGCCGGGCTGCCTGCCGGTCACGTCAGTAGCTGGGCCTGCCTGGGGCAGCCCCGGAGTGGTTTCCTGATGAGGGGAAGTTTGTGTTTAAAATAGTCCAACGGTGCGAAGGGTCAACAACGGTCGGAGTCACCAAGTGTCACCTACCTTAGTCACAAACTATCTCATTCATGCAAAGTCATCGTGATTCGACTTGTTACAATGATGTGCTCTCCAATGTCTGGGACGAAAGATCAACGATAGGTCCATCAATCGACGGCACCATTTGCAGAACAGCGCTGACACATCGTACGAGGAAATTCACACGATTGGATAACGAAATATTCAGGTCAGATATTCACATCCAATGACGGAGCTCTAACTCGAGCTATCATCAAGTCGCGGTAGCGACCAGGAGCACGCAAGGCGTTCCCATTCGTAATCAATCAATCTTAAATCGTACGTGGTCCAGGGGCGCTTTCGTAAGCATCCACGCTATTGTGACCCGCTTCGCTTCATCTCGCTGTTCACTGCTGCACACCTCTTGCTGGCATCTGCCTCATTACACTATCGCCTCGACGTATCGAGACCTCCAAATGAGTGTGGGGTTCGCGGTGGTGTACAGTTCACTTGACAATCTTGCAGATCAGGTCCTGCGAGTCGACGGAATCGCCCTCCTTGACGACGAGGCCTTCGACCTTTCCGGAGTGAGGAGCGGAGATGACCATTTCCTGGAAGAGACGGACGTGTTAGCTTCAAAAACAGGATAACGGCAGGAAAAGGAGTGGAATGTAAGATACGCACCATCTTCATGGCGTTCAAGATGGCAATCGGGTCACCCTTGTTGACCTCACCGCCCTCCTTGATACGGACATCGATGACCATACCACTCATGGGGGCGCCGACCTGGCTGCTGTCGCTGGCATCGGCCTTCGGGCGGCTCTTGTTCTCGATACCGGCGTGCTTGTCGGTGACGGTGACCTGTCGGATCTCTCCGTTGAGCTCAAAAAACACCTCACGCTGGCCGGTCTGCTCGCTGATGGGACCGACAGCGAGGAGCTTGAGGATCAGGACCTTGCCCTGCTCCAGCTCGATGTGGAACTCCTCGCCGATCTCGGGCTTGTTGAGGAAGTAGCGGGTCGGGACGACAGAGAGATCGCCGTACTTGGCGACGAACTTCTTGTACTCGTCGAAAACCTTCGGGTACATGACGTAGCTGGCAACCTCGGTCTCGGAGCAACCACCGTAGGTCTCCTTCAGCTTGGCACGGACATCGTCGAAGTTGATGGGGTCGAAGTAAAGACCAGGGCGCTTGTCCATCTTGCGGCGGTTGCGGAGCGCCTTGGTTCGGAGAGGCTCCGGGAAGCCACCGTAGGGTTGGCCCATGAGACCTTCGAAGAACTCCAGCACCGACGACGGGAAGTCGAGCTGCTCGGCCTTCTCGTAGACACCGTTGAGGTCGAGGTTGTTGGCGACCATGAACTGGGCAAGATCACCGACGACCTTGGACGTAGGAGTGACCTTGACGATGTCACCCAGGGCATCGTTGGCTTGCTCGTAGGCCTTCTTGGTCTGAGCCCACTTCTCACCAAGACCTTGCTGGGAAGCTTGGAAGATCAGGTTGGTAAGTTGGCCACCCGGAATCTCGTGCTCGTACACCTCAGGGTCCGGTCCAGTGAGACCAGCCTCGAAAGGCGAGTAGACAAGACGGACTTGAGCCCAGTAGGCGTCAATTTGACGAAGGTGGTGTGCATTGAGTCCAGTCTCGTACTCGCTGCCCTCCAGAGAGGCGACGAGAGCACCAATGCTGGGCTGAGAAGTAGTGCCGGACAAGCTGTCAGTAGCGGCATCCACGGCATCAGCGCCAGCCTGCGCTGCGGCCACCATCGACGCAACACCAGTACCGGCGGAGTCGTGAGTATGGACGTGAATCGGGAGATCCGGGTACTTCTTGCGGATGGAACCCACAAGGAGCGTGGCAGCCTTGGGCTTGAGGACCTGCAATTGTTCAGTGAATGTTTCGTGGATGTCGGGGAATCTTCTGAACTTACACCAGCCATGTCCTTCAGACCGAGAATGTGTGCACCCATGCCAACAATTTTGTCGACAACACCCATGTAGTACTCGAGGTTGTACTTCTTGCTCGGGTTCAACATGTCACCACTGTAGCAGACGGTACCTTCAGCGACACCGCCGGCCTTGAGGACAGCCTTGATACCGACTTCGAGCTGCTCAACGTCGTTCAGGGCGTCGAAGACACGGAAGATGTCCATGCCGTTCTTCTTGGCCTCCAAACAGAAGTGGTAGATGGCGTTATCGGGCAGCGATGAGTACGCGACACCGTTGGCGCCACGGAGCAGCATCTGGAACGGAATGTTGGGGACTAGTTCAGTTAGCATCTTTACATGCGTCGGTTTCCTCGAAGATCAGAGAACTTACCAGCCTTGCGCATCTTGCGGAGACGGTCCCACGGATCCTCGTACAGGAAGCGCATGGCAACATCGAAGGTGGCACCTCCCCAGCACTCAAGAGCCCAGGCGTTGCTCAGCGCGTAGGTGGTCTCGCGGGCGATGTTCAGCAAGTCGATCGTGCGCATGCGAGTCGCGAGGAGGGACTGGTGGGCGTCACGCCAGGTGGTGTCCATAATCAAAGTGCCCTTGTTTGCTCTTACAGCTTTCGCGAAGGCCTCCGGACCTTGCTCGGTAATGATGTTCCTCCAGCCCTTCGAGCACGGCTTGGAGATGTCGATCGGCTTATCATCGTGGTCGGTGAGGACAGGAATGACGACGTCGCTCTTGAGCTTCGACTCGCCGATCTGGCCGACGACTTGCGGGCCGTTGACCGTAAGCTCGGCAAGGTAGCTGAGCAGCTTCTGGGCACGGTTCTGGCTGCCAATAAGCGTGAAGAGCTCCGGAGTGTCGTCGATGAACGTAGTCCAGCAGTTTCCGTCGATGAACGTCTGGTGGGTGAGCAGCGATGCCAGGAAAGGAATGTTGCTCTTGACGCCACGAATACGGAACTCAACAAGCGCACGTAGAACCTTTCTCCGGGCAATCTCGTAGGTTGAGCCGTGGCAAGTGCACTTCACCAACATGGAATCGTAGTAAGCTAAGCAGTAGGTCAGCTGGGCTCGCCTTCCAGCACAAATCGCATGATAACTTACGAGTAATCACGGCACCGGCGAAACCGTTACCGCCGTCAAGACGCACACCGTTACCACCGGCCGATCGGTAGACCTCGATCTTGCCAGTATCCGGGCTGAAGCCGTTGGCCGGGTCCTCGGTAGTGATACGGCACTGGATGGCGAAACCGCGGGTGGAGATGCGATCTTGCGTCAGGCCGAGCTGTTGCAGCGAAGCACCGGCGGCAATCTGAATCTGGGCGGCGACGATGTCGATACCGGTGATTTCCTCGGTGATGGTGTGCTCGACCTGGATGCGAGGGTTGATCTCGATGAAGTAGTGACGGTTCTCCTGGTCCACCAAGAACTCAGCAGTACCAGCGTTGCGGTAGTTGGCAGTCGAGGCGAGCCTGACAGCATCGTTCAGGATGGCATCACGAGTAGCCTGCGGCAGGTCCTTCGTGGGAGCCAATTCGACAACCTTTTGGTGACGACGCTGCACCGAGCAGTCACGCTCGTACAAGTGCACGACGTTGCCGTGGCTGTCACCGAGAAGCTGGACCTCAATGTGCTTCGGGCGATACAGGAAGCGTTCGATGAAGACCGTGCCGTTGCCGAAGGCAGACTTTGCCTCAGATGTCGCACGCTCGAACGAATCTTTGAGCTCCTCTTGCTTCCAGACCACACGCATACCACGTCCACCACCACCAAAGGCAGCTTTGATGATGATGGGAAAGCCGTACTCGTCGGTGAACTGCTTGGCGTCCTCGAACTTCTCCACGGGACCGGGGGTACCGGGCACGCAAGGCACGTTGGCCTTCTCGGCCAGTCGTCGGGCCGAAACCTTGTCACCAAGATCTCGAATGGTTTCCGGGCGAGGACCAACCCAGAGGATACCGGCATCCTCAACAGCCTTGGCGAATTCGTAGTTCTCACTCAGGAAACCGTAACCGGGGTGGATGAGGTTGACACCTTTAAGATGGTCAGCAGTGTCACCACGTCGCGAATTGTTTAGATGCTAGCTAGCTATGCAAGATATGGCAACTCTCGCCCTCGGCTTTAAGGCGCTCCTCGCGCATGCTCGGAGCTCTAGCTTTCGGCGTTGAGAAATCCCGCACGGAATTGTAGCACAGGCTCGGCGCTTTTCCCGACGGCGCAGGTCGGCTGATTCGCGCTCAATGGCACGTTCTCGTCGATGGAGGATTTGGGCCTACGCGAGAAATAGTAGAAATGAAACGTACCGTGCTCCTTGGCGATCTTGATGATCTCGTCACCAGCAAGATAAGCGCCAATGGGGGTGTATTGGCCACGCTTGCCAATGACATAGGCCTCGTCGGCCTTTTGCCTGTGCATCGAGAGCCGATCTTCATAGCTGTAGACGGCGACGGTCTGCAGCGACAGCTCGTGCGCGGTACGGAAGATACGGATGGGGATTTCACCACGGTTCGCGACGAGGATCTTGTTCAGCTGCATGATGGAGCTGTTCGCCCGCAGACGCGTGTGCACGGTGTTGGCATGCTGGTGCGTCTCGCCGTCCGCGTGCGGCGTGCCGTAGTCGTGCTCCTGCTCGGTGGCCATGATGGGCGATCGCGGGCAGAGTCACGAAAATGCGGTTGCGCGGTGTTCTCGTGTGCTGATAAGCCGAGCTGGCCGACCTTACACGTCGGAGCTCTGCGGCGTCCAGAGGACGGAGAGAGATGAAAGATGGAGAGTGGGAGAGGAGGGGGGAGGAAGAACGATTCTCTCGGACTCCTCTTGCCTTGCCAGAGGAGAGAAGAGAAGGAGGATGAAGAAGAGGAAGAAGCAGTGTTCGGTTCGGGGAGATTGATGAGAAAAAAAAGTTCCCAGTAGTTGTCCTAGCAGAAGGGCGCTTCTCCTTTCATGTGGCCGAGCAGAGGCACATGCACGAGCTGAAGCTTGGGAGCAACGTGTGACAATCCCTCTCTGGCATTGCCGGCTACTAGTATGCAGTACTGTATGATTATCGTTCAATCCCCTGCAGTCCTCCGGCGAGTACCTGCCGATGGTACTGCGCATCCACGTAGGTCGTACAGTACCCACCCACGAATTTTCTTCATCCTACAAGACATCTGCGCACTCAGAATCGCGCCGCACGGAGCCAGAGATACAGTCCAGTCGCGAGGCGCGCCCGTGGCGCTGCCAATGGCTGGTGTGCCGAACAACCATTGTTGTACTCCGTATGTTGTCCCGCATTTGGGGTGCTGGATAACGGGCCCGGGCCCTTGCTGCGTTGCGGGGAGCAGGCAGAAAGCTATGACGGAGGGGCTTCGAATCGATAATCTCAAGCGTAGCCGGATCTCTCGACCACGAGCTAGTCTCGGCCTGCCCAGGCTACTTCGCCCGAGGTCTTCACACATCCCACACGGATTGCATAGCAAGCCAATGCACTCATCAAATGGACACAGGTAATAACCTTACTTAGCAGTGCTCACATCTGATCTTTGCCGGCCGTGCTCTGTTCACCACCGTGCCGCGCGTCGCGCTTGTCGCACACCGCAATGGCCAAGCATCCCAAGCACCAGGCGACCCGAATCTCCATGCTCTCCCTCAACGTCATCGCGAGCGGTTTTGTAAGATAGCGACATAAAAACGTGAGCAACCAGCCAATTAATCCCTGGGCCCTAAGTCCGAGGATCAAAAGCAAGCCCCAGATAAGCGCGTGCTGCGCGTCGGGCGAGTCGGGGACGAGGCGATTATCCCTCGCGATTGCATCGGCGGTCTCGATACCCACAGCGGCGAATGGCCGTGTGCTTTCGCATTCGCAGGGGACACTGCCAGCGGTGGCGCTACCCAGGCCCTCGTTCATGCAACGATTCATCTGTCTTTCTCGTGATTGTACGGGGGCCAGATTATCCGGTCTAGCTTCAGGTACCCGAATTTACTTCTCAGAGCGCGCGCAGCTTCCGGGAAAATGTCGTGCGCCCGCCATTGGGATGTTCGGCAGACTCGCCTTGCACGTGTCGGCCCCCGCCTCGAGAAAGAGGAGATGGTCAGGAGCCTAATCCTGACCGCCTCCTCTTTGTCGTCGCAGTGTCTCCTCGTTCTCCGCGCAAATGTCGCAGTTGGCAACGAGCGATCGATGGGGTATTCGTAATATCAACAAACAATCGCCCCGGAGGTGAGATGCCCGCTATGCTGCATGCGGAAAAGAGCTTATCTGGCGGGCTTGCCCCACACTCCCACCAATTGCCCGGCCGGGGAGCGTTGGTGAGCACGCGTCGTGGTGGATCGCCGCGCACGTCGGTTACACTGTTGGGACAGGATACCTCACCAAGATAGACTAATAACACAGGACCTGAATGCTGCCGTGCAGCAAATTTGTGTTTGATACCCATGGGCTTGACCTCTGGGCAGACGCTGCCCAGCCGCCCTGGCCTGGAAGCTGGGCCAAAAGCTTTGACAGAACCATTGCAGATCATCGATTTTCCTTCTCTCTGATATGTACATTAGGGCTGTTCTTTAAGTTATCATACGAAATCAGTTGCTATCACCATTGCTATTGCTCCAGAAATTTGCGCTTTGCCATACACACCACACCTAGACTCTGAAGTGATGGAACAGGTAGCCCCTCGCTAACCGTCCGATCTGCGTGCATTGCATAGAAATGTATGTTCCCAGGTCGAGTCCTCCGACACGACGATCCGGACACCGAAATGGCACCGCCAAGCTGGGACTTCCGCTGCCACTGCCTTCTAGAACCAACCGCATAGTGAGCATAGCCTCTCCTAGTTGTCAAATTAGAACTTTCGATTGTCGGTGTCGCCAGATATTGCAGTAGTGTGTGCAATCAATGGAATCAATGGATGTTCATTGCATTACACGCTCGGACTCTTGCATGGTGTCTTGGTCTCCAGGAATGAGCCCTCCGTCTTGACGTGAAACCATCAAAGATCGATTCGATAGCACGATCCTTACGAGGACGCTTTGTCCTGAGGCCTGGCCGCCTGTTGTACTGGATCATTGCTTCGAAGTTCTCCAGCTATACGTGCAGATGGGTGGCTTCGTGATGACCGCCGGGCGTTCACTTCCAGAGATGTTCCACCATTCAGCTCGCCAACACAGCTCGGGATCCCAGCCTATGACAGCCCTCTGCATTACCGTACCTGTCTGCGAACCTGTCGTTCCCGCGATGTTGAGCACCTGTACCGGTCACTTTTGATTTGGCCCGACGTTCCCGGATCACCGTTCCTTCGGCAGCACCAAGGCCGGGGCTGTTCCCCCACTGCGCTGGCGCGTCGTGCAGCCCGTGCAGTCATCATCCCACCGGGCCTGCCCATTCGATCATGACGATGGGCCAGTCACTCTTCCCCAGATTTCGACCGGTGGAGCCGCATCTGCGACCCATTTTCATGCGGCTCCGTTCAGCTGCCACGCCCACTTTTCCTTAGCTGCAGCAATGAATCATGTCCGCATCCCACAGATCCCGACCCCATATCCCCAAGACCGTTGTTTATGTACTGCTTGCTACACTAGGTACTCCCGCGTTGAAAAGTTAAGGTACAACCCACCACGTCGCTTGCTGCTCTCCGAATCAGGACTCCGAAGGAATCACGTACAGCCTCACTCGTTCGCCATCTCGGTGTTCGAGAGCCTGCAGTTCCACCTATTGCTTTCCCATGCCCCCAAAGAAGGTGGGGAGAGGTGGATTGATGAACCCCGTGGGCTACACCCGAACGCCGAAGTCACCGACCGAAGACAGACCGACTTTTACCTTGGTAGTGTGACCTTGTCGGTGGATGGGCAGAATGGATGAAAGGGGTGGGAAAGCGATGATGAGTGGGGAGCAGGAGCAGGAGAGCCTCCTGGTTCTAGCAGCGATCCCGCCTCGCACGACTTCGCACCGTTGAGAGAGTGGTGACGCCAAGCCGGTTGGCAAGCAAAGCAACACGACGGCTCCGTCACCCACCCACGACATGGGCCACCTTTGCCTTGGAAAAGCGCCTTTCTCATTAGGTAGAATTGATGATCTTCCGCCGCGTGAAGCATCGTTAGCGGCATTAGCAACTGAAATAATGGTGGGTATCGAAATATGAAAAAAGCATTGACTCTTTCGAGTGTTTAGCTTAGCTCTTAGGCTGGTGGTTTTCTTTTCACCCATTTTCTATCACGCGATAACATGAGCTGGGCGTCCTCGATAGGGCCGAATCGCATGCCTCCCGACTTGCTCGTTCCTCACTATCTGCCACACCATGGCAAATCCCCTGTCGCCTTGCGTAGGTCGACATGGCGTCGAGACGGACCGTCGGGTGCAATCTTGCATGCACGCACCTCGTCGCAGCCAGCAAGGACCCTCCCATCCTGCTGCACTCTGCCGTCATCACGTCGCTTGGGCCGATGATGTTATTTGCGATGTTCTTCTCGCAACCTATGATCGTCGTCAACAAAGAATCCTGTTCTACTGCCCGCGGATCGAGGGCGGGCGAGTGAGACGTCCTTAGCCATAAATATTACGAGTTATGGCAAAGTTCCTTGGACTTTGTAAAAACGGCTTTTTTTTGACGCAAAGGAGAAAGATTGGCGCATTCGTGGTAAGCCTATCACACGTGGTGGCCGCCATGATCTGCTGATCATACTGCCCTGTTGCTGGTCCGTTCCAACACCCCAAAGTCACCTGATTCCCCGTAGTAGTGTATCGAATTGAGCAGCCTTCAACCTTGAATGT
This sequence comes from Ramichloridium luteum, assembly GCA_002368545.1. Taxonomy (NCBI): domain Eukaryota; kingdom Fungi; phylum Ascomycota; class Dothideomycetes; order Mycosphaerellales; family Dissoconiaceae; genus Ramichloridium; species Ramichloridium luteum. Next base: position 1,543,381 of record MTSC01000001.1, on the reverse strand, counting down.
CACCCCTGGAGAACGCATCGACCAAACCGAGAAATGCTCCGCGATGTCCGGGTGAGTTTCATCGAACGCGTGACGCGGTCCACATTTGTTGAAGTGTGATGCAAGTCAACACCGTCGGAGCTCTCCCCGCAGCCCGAAAGATGATCCAGGGCTTTGTAACATGACGAAATTGGGAGAAAATGAACAATAAATACTAGAACGCCAAAACACAATCCTATTGGTACATCGACACACAAGCCCACTGATGCCCGCTTTCGTATTCACACGCATACATTAAATTGATTGGAAAGTATCTTGAGCCAGACACAAACCCATGCCCTTTTCCTGCTCCCCGTGCCAGAATCGCTTTTCGAGCACAAGTACAGTATTAAGTATGGACACGCAACGGATTTGAAACAGGGATGCCTCCACCGGAACATTGGATACAAGTGAAGAGGTTCGTTCGTTGCGGCTCCGACGTCCCACCTTTTTCCCTTGGACTATCAGATCTCTAGAATCCCCGGTAGCCCGTCGGCTGCGGCACAACCCCGTTCGAGTAAGGCGCAGGTGACTGTGCGTTCGGGATGGGACCTTGGGTGAGCAGGAGGCGCGACTGGCCAAGAATAGGACCAGTGTCTTCCTCCTTCTTGTTTGCAGCTTCTCGGGCCTTGCGCTCGTCGTTGTCGCGCTTGAGCTCGGCGATGGTTGACGTTTGCTGAGCAAGGTAGTTGATCATAAACGGCATGGTGAAGTCCGTAAGACCATTGCGCCATGACAGCTCGATGGCGAGGTGAGGCGGGATGAGGTCGTAGCAAGTGTAGAGCATACCGACGTAGCATTCCTTGCTTCCGATGTCGACGAACTGTGAATTTGATTAGTGAACAATTCCAAGACTCCAGCAACGATAATACTCACGTATCGCAGAAGCTCTTCAACGACTTCGCCCTTGCTCGACAGCGCTGCCGTCTCGATGGCGTCCTTGTAGAGCTTGTCTTGCTTGGACAGCTCGATCGACTTGTCCCAGCGCTTGTTTTTGCGGTAGATGCTGGCAGCAATCTGCCGGAAGAAGACGAGCTCATGCTTCTCAAGGCGCTGAGCAAGCGCAACAGCCTCGTAGTTGTCGAAGTTCTCGACGCTGTCACGCAGTTGCTTGTAGTCCTCCTCCTCGATGAGCAGATCGTTGATCGCATCATTGACAGTGCGCTTGTTCTGCGACTGCACGTTCAGGAGGAAAGGCTTGATCAGGGGAATGTTGTCCGATTTCTCAAACATCTTGACCACGCGATTGACATCAATGCGCGGCGTGAGGGCCTGGAGCAGATCGGTCAGTAGCGATGGCTGCTCCTGAAGGTAGAAGTTGAGCGCGCGGTAGTAGATCTCCAAGTTGGCAACCTTGACGATCGTCTCCTTGAAAGTGTGGTGCTCCCAAGCGTCGGCAGCACGCTCCATCATGGCCAGCGCTGCATTGTCAAACTCATCGTAGTGAGCATACAAAAACACAAGTTCTGGCCAGAGGTGTGCCTCCTCGCAAGCCCGGATCATCTTGGGAATGTTGATGCGGCCCCAGAAGATGCGCAGGTGCTCCATGACACGGTCTGGGTGGTACTTGCTAAGCGCAATACCCAGTTCAGTGAACATACCCATGTGAGCACGCTCGAGACCGAGACCGGCCTCGAGGAGAGCAATGAGCTCGTCGAAGTAGCCATTGCGCTCGTACTGCTTCACAAGATCGGTAAGCTCTTCAGCGTGGACGATCAAGTTGAGACCGCAAATTTGTGCAAGGCGAAACTCCTTCTTAGCAACGCAGGCCTCATTGACCTGCTTCCAGACCTTGACGCTGTTAGCCTTGCGAGCGCACTCAACAGCAGCCTGGTAGTCGCCAAGGTGCACAAGAGTGGTGGCAAGCTTGGCCCAGTTCGAGATGGAAGAGAAAAAGATCTTCGCTGCTTCGTGGTGACCCTCGGCGTATGCTTTGTCACCAGACTCCTCGATGTTTGCAACGTTGCTTGATCGAAGGAAGTCTTCGAGCTCAGGAAGCTGGTTGGTTCGGGCGAAGCAGAATGCGAGGGCGGTGTCGACGGCAGGCTCGCGAAGAGTCTTCCGTGCCATGCGAAGGTACTTGATGAGGTCATCGTCCTTGCCAGCGTGGGTCGCGATCTCGATGACCTCCGGGAAGTTCGACGGATCTTGCGCCCGAATGTAGGATTCAATCGAGTCCGAGACACGGAGACCATCGAGTTGAGCCTTGGCGACCTTGCTCCAGACTTCAGGAAGGTCGACTTGATCAGCATACTCTTGTGCACGGTCAATGCTAACGACGTGATCAACCAGTACATTGGTGGCCTCGACATGGTTCTTCGCCTTCTTGTGGATCAAGAAAGCCTCCTCGTACATGCCAACGCTCACGAGCTCTTCCGCGATGGTGTCAGGCGCATACTGGTCGAGCTGTTGGATGTAGTTGGCGACGCGACCACGGTCCGACTTTGCTGCGGTGAGCATCAGCAAGTTTTGCAGGTTGGCATTGTCGCTGAATGTGCTCGGCTCCAAGATGATCTTCTCCAAGAGCTCGATGAGCTCGACCGGGAGATCGGCATCGATGAAAGCCTTCACAGCGATTGACACAAGCTCCGGGTCATTCGACTCGGGAACTGCAGTCGCAATGACCTGGTCCACGAGCGACCGGCGGTGGACATTGTTCTCGGAGAGGACATAAGACCAGATCTCCGAATCGCCGCGCTCGAGCAGGTATCGTGCTTGCGGTCGGAACATGGCATTCTCGTTTGTGATGCTGATGAGCTCGAGATCGTTCTGACCCTTGCGGTAGGCGATGTACGCGAGGTTCGGGTCACGCTTCTCGCAGTACTTTCCAACCGTCAGGGTATCGTACAGATCATTCTCCTTCAGGAACTTCTCTGGATTATTGTTCGAATCGATGTAGATCTTGGCAAGAGCATTGTAAACTGCCTGTTGTTGATTGCCAGCAGCCAGTGTGGCCTCAAGGAATGGCAGCAAGATCTTTAGTCGATTGCGCGACTCGACCTCGGAAACGAGCTCATCGATCGGAATGCTTTGAGGCGAAACCGAGCTCAACAGGCCCTTGATGATGTTCTCGTCGCAGTCGACGTCGAGCAGACCGCCGATAACACCAGGAGTACGAGCTGGGTTGACCCGCTGCACGTAGACCTCAATCGACTTGAACTGTTGATTCTTGTACAGATAGAGGACAAGATCGTGGACGAAATTGAATCTGTCACAGACAATGATGAGCGGCAGCTGCTCTGTGAGTTGCTGCTCCTTCAAGAAGTTCTTGACACGTTCTGGATCATAATGGTTGCTTTCTCGGCAGATGCGCTCAACCTCCTGAAGCTGACCCATCTTCGTTGCGGCCTCAATGTACTTGAAGGTGACATCCTTGTCCTCGCTGATGTTGACAATACCACCAAGGTAGAAGTAGAGGCCTTCGGCTGTGCGATACTTCTCCAACAGATCGATGATGCGAGTTGGGCCAAAGAGATCCGAGTACTTCTTCGCGATGTCGATAACTGCCTGAAGGTTCTGACGAATGTTGGAGTTCAACATCTCATCCAAACAGGAAAGACCAAGGTCAACCGTAAGGGTTCCAAAGTAGTTGACCAGGAACTCCGGCGGGATCTTGTCGGTTTGGACGATACAGCGCTTGATATCAGATTCCTCGGTGTAGTGCTCTAGCGCGCGGGTCAGGAGACCGGCATTCTCGCAGAGCTGAGCGATGCGTTGCTTGTCGTAGTATGAGAACATCTCGTTGCCAAGAATAGCATCAGCTACTTGTGGTGCGCTTTGCAGGTTCATCTCCAAAAGTCTGGTCTGGAGATGACCCTGCTCAGGCTTGTTGGCGGACAGCACATCGAGGAGGAAAGCTGTCGCCTGTTGCACCATGCCCTGTGACTGGAAAACATCAACTGCGCGATCAACATCGATCAGGCTGGCATCCTCACGAGCGAGGCTGGTGGCGAATTCAGCTCCCTTTTCGGGGTTCACGCGCGTAATGTGTTGCAGCAAAGCATTATAGTCTGGCGTGTAGCCTGCGGAGCGCGCGTAGGGAATGATTTGCTCAAAATTGCCCGACTCAGCCATTGCAGCGATAACCTTCTGCGCTGCGCCAGCTTCTTGGTAAATTTGTTGTGCAAGTGCAACGTCATGAAGGCGGACAAGGTCACCAAGCTGTTCGGAGCAACCAAGCTTGCCCTCGCCCATCCACTTCTCCAGGAGGTGCTTCCGATTTTGTTGCAGCACCGGCCGAGCGAGCTCGAGGGTTTCGTGTTGATTCAGTTTGCCCTTGTCCAAAAGCATACCGAAATATTGCAAGATGACCGACAGTTGGCCCTGCTGAGCTGGCAGAGCCTTGAACTTCTCGATCGTCTGGGGTGTTCGCAAAAACCCTTGAGGGGAGTTTGCGGCGGTCTTGGCTGCTTGCTGGTAGTCCCCACGGGCCAGCAGTTGGTCGAATCGCTGTTGGTATAGGGAGTCTGCGCCTGGAAGACCGGCACGTGAAGCTAACTTGTACGCAAGCTCAGCGTTCTCAGCGTTCTGCAACAAGTACGGAATGATGGTGTTCTCGTCGACGCTCACAGCAAGGACTTGTCCCTTTCTGTTCACACCAACGATTCCTGATCCGTCCTCATCACCCGCGGTCGTGAAAATGGTATCGCTAGAGATGCGATTCATGAAGATTGTGGTCCCGGTCTCAAGGTCGTACAAGTGAATGAAGCCATACTTGGTGACAAGGTAGATGACCTTGTATTTCCGCGACACTTGCATGGCAACTGGGAAATCGTTCGTCGCCTCCGGCGGGAAGTAGATGTCGACGGCCTTCTTCTGGAACGTAGGGTTGGGAGCAGTGTGGTCGACTTCAACAATGTGAAGCTTGGCTCCAGTCGCAGAGCGGTTGGCGAACGTGAAAACCTTGGTGTCCGCAGGCGCATCTTCCATACGGAAAGTGCCAAAGGCAGCAGCGTGTCCCTCGATGGCCTGGCTGATACCACGATCCTTCGAGTACAGCTGCATGCTGCCCACGACGCGCCCCTGCTGCTGGGAAATACCAACGACGGACATCCACTTCTCGTCATCACTGACGCGGTAGTTGATGATCTGGCATCCGGACAGATTTTGGCTGCGATCGAAGACCTTTTGCGGCGATGCCTGGGCAGGGTCGAAGATGTTCCAATGGAACACTGCGGTATCCGTAACGAGGCCAAGCGAAGACTCGCTGTACCACTTCCAGAAGACCACATCTTCGCTCATTGTCGTGCTCTTGATCTTTTGCTTCTGTCCTAGATCGAAAATTTGCAGGGTCTTGCCTCCGGCCTTGAGCGCAATGATTTCCTTGTTCCAGTGCATGATGGCGCTGTCGGCCTTGATTGGCCGCTTCATGACGCTGTTCCCATTCTTGAGGTTGATGATGATAACATCGGGCGAGGTGCTTCCTTCGGACTGCTGCCGTACGCAAACGAAGTGGTCTGACTCGAGCGTACATGAGTTGAAGCCTATCGAGGCCGGCTGTTTCCTGGTCAGTTCTACCGAATCTCGCTATTGCGCATCAAGGCGCCTGGCTTTCGTCGGAGGCGCTGCATACCTGAATGCCAACCGTTGTCAGCTGGAGCTGCTCCGTGAACTTGATCGGTAAAGGCGCCATGATGCGAAGGTGATGGGAATTATTGAGGCGCCCTCATTCAGTATTTTGTGGTGCTGATGTAGCCTGCGCCGTCGATTCGTCCCACCCACGAGCGATCGGAAGTCGCGCAAAGCTTCCAACAGGCAATCAGGCGGGTCAAAGGAGCGAATGAGATTCGTGACGGGCGTGAGAGAAGGTGGTGGTGTTGGCGAAGATGATAGGAGATGAACTCAATGTGTCAAGACCTCAGCCAAAAGGACAAGCCAGCAGCTTTGGGGACATGACACGCCGTACACGCTTGCCTCCTGTGGACAGCACTACGCAACACCTCCCCCAGCTGCCAAGCCCCATTCGAGCGTCACGTCACGTGCTTGTCGGGCTGAATGAATGGATTAAAGAATTCCGAGGATGTGATTGCTCGTAACACAGGGTTGCTATCCCGAAAACCAGTGGTGCACCTGTCGCTACAAACTTTACAAGCTTTTCCGGTTCTCTGACAGAGTGCCCCTCGTGTGGAGCATGATACATCCGTCATCAGTCGACCGGAATCGCGATGCGAGAAGCCTACCCTTGGAGGGTGTAGATTTGGGCATCGGCTTGGGTACCCATGTGCCATCTACCGGCACCCCTTCAAGGCACGCACGGCTCATGACAATTGCAATGAGTTGACGCTCTCTAGTTCGCAAAACGAACGACACAGGCATTGACTCCGTTGCCCTGTCAGCGGATGCTGGCGAGAGCAGGCACATGTTGCCTGCATTAGGACGTGGATGACCGACAGATGTATTCCAGACGGCATTATTGACATGCGGTGGTACAGGATTCGGGAGGGGGCAGATTGCATCCGTTTTGCAACCGGAATGCCAGCCAAGTAGCAATCCGACGCGTTCGGTTGCGACAACGTGGCCAGTCCTGCCCAACGCACGGGTCGCTACAGCGCGCGAGCAATCACATGGGCTTTGTTGATGTAACAGAGTCGCGATGCATGACTGTCGGCCCTGTGCGACTCTCTGCAACTCATTACTGGTGCGCGCAAGGATATCAACACGAGTCTGAGGATTGTCGTAGGAAAGGTGGATATCAAAGAACACGTGCGTGCAGGCATATGCAATGCTGCATTGATGCCCGGTGGCCCGTTGCGCAGCGATGGAAGCGTTTGGCGCTAGGCAACTCTTTCATATCATAGAACCTAAGCCCCACGTCACCGGGCTGGCCGATGTGCGGCCGCGCCGCCTGAGTCACTGCCACTTTCCTTTCGCGTAGTCTTTAGTATCACAGAGCACACTCGTGCCCACAATATATTTTTGTTATCCCTCCTTGACTTCGATACGCGCTTTTCACACTTCCACACGCATCCCCTCGCACCACCACGCACCATCTTCGCGACCAAGTAAACCTACGTACGCCTCGGTTCGACTCCAAACCCCTCACGGAATTCGCCCCGCAACCACCCGATCGTGCGACCCTGAACAAATACCGCGACACGCGCACCAACTGAGTATCATCGACAACCGCAATCATGGCGCCCTCGAAAGTCGCCTCGTCCTGGGATGAGGAGGACTCTGATAGCAGCACCCCGCCTTCATCTCCGCCTCTCGTCGCGCGACGCGGAAAATTCGATGACGAAGAAAATGACAGTGATGTACTAGAGTCATGGGATGCCGCCGAGGACAGCGAAGTCGAGCGCGAAAAGGCCAAGAAGGCCGCAGAAGCCAAGGCTAAGGCCGAAGCTGCGGCAAAGGCCAGCCACAAGTCCAAGAGCCAGCGGATAGAGGAGCGACGGGAAGAGCGACGATTGCAGCGACAAGCCGGCGAACTGGATGATAGCGAGGAGGAAGAAGACGAGGCGACCCGACGAGCCCGTCTGCGAGCCACCGAGAAGGCAGCTGATTTGCAAAACGCAGAGGATCTTTTCGCAGGTGTTGGCGGCGTCCCAGCATCTCGTGGGGCGGTCAAGCCAGTCACGATTGAAGCGGGCGATGACCCAGCCGATGCGATCGACCTGACCAAGCTGAAGATCTTCAACCCAAGTAATGTTCAGGAATTCGTCAAACTGCGTGAGACACTCGTGCCACTGCTCCTCACAAGCGCGAAGAAGCCCCAATACGAATCATTTGTCAAGGAGTTCACCAAGCAGATCGCCAAGGAACTCAGCAGTGAACAAATCAAGAAGGTGGCTAGCGGGCTGACTGCCTTGAGCAACGAGAAGATGCGTGAAGAGAAGGCTGCACAGGGCGGAAAGAAGACCAAGGCTGCTAAGACGAAGACCACTCTGACCGCCTCGCGAGACATCGCCAGCAAAGTGGACACCACGCTTTACGATGACGGCCTTGATGAGTAAGTTCACAGGATCCTTTGTCTTGACTTTTTAGAAACTAACCCTCAATCACAGCGGCGATTTCATGTGAACATTTCATCGCTACCATTGTCCCTTTCTCTTCCTTACTTCGCTGCATCGAGCGCGAGACTTGCGGCTGCCGCTTGCTTTTAACCACCAAAGATTTCTTAATTCACTCCGAGGCGGTTCGAAAGACGCGCGCGATAGAGCACTGGTATATCTAGCGATGGATGCCGGGTGTAGCATAGACTCACGTCTCTTTAGTTTCAGCACGCAGTAGCTTGTGCTTTCTTAACCGAAGTTTTGCTTTCATGATTTTTATACCTCGCTGCTTGCAACATTCCGTTCAGCACTGTTTCTCCTTCATGCTTTCAAGCCTATGGCAGAGAATTCGGACGAGACCCCAGACAGAACAATGTAGTCTTAGATTCTCGTTTGAACTAGTTTACCTCTATCTTCAGAAACGCCGCTATCTGTTCTATTATGAACTCTGTATCGTCGGCCGTGCCATTTCCGCCTCCTGCGAGATGGCCCCAGCATGTGTCAACGCATCTGAAAGTGCCGTGTTTGAGATACTTTACTTCCTCCTCGTTGTCCTCCGGGGGGAAATATTGATCAGTCCGGCAAGGCATAACCAGGCATTTGGCTTGTATGCGGCCCAACGTCTTCGCCAGATCTCCCTCATCCTCAGGGTGATACACCGTCACATCGCCTTGCTGCCACGTCCAGAGCAACGCCAACAGGTCGTTCGCGTCACCATCTTCGCCACTCCAATACCTGTCAAGGTACTCCTGCAACGACGAGCACCCGACCTGCTCCCAGCAGCGCTGCCGGAACCACTCCGGACTCAGCGCCCACGTCGAGTAAACCCGACTGAAAGCCTTGGTCGCCCGCAATGCCGGCTGCTCATATCGGCCGTCGCGGAAATCCACGCCTGTAATTAACGCATACCGCGGACCCTCGAGGAAGCACCAATTGTGCGCGCTCGTGCGCGCGCTGCCGGCGATGCAGACGATGTTCTCGACGAAGTCCGGATAGATTACGGCCATGTGATAGGCCTGTTGGCCTCCCATTGAGAAGCCAATGTAAGCGAACAGATGTGTGACGCCGAGGTGCTCGCAAAGAGCCCGCTGCAGGCGGATATTGTCCTCATAGGTCGTGCGCGGGAAATCCGGACCGGCGAACGGTGCTGCGGTGGTAGAGGGAGAAGAGGACTCGCCGCCGGCGAGAAGAGCGGTCACAATGATGTAGTAGTCTGTAGGAGAGAAGAGCGGCCGGCCTCCGGAGTAGAGAAATGGGCTCGTGCTGGCGAGAGTGCCGCCATAGCAAGTCGGCAGCAAGACTGCGGGCTTTGAGGGCGAGCCAATCGTCCAATATGCCAATTTAGCAGGAAACTTCGATCCAGCAGGTACTGACGTGGTTGACAGCTTAATATCCTGTAGAAAGTACTGTGTTTCCGGCATATCTTCTGCTGCCCAATCCCAGTCGAATGAATACTTTTAGTGAACACGATTGTTTGGGTTTTTCCCGTCGACAGCTGATGAAATCAAGAATTTGCGAGCACGAAGGTTGCTAAAGCAATCTCATCGAGTCTCAATGGGCTTGGATTGACTGCTGTACATCACCAATCGGTTCACTGGTATGTCGTCGAACCACATTCAGGCGGGGTGGTCTGCGGATTTCCCGACTAGGAAGGAGGAAATTCAATTCGTCATCGACGCAATGCTTCAGGTCAATTTATTATGCCATTGAGAATGCTGGGCCAAAAAAATAATAGTCAAGTAATTCTCCTTAATCGTTCATTTCAATCATAATATCATGAGGCTGCTCAGAAGATCTCGGTGTGTGAGATGTAAATGCCGGAGGCTATGCCAGATCTCGATCGAGATAAGCGCAAAATGGGGTAAATGAACATGCAGAGGCTCTTGTCGGTCCGAACCTGGGCCATGAACAATGAATGTACATGCAATCCTAAACTCTATTGCCGATAGAACGGGTCTGGTTTCGGATTGTGACGATGTGTTGGGGTTTAGATAAGTAAGAAGTCTTCTTCCTGAGATCGTGACTCTACCAGCAAGGCGCCGGCCATGATACTTGGAATGTTCGTTTCACCCACCAAAGTGTAAATTTGGTCGCCGTTTGCTGAAGTGCCATTTGGACGCAATATCCATGGGACACTCGAACCAAGTGGGACAATGACCAGGTCATCAACGTCAAGGACTGATGGACCGAGGCCGATGAAACCGCCTTCGGTTATGAAGAAATCTCGTTCGCGGTTCTTTGCATTGTACTCGTGGAATTCTGGATCGGCGTCGCCGGACTTGTGACGAGAAGGCAGCCTTTGAACATTAGCTTAATGTTTCTGTAAAATGGGTTATGTGGAAGGCATACTTTCGAACCTCTTCAATGGAGCTGCAGGCCAGAACATCGGATCTCATCGGGGCATCGAAGTCATCTTTGGTGAAGTAATATTTCTTGTCGGTCGTCCTTGCATAGGCGAAAAGGTTCTCAAACTCACGAGCCGTCTCGAAGTCATTCCATATACTCTCGCGATCAGGTCGCTTAAGCCGCAGGAGCTGTGTTAGGCGTTCGGGAACGAAGACTTCCGCATCGGCATTGATGATCTTTGTGGACCACCGATCTCGCACATAGTATTCATCGGCACGGTTGCCCCGAACATAGATCAGGTCCTTGTCGCGCTGGTCTTCATAGCTCATTACTACGTTATCCTGGCGCTCCCGTAGCCCTTTGCGAATCTCGTCTATAAAACTTCGTTTCTCTTCAAAGACGTAATCAAGCATGAGTAAGCTGAGGTATGGTCGTCTCTCCAGCTGACCAAACTTTGAAGGCTTCGTGTGGTCATACTCCAAAGTATTGAGGATCTTATCCAGCAAATGGCCCCGGCGTTTCAAACTGTTGTATACTAAGCTTCCGCTGGGAGAGCTTTCAACACAGAGAAAGTCTTCGCATATCGTGCGGCGCACAATTCTCTCGAAACGTATACCACGCACTCGCAGCAGACTTGGAACGTCGTAGCCTGCGACAGGGCCCGAGAGTTGGTGACGCCTCACAATGGGGAGACGCTCATCCTCGCCTAGCCCAGCTTTCTTCGCTTGAAGCCGAACGTCACTAGGAGGTATAAGAGAGGTTAAATCGGGCATCCAAGACGGGAATGTGTTGATCAAGCCAACTTGGCCGTTTTTCCGTCGATCGACCCTTCCGTCAAGCAGGACGTCCAAGCTTTGAGATTCTTCGATGAGATACATGCATGTTTCCTCCAGTACGTAGAGTACACTTTTTCCATAATCCGGAACCAGGACCGGGCTAGTGTTGCGTGTATACGTATCAGAGCCCTCGAACCAAGAAGTTGTTGGATCGTGGACAGAGACCATAGACAGCAGACCGTATATGCGGTCCCGCAGGTCGCCACAGTGGAAGGATCCAGCGGAGCACAGCAGTGAAAAGAGGCTGTGACGCTGAGGTGTACTCAGTTGACGGAATAAGGCTAGGGGATTGGCTGGGCCTTGAGGTTTGCCCAAAATTTCTGCAAACTTGGACTGTATCATCGTCAGCAGGCGAGTCTACGGCCACTAAAGCGTAGCGACGTACCCAATTAATGCTGTGTGGGCCCACATACACCACGGGACGAAGAGCAGACAGGTAGTATTCTTGAATGCACCACAGTCTCTTCCACCAGACATCCGTTGTATGGTTTCGTCGCACCTCATCAGCGTACGCTTTCAGCGTCCGCTCTAAGTTCGCCGCAGTACCATGTACTACCGTTTCAAGCTCCGAGTTATGGCAAAGTGTCAGCTCAGAGGTCTTCGAGTCGCCTTGAGCCCGCCCAATGCGCTGGCAATTATCTTCATTCATGGTCAGGTTACCAATCCAGATCAGTGTTCTATGCGCGCGACCGTAAATATCTTTCATCATGGGAATTTGATGGTTTTTCTCGTCGATGTTGGCTTGATTTATGCAAACAGCATCAATCCAAACAACCCGATTCGCATTGTTGAATCGCAGACGGCGAAGGCCTTCGCAGAGATGTTGTGTTACTTTGAGACTTTGTCGATTTCCGATCATGATAGATTCAGGCCGTTCATCCAGCCAACCCCAGCAATAAGAGACCGCTTCGTAGGAAGGAGAATCTTCAAGATCGATAGCATCAAGTTGGCACAAGAGCGGATCTGCATCGAATCCTTTCTTTATCGTCAACAATCGAATTTGTTTAGGCCGCAATGGCTCGTAGACTGCAGCATTCTCTCGGAAGTATCCGGAAGCCTGAAGAGCATTGGCAGGCGATGGACCTCCTTGTCGTTGAAACTCACGGCCTCCATCGTCAACCAATGGTGGTGGAAGCTCAAATGCCGGGAGAGAGGTTGTGGTCGCACAAGCAAGAAAGCTGCGTTCTGCTGGACTCATCGGCGGGGGACTCCCCTCAGGGCCCACCTGTGGAGGCGGTATGGTGATTGAAGGTATTTTGGTAATATAAGAAGATTCAGCCGTGTTGTCGGACGCTGGTGTATCGAAAGGAGGTAATCGTGAGAACAAAGAAGATGTCGATGAGGGGTTACGAGTCGACGGAGATAGTGGAAGTATTGATAGTGACTGGTCCAGGTTTCCGGGAGAAGCTGCAGGCGATCCGGAGATGGTCGATCGACCCTCGTGTAGATCTCGAAACCGATTGCGATCTTTGTCTGGAAATTAGCAAGAGTCAATGACGTTGCATAACGGATTTGACCGACCTTCGGTTGACGTGAAGGTAATATCGAACTGGCCATACTCGGTTCGCATATGCTCTAGTACAGGTTCCATCGGTGTAGGCTCGACCTTCGGGCTCGCCTGAGCGCTTTTGGATCTGATGACCATAGAGGCTCGGCGCAAGGGACTTAATTTTGGCGCTGTTTTCTGATGTTAGATTATTCCGAGGACAGATCACGCAAAACACAACTTACATGCAGTATTGGACTTCTGCTCGTGGAGGATGAGTTTTAGCTTCGTCTGCGACGTTCCCGATGTTTCACATCTGAACCATCGGAAAGAAAGCTCCGGAAATTGCATGGTATTGTTTGCGCCTCGGACAATCGGTAAAGTGACGCTCAGGTCGTGGCCGCTGGAAAAGTCATCCCAAATTTTTATTACCTCTCTGGTGCTTCGATTGTCACCGCGGAAATGCTTGGTGATAATCTCCTTCGTCTCAAACTCGGTCACGAATCCCCTTCCTCGCAACTGAGTTTGGAACTCAGCGTATCCTTCCCCGGGGAAGAACTGATACTTCGGCAGTTCGGAGACCAATCTAACATTATCAACGTAGATTTCGAAGAGAGCCTTCACTTCCTTTGCGAAAGTGACCAAGAGCTCATGATGTCGACCAGCTTTCCGCCATGGATATATGCCGTGGCTGCGAGGATCTTTGACAAATCGCTGTTCGAGGACAATATCCCCTGCAGCATCGGTAAAGAGGCATCGATTCTGAATGAACTCGAACCGAGTAGCATGAAGCTCTTCGATTTCAGGAGTGCCTGGTGCCGCCCGTGCGCGTTTGCGAATCGCAATAGTCACTTTGCAGTTGCACTTGAAAATACCAGGCCACGACCAATCTGGTGGTGATAGAGGAGTATTCGTTAAGTCTCGATGGTCGGAAAACGCCGAGTGTCCAGTAAAGGAATCCTGCCGTGGCATACCTGGAGCATGGCACGGTTTGGGCTCATACAATTATTTCCAGCAAGTTCATCTCCATCTTTCGAACTCGTCGAGATATGTCGAGAGAAGAAGATCAGAATGCTAAGAATCAAAAGGTATTGTGCGATGTTGTGGCATGCCGCATCAATCCAACCCCATCCACGCGTGATGTAGTGTCCCGCACTTGTCTACGTGGAATGCAGGGCGGATGGAAACCGTACCGTATGCGCCGAAGTTGCTTTTTCAGCACCGCGCAACGCCCGATATTTGCCGCCTGCTCCACGGTTGGTGAAGTTGCTGTATTGAAACCTCAGGCGCGATGAAAGTGATGCAATAGCGCTGATGACTCAACTAAATGTCGATACGACGTGGTGGCGGGGATAACAGAGGCAGATGAACCCGATCCTCTGAATTGGACAAGGTGTTCAGCACGTGGGTCGACCTTTCCGAGGCCTTTGGCGGCAGTGGTCAAAGTATGGGCGGGGGGGCGCAGGCGTTGGTGTTCTAAGGGTTCGCCTATTCTGGCGTGGTGTGCAAGCACTGCCGCCAGGGTCTGATAACCATGCGTGCCATGCGAACCCACGCGTGCACCAAGCACTCGATCGGCCCTCGAGACGCGTGAGAGTCAATCGCGTGCGCATGCGAAAATCCCCCTATCGTAGGACCACCACACCTGCTACACTATGCCTGCAATTTGTACCGGAGGAAATCGAATCAAATGAAACCCTGCGCCAGTCCTCAGCCCGGAGGCAACGGAGAGCACGTGGGCTCACTCAGAGGGTGTCAAGGCTTCGAAACGAGATGGCTGCACCTACGCCTGCCACAACATGCGTGCCGAGACTCGGCGTGGTTTTGGACGTTGTCAGCCTGCTGAAAGAGTGCATGGTAAAGTATCACACCTTCTCTGCCCTTTTCACATGGACGTTCTGGGCCTAGCTTGCTGACCCGGCTGAGTGCGCAGCCACAACGTGCGCTATATGGGGGCGATTTCTGGCCATCGCAAGTGCCCTGCGACTGTCGACCGGGGTGCGCCATGTCGGTCGATTGACTCTGTGCATTGCTTGTGCGACCCGTTGTGATGGGTATCATAAGCATGTATACCGCCACTGCAGGACCTTTTCGAGATTTGCCTCAAGACTGCCAATTGAACGATTTCCGTCTTTGTCTTCGACTGATGTCGCGACCGCGCGATTCATGAGGAAGCTGTAGCAGCTTGCTTCACGGTTCAACCGTGCTTCGCTCGCGAATTTCGACGCGTATCCCCCGCGATATGTCGCCTGCGAACGGTCAGAACCGACATCGCAGTTTCATTGAGCGCTGGCTCTGGCCTACAGACCCGCTCACATATGCTGCGGGCTTCCCAGTCCGTGCGCTTGATTCAGTTGCATAATATAGATTTCTGACGGACTCCAGGAAACTGGCGAAGACCACGAGGCGTTTCTCGATGCGCTGGACCATACGGGCTTCAACTGGCTCGTCTTCATCGTCGCAGCCTCTGGGTTCCTAACAGATAGCTACAACCTCTTCGCCTCAAATGTCATCCTACCAGCGATCGCGTTTGTCTATTGGGATAACGATGCCAGTAGCTCCTTGCCATTCATTTTCAATGCCATCACGTTAGCAGCGTCAGCGGTGGGTCAGATCGTGTTCGGCATTGCGGCAGACATGTACGTGGGTTCTAGGAGCAAGCGCGACCACCAAATCTGACATAGGTTGCAGGTACGGGAGAAAGTCCCTGTATGGAATTGTAGGGGTAACCCATCGTTGACTGCGTAGTACGTTGCTCATTTTGGTTTCTAGGAGTTGATCATCGTCATTGTGTCCACGATCGGCTTGCTGCAATGCTCTCCTGGCTTCATCGATCCTCGGGATGCAACTCATTCCACGTGGAACGTCAACGGCTGGTTGCTCTTCTGGAGGTGCATCATGGGGTTCGGTAGGTAAACGTCCACAATCTTTCATTTTCCGCAACGTCTAACGCCAGACAGGTATCGGTGCTGAGTATCCGCTAAGGTCTATTTGCCCTTCTTAATCCTGTAGCTCATTCATACTTACTGTTCAATAGCGCTTGTATCGCTGCTGAATGGTCTTCAACGAAATCTCGAGGGCGCATGATGAGCTTCGTCTTCTTGATGCAGCCAATTGGGCAACTATGTGCATACGGCGCCGGACTGACTGCATTGGCGTGGGTACCTGGCAATTCGAAGGTGGATATCGACAAAATGTGGCGCTATGTCATCGGTATCGGGACTGTTCCCACATTGCTCGCTTTGGCCTTCCGACTCTACATGCCAGAATCGGGCAGGTACTACTTTGACGTGATTCGGAAGTATGGTCAACGCGCGGAGACCCAGAGCATCAATGGATCCAATGAATCCGACGATGCGGTACAACTCGCCAAGCCAGATATATTGAAGGGTACCTGGAATCAGTTTCGATTCTCAGAGATGCGCTCATATCTCTTTGACGAACGTCAGAACTGGATCATCTTATTTGGCACTTCGATGTGCTGGCTTCTTTTAGATATTGTAAGATTAGCCATCTTGACTTTGCCACGACATTGGACTTATACTGACACCTCAAAAGGCATTCTATGGGCTAGGATTCAGTAAGCTATCCAAGAACATTGACAAACGACATTGGACTTACACGACTTGATTGCAGATAGCCCCTCGACTCTGTCACAGCTTTGGGCGAACGGTCAACTTACCTTTCCGAACAATGCGCCTTCGTGGCTTCTTGCGTCCGACATTCAACGGCAGAATTACACCGTGATACTCAATAACGGCACGAGCCTAACTCTTCCATGGACAAGCGACTGGCCCCGTGATGGCTTAGTGACTGCCACGCCCCTCATTCACGATGTCCTCCACAACAATATGCTTCATGCAATCTACACTACCTGCATTAGTTCGATAGTCGGCATGATCCTCCTGATCATCCTGATCAATCGCCAGGATCGCAAGACATTGCTGACTGTAAACTTTTTGGTTCTGGCAGCTCTGCTCTTCACGGCCTTTGGCTCATTCCAGGCGCTATTCCATCAGCCAGGCTCTCACGTGGTGCTCATCATCTACTGGGTCGTCATAGCATTCCTGTTCAGCTTCGGGCCGAACACTTTGACTTTCATTGTAAGATCGCTTACCTCGACGCGTACACAGCGCATGGAGAAGCGACCATGTACAGCACTTTGAAGCGCCATGGCTGACAGTTCCACATCGCAGATCCCAGCCGAAGTCTCCCCGACAGAATATCGTTGTACCTTCTACGGCATCGCCGCCGCTGCCGGAAAGGTTGGCTCCGTGATCGCAGTGGTCTTGGTCAATAGCGCCAACCGCCCGAGCAAGCCCGATCCCAACACGCCGCGGATCCGCTATTTACTGCTCGGCTTCGCCATCTGTATGATTTTCGGCGCCCTGTTCTCGCACCTGTGCCTGCCGCGCGTCCAGAAGCGCACAGAGGAGCCGCCTCACAACTTTGCGAACTCGTCGCTGGAGACTTTGGCGCGCGGACGTGGAATGCGGCGCCGATGGGGTTGGAGGACTGACGAGGAGAACACGGCGGGGCAAAACACGGCAGAGCAACACGAACGAAAGGCTGGCGGTTCGCCGATGATGATGGTCAGATCTGGGTCGCCCATGCAATCATGAATTTTTCTGTCTAGCCTTTCACCTTACGGCTGTTGATTATAATTTTGGAAACGATGCTTTTGTGTGTCAAAGATGTGGTAGAACCACGTTCGTGTCGAACCTGCATTGTAAGGAACAGGCATTGCGGCACGAGGTCTCCCGATAATAAGTGCGTTAAATTATCGATACCGCGGATGATCGGTGCAGATAATACCAAGGTGTGGGTGCCGCCGAACACCATACGCCCCATGCAAATGCAGCAAGCTTTCCCTTGAAGCCCACGCAATCCGACGAAGACACAGAGCGCGTGGCAGACGATGAATTACCTTCAAACTGGCATGCCTAAGCGCAAAAAATATCGAGATGTCGCACTGAGTGGTCACGTCATTCATGCACCTGCCGCCCAGCCCCTCCACATTCGAGGCAAATCGCGCGGGGTTGTCTCATCTCTCCCGCCAAGGGCTCCCTACACTTGCCATTTCAGACAAGGATTCTGTTAGTATGTAGCATAGCAAGGAGCCGGCGTGGTCAACGGCACGTTGCACAAGCTCAATGACTAAAACAATAGCATGTGAGGCATCCATGCGGATCATGCCATGAACGAGCGGGGGAAAACCTCATCTGCGGACGACAGACATCCACTTCATCTATGCAATTTGGGATATACAGATGCTCTAGTCGTCCTCCTCAGGGTCTTCATCCTCATCGTTCTCCTCGCCAAATCCTTCAAATTCGTCGCCGGCGTCCTCCGTCGGCTTCCCGTCAAGGACAAAAGAGCCGATACACGTTATACGATCACCGGTCTCAAGGGTCGCGATCAGGCGGCCGATCTGTTTCTGCTTCTTATCATTCGGTAGATCTCCTTCCTCCACGGCCCATAATCGGACAGCGCCATCGCTGCTCGCTGTCGTAAACAGCATTGGTAAGGCTGGCCCAAGGTAAAGAATGTCGAAATCCTTGACGCGACCAGTGATGCCAGCGCTCGCACCGCCCAATTCACCAACGCAATGCACGTGCGGCAAGAGTGTCTGATCTTTGTCTTTATCTTGGAGCGAATCGAGGTCAAAGAAAAGGATGCGTCCATCTTCGGTTGAGCATGCGGCGACATTCCTGTTCCAATCGTCATGAAAGCGAGGCACGATGCGCATTCGATGCAATTTCGTTCTTTGCGGCGGCGATATGATGCTTTCGGGTTTGCAATCCGTACCAAATACCGCTGCGCCTCTCTCAAAGCCAACAATGAACCTCTCAGCTCCTCCATCCCAAATTAGACCTCGTGCTTCGCCGCTGCTGAACTTCCCCTCGCCAGCCTGCTTAAGCAGCTCGCGGTCAAAATTGAGTACACCAGCTTTCTTGCCCGTCATGAGGTTCCAGAGGCGCATACATCTCTCTCCACGACCGACGCTGAGCATGAGCTTCTGGCTTGGATGGATGGCAAAGGCATTTATGCCAGCCGGGATCTCCCCTGGGCCAGCTGTATCGCCCGATGGTCGGCCTTGAGGCTTTGGAATGGGTGCCTTGATCGAGGAAAGCATGGTCCAATCGCGGGTTCTGGAGATCGCAACCGTCGCATCTTCTGCGCCGCTAAATAACTTCGACTTTGTGGGGAATTCCAGGCAGGTAATGGCGCGGTCATGGTGGATCAGACTTCCAAGACTCCGATTGCGTGGATTCTCTGTGGTTGTCGCTGTGCTACCGCTTAGAGTTGGTAGCTTTGGAGAAGCATTCGCAGACAACGGCGGTGCTGTT
Source organism: Ramichloridium luteum (assembly GCA_002368545.1). NCBI lineage: Eukaryota > Fungi > Ascomycota > Dothideomycetes > Mycosphaerellales > Dissoconiaceae > Ramichloridium > Ramichloridium luteum. The sequence continues at coordinate 1,524,354 of MTSC01000001.1, read as the reverse complement.
GAGAGACTGTACACGTTGATTCGCTCGTCAGAACTGCCCGTTGCCAAAATCCGCTTGTCGGCTTCTCCGGTAGAAGGTGAAATCGCAAGGCATCGGATTGCTGAGGAATGGGCAGTGAACAGGAAACTATCGGAGAATATCACATCGCTAGTCGAATCACCGGATTGTTGACTTGTAGAGAACCCGTTGCTAGGCGTAGTCGCAGACGCAATGGTGTTCCTGGGTATGGTTGCGATGATGCCGTGCAGGACGCGTTCGTAAGAGCCGGTTACGATCTGGACATGGAAAGGCCCCAGGGGTAAGGCCTTGCTGCGGTCATTCTGTTTTGAAGGTTCCTGGGTTTCTGTGACATGCGCAGAGGATGCAGCAACTTTTTTTGCAGTGGCCTTCGCTGATACGACCTGTGGGGCTGCTTTCTTCGAATGCACTGGGGCGTCTACCCTCTGCTCGCGCTTCCGCTTACCAATCAGGGACGGCATGGCCACCAGCTGCGCGCCGCGATCAATGATGCCGGAATTCAATGAGTGTAGGCGATGTAACCACACTCGACACAGCAAGTCAAAATTTTGATATCATGCTCAAGATTCGATGCGAATCGCGTTAGGGCGTTGCACGAAGCCAGGGCTGCGCTAGGCCCAAAGGGTGATGGTGGGTTGACTGCTTTTGGCCGGCCCGCGGGCAAGCGATGATAGGTAGCAAGGTAGGAACGGAGGGAGAGAGGAGGAGAACGGGAGGCCCATGGCCGCAAGGCGCAGTCTGCGCTGCCTGCCTGTTGTTTGCTGCTCACACCCACATCCTCCCCTCACAGACGTCTGCGCTGCCTGTAGTTACACGCCCGCGACGACCATACGAAACGACCATCGGATTTTCAACAATCTACACTGCACCACATCCAAATAATTCTCGCCGACCAATTTTTGGGGTTGTATTCATCACCAACGCCTCGAACGACCAGCGTCTGTTGTTCATTTTTGAATAACAGATGCAGCGCTCGTCCTTCCAATTTCATGTCCCTTTGCGGCGATTTGAGGAGCGAGGCCGTCAAACCGCGACGACATGATTTGACGTGAGTCCCCCAACCGTCCAAGATCGCTCAAACTTTCGCCGAAGCATCCGAAGATATTTCTTGATGCTTTCATTCATTTTGTTTGATGAACTTCCGATGCTGGGTGCTTGAGATTGGTGGTTGAACAAAGCCATACTTACGTCGCGTTGCATGCAGGAATTGCGCCCGGGGACACCGCGACAACCTGCGGGCGTTGCTCGCTGTCCACGCTGTCATCCGACACAACGCGTCGCCTGCAATCCTTCAAAATGCAGACTACGAGAAATTTGAACTTCTTGCAGGCGAACAAAATTTCCTCGATGAACATGATCTCACTCGGTATGTCGCGTTGCTCATGTCGTGTATTTCGCGACTCGATACACGCGTACTAACGGCTTCGCCAACAGCGGACGAACTTTCGACGACGCGAAGCTCGCCTTTCCTTTCCGTCCCGCCAACACTGCGACGGATAGCTCACAACACCAATCACTAAATGATAGTAGCTCTCATGCGTCGACAAATTTCGTGCCGGCGGCGCTGTCGTTGGTTGCACACAACACTCGCGCTGTCGCAACACCCAAGCCAGCGCAGTTTCCTCCATCAGCTCATAAGCGCGATGCGATTAAGGTCGAGACTGTACCTGCCCAACAAACTTCGGAGCAGAAACCTCTCGTAGATCTCTCTGCAACTGGGGCCTCATCAGTGCAGAATGGGCCATCTCCCGCAAGTACTTCCACGCAGGCAGCTAAAGTACCAGGTAGCGTCTCTGCCGAAGCAACAACGCCTCCCACCCTTGACCAGACCACACCACATCCTCCTGCGAAAACTGTTCATCTTCCTCCTGAAGATGTGCAGAAAGAGAATCTTCGGAAGCGGCAAGTAGCCGAAGGGAAGGCGAAGACTCTTGACCTCGAATCGCAGAGAACCTCACGTCCAACTGTGCCGCACATTCAGGCGCCAACTGAAGTGCCCTCATCCCCATCGTCTACTGTTGGACCTCACTCCGCCGCTACCCCATTACCACCGGAAGAGTCCCCAGACACTTCCCCTGGCTCAGACAAACCTGATGATGCGGAAGTGCTTTCACCAGAGGAACTGCGCCCATCGCCCGAGGAGCGACGTGCAAAAGACCAGCATGACCGCTATCATGCTGCACAAAAGGAGGCTGCGAGGCAACAGGCGCGAGGCTCAGTGGAGACGCCTGATGATCAATTGAAATGGGAAGAACAAGAGGCAGCTGCAAGAGATGCGGAGGAGCAGGCGGCGCGGGCAGAGAACGTTCTTGGTCTGAAGACGGATCATGGGGTCTTGAGCGACAAGCAAGGTGCCGATGTGATCATGTCAGACGCAGCGCAGAGTGGTACGGATCATGCAATCAGCACTGGCAATACCAGCGATCGCGACGGCGAAGATGTGACCTTGGACAATAGCGCAATGACCACGAAAGTACCGCCTACTCGCGATGGAAACGCCCATGTCAACATTGTCAACAGAGCAAAGATGTCTCCCGAGTCCACCACGAGCGCCACCATCCACGAGCATACCTTGCAAGGTGCAGCACGCTCTGGAGAAGCCGACGAGGATAACGACAATATCACCGTCACCCCCCGTAACCGCACCATTGAGATCGCAGAACCTGTTCGCGCCTCGGCAACTCCTGCAACCTCGAAACCTGCCCCGGTCAGCAATTTGTCAAAGACCCCTTCAAAACGAAAGGCTGGTCATGAGCTTCCGGAATCAGCACATTCAGGAGAAAAGCATGGGACCACATTTCTCGAGCAATTGTCACCTACCTCGCAAATACCACAGCCGGACGCCAAGACCATATCGCCATCTGTTCTGCGAAGGTCGCCTCAACATGCGAGCCGTGCACGCGCACAACCTCGCATGCCAAGTGACTTTGGAGGGCAGGAAAGTTTGGAGACAGCATTGGAACAATTAATGTCACTGAAAGGAGCTGCCAGTGATCCAGACAAGGATTATCTCGAACCTCTTTTCAGAATCCAGGCTCATGACTCTCCCAACAACACATTTTCGAAGTCCCTTCCAGATCTTGTCAAGATGGCACCAAAGGCATTGACTACCGAGGACCATTTCACACAACTGCATGAGCGAATCGATTTCCGTGTGCTGAGACGAATTTATCAATTGCAAAACGCAAACAAATGGTCCTTGCGACAAATGGACAAGGCGAAGGAACCCGAACCTCCTGTCTCACATCATGACTATATGATGGCTGAGATGCGATCAATGAGGAAAGACTTTCAGGCGGAACGGAAGATGAAGAAGAGCGTATGCGCGTGGCTTGCTCAAAGGTGTGCTCAATGGGTCGGAGCATCACCAGAGGAGAGGCGGTGCCTCCAAGTTCAAGTGAAGCCACGAGCACGGGTCCGCAACTTGTCCAACAGCGCCGATTCAGTTCCTGATCTTGATCAGGCTGGGGAGTCTGCACCAGAGGACGACTTACTTCCACCGACGCCAAGTGAAGACCTCTCTATGAGCATCAGTCTCGTCATTCCACCAGAGCTTTTTACCTCCGTGGAGCAACTTCAGCAAAATGGGAAACTCCACAAAATTTTGGACGACTTGCCTCAGATTGGTCTTGTACATCGCCCCTTCCAGTCGGGCGTGCGGCCTGTGGCTGCAGTATCCAAATTCGTGGATGGAAAGGTCCTGCCTGTTCACCGTTCGCCTATCCGGAAACGGAGTCGGTACGACTATGAGGACGAAGAAGAAGAGTTGCAAGTCCAACCAGCTCTGAAGAAAGCACGTGAAGCGGCAATTGAATCATTCGCAGATCCGGAATGTGCCCTATTCCAAGCCGAGAACAAGGCAGTCCGTGACAGGCTGCACTCCAATAACGTCTTCCGACCTCCGTCAGAATTCCTCATGCCCGCTATCACCTTCTATGAAAACCGCAACGGGTCCCAATGGACTTGGGATGATGACCAACGGTTGCGTAAATTGGCCAAGGACTATTCTTTCAACTGGTCTCTTATCTCTGATGAGCTTGCCATACCAGGTACTTACAAGAGCTCCTACGACCGTCGTACTCCCTGGGAATGCTTCGAACGATGGGTCGATCTGGAGTCACTTCCTGCAGACATGAAACGCACTATTTATTTCAAGACTTGGTTCCAGCGGTTGGAGACGAGCGCGCAGGCTGCTGAAAGAAGGTATCAAGCACAGGTTGCACTTTTGGCCCAACAGGCACAGGCGAACAACACTATGCCACGCGAACTTGCACGCCGTAAATTGACACCCACTCGGGTGGAAAAGAGAAGAAACTCGCGGTACCTGTGGGTCATCGATGGGTGCAGGAAAATCGCAAAGAAGCGGGAGCAGCAGGCTTGGAAGTTCGCCGAGAGTATGTATACCAGCGCATGCAAAACTTCAATGTTACTGACCGAAGGCTCAGCTGCCCGCACCGCTTCACAGCGCAAGACCCAGGCTGATCCCAATCCTCAACGGCAACTTCTTACCCCTCAGGAGATCAGTAAAAAGCGACATCAACAGGATATGGCCACGCAGGCAGCTTTGCGCGAGCAACGCCAGAAATACTTGGAACAGCAAGCCCGGATGATAGCAGCACGCCAGGCTCAGCAAGCACAACAGCAACAGGCACAGCAGGCACATCAACAACATCCCAGCCAGCAGGGGCAGCATCAACAGCAAGTTGCTGGTGCACAAAACGTTCAGCAGCAACGAGCAGTTGGGGCTAACATAACCCCTCAGCAGGCTCAACAGGCAGCATTAATGGCCGCGCAGGCATCGCATTCGCAACAGGGTCGGCCAAATATGCAGATGCCAGCGAACATGAATCGCCTGGCCATGTCGCAAGCCAATGGTCAACCCATGACTGCAGCACAGATTCAACAAGCGCGAGCAGCCATGGCCCAACATCCGAATATCCAGCAGCAGATGGCACATGCGCAGGCTCGGAACGCTCAATATGCTGGACAACAATTTCAGATGGCCAACGCAAATATTGCTAGCCCTGGCGCCATGACACCTCAGCAATTGCAACAACAGCAAGCCCTACTTGCTGCGTATAACGCGCAACAGCATCAGGCCGCTAGCAGCGGGCAAGCGACGGTGGGCGCGCAGAATGGCACCAATCAACAATCTTCTTCCGCCTCGCCAAACATGCCCCCTCCTCCGAATCCGCAGCATGGCCAACCTGGTCAGCTATCCTCTGGCCACATTCCACAGATCATCCAGATCAAGAATCAGCTTCGCGCGAACAACCCCAACCTCGCTGATGACCAGCTTACTGTCCTTGCGACCCAGCAAATGCAAGCCAAGAATCAGCCGCAAGCAGCTAACCATCAGCATCAAGCTCGGCAAAATGCGATGAACGCCGCTGCCGGAATTTCTGGCACTCCCTCGCATGCCACCATGCAGGCGTATGCACACGGTCAGCAAAATGGCTACGTGAATGGCACGCCGGTGAATAAGGGCAACAACGGCATGTATATGAACGGAACAAGCGAGGGCACCCCAGGGTCACAATCGCAGACACCTCAAAGCATCGGTGCCCCCACAATCGCCACGCCACAGCAACAGGCTTATGCCCAGAAAATGTGGCAGAGGCAGATGGCCCAGATGCAGCAGCGCCAGTCTCCCAACACCCCACATGCTGGTCTCGCCAACAGCAGCCCGAGCGTTTCGCATGCAAGCCCTAACATAACTCCTGCGAGCCCATCTGCCCAGCTTCAACAACAACAACCGACGCAACAGCAGCAATACTCCGCAAACATGGCCAATATCGCTAACATGACAGCTGGTGCAGGTCAACGACCGCCTAGCCGTAGTGCCACGCCGCAGATGCAACGGCTTGGAAGCTCGGGCAGCGCACATCAGGGTTTGCAAAGCCCTGGCGCGATGCCCCAGAATAGCCCTCGGAATATGCAGGCTAGCATGGCAAGATAAAGGAATAACGGATGCTTGAGTTCCTGGGCGATTCTGCCATGAGTTTCCTTTGACTTTCCACGACACGGTCTATCAGATATCAAACCTCGATCTGCACTCGGAAACCTACGGGGGTGTTTGACTGCACTGTTCCAGTTCACCTGGTGGTGCCGTGAATGGCGAATGTACATAATAATTATAATCAGTCCCTGCCTCGGTGGGACTTTTCACTCCATTCTGTCACAATTTGGTCTTTTAAAAGTGGTTCGGAAGTCAACTTGATATGCACCACGAAAGGAGAACAATTGTGGGTGATGTCAATTGAACAAGGTGATCAAAATAGAGCGGCAAGGGCAGCTACCGTTAACCTTAGCACAATTTTTGCAGAAGAACCTGTGTCTTAATGGCGAATATCCGGCATGAACGCACAACAGATGCAGCTGATCACACCAAACGGAATCGTGGCGAGCCACACATATTTGAGCGCATTGTTGAAAGCAAATTGAGGCGCGTACTGCGCTGCTGTCAGGACTTCTGGTGTTGCGCCCGGCACAGCAGCTGGAGCGCCAGGTGTCCGGCTGGCAATCCCCTGGACGATGCTGATGGCGGTGTCCACTGATGTTCCGGCGCCGATGGCAGCAGTGACAACACAGGTGGGAACGTAGGCTGTCAGCTTAGTGTTGAAGACGTTGAAGTAGATGGATGTGCCAACTGTTGCAGGTCTCGGTCAGCTTGCTCCACCTGGTCAAGAGGTATGAGCAGTGTGTTGATGATTTCAACTTACTCGAACTTCCCAGATATCGCACAGACAGCGATAAAGCTCCGACCGTGCCGACATATTCATCTGGCGTAGCATACAGGCCAGTGCCAGTGCAGAGACGACAAGAGCACCATTGCCGAAGCCAGCGAAAGTCGCCAGAGGAATGGTCATGGCTGGCGTATCCCGCGTCCCCGCCGCGAGAGCGCCGATGAATGCCACTATAGAGTTTTAAGGGGGCGATGTAAGCTACACGCCCATAATACAGACCTTCTAAACAGACCGAACGTACTCATGATGATTGTGGAGACGAGGAACATCTCTCGCACATGTCCACAAGTGTACGACTTCAGGGTGCTTAAAACACAAGCACCGCCCACGATGGCCCTGCAGCTGTTATTAGATTGATTGTTCGCCATCGTTGTCGTAGATCCAGTACTCACAGAGGGTAAGACAGGCGTCGGAAATCGACCGTGATGGCACTTGTGTCGAAGACGTGCTCCAACAACATTGGAAAGAAGCTCAGGATGGAATGAAAGTCCATCCCTGCCACGAAGACGATCGCGTACGCCAAAGCAACAACGCGCTGTCTCTTAAATATCTCTGCTGGCATCATTGGATACTTGTGGGGGCACCATGCCTCCCACGCGCAGAAGAGAATCATGAGGACTCCATTTACGAGTAGAGGACCCAGCGTTTGGCCGTCGGTCCATGCGGATTGGTATCCACCAGTTTGCAGCCCAATCAGGAACAATGTTACTCCTGATATTGAAAGGAATGCGCCCGTCCAGTCGATCCTTTTGATTACTTGCACCGTTGTAAATCCCTCTGGAAGGCGGCAAGGTGGTGGGCGATAGCAAAAGAACAGGCCGATGACACCAACGGCGTTGCAGACACCAGTCAAAAGGAAGCAGTAGCGCCATGAGATTCGGGCTATCAGGACCGTGCATAGCATTTGTGGCATGAACAGCACGATGGAAAAGGTGACCAGTGAGAGAGTCGCACCACGCGATCTCGTCGGTGTAATCTCAGCGACACTGTCTAAACCAGTGAGCCAGCATATGGAATAGAGACACATTAACAACTTACCCAGCTACTGCTGTTAGCTCGCAAGTGCCTGCATCGATGCCTTCAATGGCTTGTACTGCCACTGCTGCCCCAAGACTGTTCGCTGTTTCCTACATCACCGATGTTGCCATAAGGTAGACAGTGCCGAACAAGCATACCCAGCGACGCCCGAGCAGGTCGGTCATGTGGCCCACAAACGGACAGACAGCAGCCACGGCAAGTGCATTTGCTGTTAGCATCCAGTTGCCGAAGTTCGTTCCCAGACTGATTAAAATGTTGAACAGCGCAGAGCTGACGAAATTCAGACCAATTTGTGATCCGACATAGACCATACACAGTGATGCAATGGCCACAATACGGGTGAAGGTCCGAGAGATCTCCAAGAGATCTCCTTGCTGCCATGGCCGTTCTCAAATTCCGCTACATGCTCGCTTGCTTTCTCTGTGTGGGTGATATCCTCATCGTGTTGTGTTATGTTCCCCTCCTTTTTTACGGGACGAAATGTGTCTGCGGTCGCCATTGCGACGTGCTGTTTGACAATAATGACTGCACATCTAGTCAACGCATGTGCAGGTCTTACAGGATCTCACAGACATTACATAGGAAAGGCATATGCCTCTCATTCATGAGCGCGATATATTCCAGCGGAATCAACGTATTCCCACATTCATAGTTCGAAATGACCTAAGCCAACTCGAAAGGGGATGAACGCAGTAAGAAAGCCATGGCAACTTAGCACTGGTCCACATGGCAGCCCACCAATCATGAAATAGAAACGCCAGATTGGATCTGTGATGATCTCAAATATGGTGAACCTGGGACGCAGCAAAGGACGAATGAAGTACAGCGTCTTGAAAGTTGCGGGGACCTCACATGCGCTATGGGTTGTGGAGCGACACGTGGTTGTCAAATGGCGACTTACTTAGCATCGCAAATAGTTCGGGGGGTATAAGGTATATATGATTGTACGTAAGCATACCGGCGATGCGTTTGGTCACTATGCATGTCCATAGGTGGGCAAATGGCGTCTGGCAATGCATTTTTCCCACTGTCGTCCTAGGGCGAGCCTGGATTGATGAGCTGCTGGGGAGCGGCTTGAGAATCCCATGGGCATGAGTCTTCTCGACTGCTGGTTCTTCGACCAAATCCACCAATGAGACGCGCATTCATCCCCGCCTGCGGCTGCAAAAGCGAACCATCCTGCCTCGTGCCCTTGCCATACAATATCGTCCTTGCGAGAAAGATCGCGATTCGCGCGCGCTCTGTAAGCTTCAAGCCAACTTGATCAAAGGCTTTATGCTGCCGTACATGTAGCATTCGTATCCAGATATCAGTCCCGCGAAGGGCTGGGCATAGCGTAAGCCTGTAGTCGTCAACGGACACTCTTAATGTCCACGTGGACCAGAACAGTCTGTGCGTTCAATTGTTTAGACCGATGCAATCGAGAGCTTCGCGGTCATAAATTGCAAATAAACAACCAAGTTTATCGCGCTCTTTCCTCTGTTCATAGCCGCGATAAGCTCGACCATATAGATGAGGTGAGCGGCGCGAGTGTCCTGAAGATCCGTTTCACCGCCATGATTGTCAAAGACAAGCGTCTCCGTGATTGCACTGAGCATGGGGTGGCGAGCCGGTCTCGATGACCTCTCATGAGGCCGGCTGCAACACCAACCCATAAGGTGCCCTGGCCGTGCCATGTGTGCATATGGCACCTAGGACAAGCAGAGCAATGCCATGAATCTCAAGTAGTGTCGTCCGCATCATTCATAAGCTTTGCAATCTTGTTCTGTCGCTCTTCGAATATCTTGCGCACATCATCCTGTGAAGCGACCCATTTCTCGATTTCCGTATCCAGTTTTGCAAGCTCGTCTTTCTTTGCTGTGGTCTCCTTCAGCAACACGTCCCGCTGCTTCGCGAGCGCAAGTCTTTCCTCTTCCAAAAACTGTCGTGACGCATGCTCATCTTCTATCCGGGCAATTGTCAGGTCGTGGTCGTTATCCTGTGCGTGCTCTGGATGTGCCACTAGGAATTCTTCGGCCGTGACCATTGGCAGTTGTTTGTACTTGTGGCTTTGTGGTTCAGTCAGCACTAAAGTTTCGTATCATCTCTCATGCGACTCACTCATAAAATTCGCAAGCAGCAATCTCGTCCCTGAGATGGCGCTGTTCGTAATACAAATTCTGCAGTTGCAGGTGCAAGCTGTCGATCTCTTGTCGGGCCTCTGTAGTCTCCTGTTTGGTGTTTCTGACCCCCAATACAGCTTTCCGGTTGAGACCTCGCAGTTTCGCGAGCCGAGCATTCATCTGTTTTCGCATGCGGAAATACGTCTCTTGGTCGTCGTCATCATCGGCTGAAGAGTGTGTGGTTTGCAGATCGAGCTCGTCGATAATTTTCAGACATTGTTGACGCGCTTCGATCGCTGCCTCGAGAACTGCGCGAATGGACTCATCCGTGACAAGCTCGCTGGCCGTCATAGTAAGTTGGCGTACAATGGATGGTCCTAAAGACTGGTAACGTAGGTGGAGATCTCGAGAAATACGGATAAGCAACGTGCACAAGGCGGCACGCGAGAGGACTTGATGCAGCGGCAACAGCCGCTAGCATATTCTACACCCAGGCCAATAGCATGCGGATATGACCGCTCCCGCTTACTTTACTGTTGCCCCTGGCATCCAGCTGCACTTGCTAATATCGAAAGTGGCTTTGGGTGCTGAACCATGTAATGGAGCTCTCTTTACCTTGACTTTTGGGCTCTGCTTCGGACTCCTGCGAACTTCCTCCTGTGTCGAGATCATTATTCTGATGCCAGGCTTCGGTGAACGAATGTGTTCCCCCTCAACACGCTCTCGTCGCCAGAATTGTCCAGGGGATTGATCTCAAATGGAGAAAGACGCCACGCATATCAACTCTGACGAACGAACACCGTTCATCGACAGAAAGCCTACATCAAAATTCCTCAATTTTTGCCGGGAGCACAAGATCGTTGTGTCCATCGTCGCAGCCATGATACTTCTGCTTCCTCTTTTGGGTCTACTCGCCCTTCGAAATCGTGGTGCTCGAGCCGACTGGACGAGCCCCATTACTTACCCTTCGCGTGCGTACTTGTTCCAACAAATATATCCTTCCTCGGGTCAAGCTCGAAGGAGGCTTCAAATCGTGGGTCGTCCCCGTGCGCTAACACAAAGCAGCACAGGGTTATGGCATTGGCAACTGGTCACAAGCCTACGAGAAGGCGAATGCTCTTGTTGCAAAAATGACGCCCGAGGAGATGAACAACGTCACCATCGGAGTGTCGACGGCCAACACGGGATGTGTAGGGCTCTCAGGCTCTGCTCCACGAGTCGGATTTCCAGGCCTTTGCCTTCACGATGCAGGCAATGGCGTGCGTGCTACTGATGGCGTCAATGCATATGCATCTGGTCTACATGTCGGTGCTTCCTGGAATTCTAGTCTTGCTTATATACGTGGCGTCAATATGGGCCGCGAGTTCAAGACTAAGGGCGTCAATGTTGCTCTGGGTCCCGTAGTGGGACCTATCGGCCGTGTCGCTACAAACGGCAGAAATTGGGAAGGCTTTGCCGCAGATCCCTACCTCGACGGCATTCTTGGGGCGCAGTCAGTCGTTGGCCTGCAGCAAAGCGTGATTGCGAGTATCAAACATTTTGTTGCGTACGAACAAGAGACGAACCGAAACCCCATATCAAAGGGTAGCGATGAGACGGTCATGAGCACGTCTGCCAACCTCGACGATAAGACAATGCACGAGCTCTACCTATGGCCATTCCAGGACCTCATTTTTGCTGGCGCTGGTTGCGTTATGTGTAGCTACAATCGAATCAACAACACGTATGCATGCGAGAACAGCAAGGCCATGAACGGAATTCTGAAGGGCGAACTAAACTTCCAAGGCTTCGTCGTCAGTGACTGGGTCGGTCAGCATAGTGGACTCGCTTCCGCAAATGCCGGCCTGGATATGGCCATGCCGAGTTCGCCGTGGTGGGACAAGGATCAGCTCGCTCAAGCCGTCAAGAGCGAGGCCTTCAACCAATCGCGACTCGTCGACATGGCTACCCGCATTGTAGCAACTTGGTATCAATTTGGACAAGATGACCCATCGTTCCCTCCAACGGGCGTGGGTATGGCTCATGACCTACTCGCGCCTCATAACTTCGTTGATGCCAGAGACCCGAAAGCGAAACCTTCTTTGTTAGAACAGGCGATTCAAGGGCATGTTCTAGTCAAAAACGCCAATAACACGCTTCCGCTGAAGGCCCCGAAGGTCTTGTCGGTCTTCGGCTACGACGCTGTCGCACAAGCCAGTTTCGATCCTGGCCCAGGCACGTTTGCACAAAATTGGGAGGCCGTGGATCTCCAACAGCAGCAATTCCAGGAACTGGCCTCCAACTCTCCCGTACTCAATGCTCCTAGCAGTTACATGGGACTTCTGACTGTTGGCGGCGGGTCGGGTTCGAACACTCCCAGCTGGCTGTCAACTCCTTTCGATGCAATTCAAATGAGAGCATATCAAGACGATACCGCCATCTTCTATGACTTTCTGTCAACGGAACCCGGGGTGGTCTCTACGTCTGATGCGTGCTTGGTCTTCATCAATGAATATGCTTCGGAGGCTTGGGACCGACCGGGACTCGCCGACAAGAGCAGCGACGATTTAGTAAAAAGCGTTGCTGGCCATTGTAACAACACCATCGTTGTAGTCCACAACGCTGGCATCAGAGTCGTCGACGCATGGATTGAGAATGCCAACGTTACCGCGGTGGTCTTCGCTCACCTGCCAGGTCAAGAAGCTGGCAAAGCTATCGTACAACTCCTGTACGGCGAAGCCAGCTTTTCGGGAAGATTACCCTATACCGTTGGGAAACAAGCTTCCGATTACGGCGGATTGCTCAACCCTTGCGAAGCTGAGGGCACTGATTCTCCGCAGTGTGATTTCGACGAGGGCGTCAATATTGACTACAGAAGTTTTCTCGCTCGTCAGGTTACGCCTCGGTTTGCGTTCGGGTACGGCCTGACATACACGACTTTCGATTACTCTGGGCTTCTCGTCAATATTAACGCGACAGCAACTCCTGCAAATGCGCAAGCCGTGCCAATCTATGCCAACGGCACCACGGACCAGAATGCAAATCGCACAGACGTGGGCGTGGCAGGGCTGAACTCGCTTTTCGAAAGCGTGGGCTCGATCTCAGCAACAATCAAGAACGTCGGTAACGTCGCAGGTGCCGAAGTCGCACAGCTGTACCTGCAGCTCCCAGCAAGCACTGGCACATCCAATCGTCCTGTCACCGCGATGCTCCGTGGCTTCGAGAAAGTCCATCTAGAACCCGGCAGTACTGCCCAAGTTACCTTCAACCTTCGACGCAAGGATGTCAGTCACTGGGACACCATCTCTCAAGCCTGGCTCATCGCCAGTGGCCAATTTCGAGTTCTGGTGGGAAGAAATGTTCTTGACACACCTCTCAATGGGACTTTCACCACATGATTGACGTGCGTCGGGAGTAGAAGAAGTTTTGGTGCGATGATGGGAATAAATGAGGCGATGTATCGCATTGGCATGAAGTTTGCATGATACTTTTCATTAATTTAATGTTCTGCAATTCGCTTGGGCTCGAACTAGTTCGGCTTGCGCTTTTCCCTTCTGCATTGCTTATCACCAATTGTCAGAGCACTTTCAAAGCGCAGCGCGATGCCTGTATCTCGGGAGTCAACTATGGCCCCGGAAGAGTGGGTTCTCATGTAGGTGAGATTCACTTCTTCGCGTAGGCTTCACCAATACCCCTCTGCACGGCCGGCCGCTTCGCGATGCGGTCGATCCACTTCAACAGGTGCGGAAACTCCTTGAACTGCTCCTCGGTGAAGCCGCTGCGCTGCCAGCCCTTGACCCATGGCCAAGTCTTAATGTCGGCGACGGAGTACTTTCCCGTTCCGTTGCCGGCGAGGTACTCGCGTGGGGTGCCGGTATATTTGCCGCTCAACTGAATCTCGAGCACGCCGAACACGCGCAGCGTCTCGTTCTTGTAGCGGTTGATGGCGTACTCGATCTTCTCGGGGGCTGCGTGGCTGAAGTGGTGAACTTGGCCTGTGATATGGTAGGGTTAGGGTTATATCAAAAGAGACCGATCTGGACATGAATGACAGACCTTGGTAGGGAGCACCGGAACCGTGCCAGAAGAACTGCACGGGATGATTAGCTATTTTTTAGTTTCATAGTTCATGGAACAAAAGTCATACAGTCCACTGGAGAGCTTGGTTGCGCTCAAGGTCGTCGGTGAAGCCGAACTCGTCCTTTTTGTCGGCGAACTTAAGGAGGTAGAAGAGCTCAGCTGAAGTCTCGTGAACTGGGAACGGCGGGTTTTGAGAATTGTCAATTAAGACCGGAATTCGGCCTGCTCGGGTCAGCATGACAGTTGGATTCGTGGAACTGAGTCCAATGCGCCCCCCTACCATTGGGATTTAATCGAAGATACCAATCGCTTTTCTGGACGTTCGTGGAGATGTCGATCACGCTCGTGGTCCACTCCGTGCCGTACACATCCTTGAGTTCTTCGAGCAAGATCTGCACAGCTTGACCATTGGGAGTGTTCTGAGTGATCAAATGCAGTCCTTTGGCGTCTTTGATCTCCGCTGGAGTCTCTTCCGTGTAGAGGTGCGCCATCGTAGATCACAATCCCAGGTGTGCGTTCGGAGAGCTGACTATGTTATCTGTATTGATCGGGTAATTGGAAGTGAAGATGGCTATATATTTATACTACTTCAACATTTCGCAAAACCAAGCTCTTCGCCATCGAGTGGTGTAGTTGCGTACCGTCGATGATGCAATTGATACCCCACCACGGCCGTCCAGCGGATCCGTAAGCATGTACACTGTTCGTGAACATCAGCGAGAAGTTGTAGGTTGATTACATATCAACTGCGAATTTCTGGAATCGTTTCCGAGCACACAGGCTCGACTGTTGGACTGGCATTAAAGTACCGCCAGTCGCTTACCGCCATTTCAATCGATGGCTGAGAGTGAGGGCATGAACGTTTGGGGTAGCCAGAGGTCCAATGCTGCGGACCAACGACTTCCACATGACCCAATTTGTCAGCATAGTGTCGTACAACCACCTGCATGCTGGCACTAAGGGTCAAGCCGCAGAGCCAAACAGAGAGGGCAACATGAGCTCTTCTGCCCTCGCCGGGCCATGCCAATTGCTGGTCGTGCTGCGAACATGCCCTCGCGATTACTTACTACTAAAAGGTGAGGCGGCTGTGAACCTCCGACAACACTAGACCTCGAGCTTTGCCTTGAGGCGACCTTGCAATATTTGCTATAAGCACTGATGTGCTACAGATAAGCGGTGACAAGATCGGAAATTAGAATGGGCATTGCCAATGACAACACACGACACGCCTCTGAGAATGTACACCACCTTGTGCAGGACAAGATTGCACACCGCGCCTCGCTCGCCGAAAGATACAGGTGCTCACGAGCCTTCATTCCTGTATCATGGCAACTTGACAATCTGGGATGCGTACCTCGGGGCTGTAAGGCATTAGGCTTCTCTTAGCATCGAACCTCCTAGTTCGCCGGCCATCTCCAGTTCGGCCGACAAAGCCGATGGTGACTAGCCCCAACACAAGTAGGTAAGATCAAGTCATCCAAACGGCAGCCAAGCAAGCTGTAGCGACCAAGCTACAGTACGTTGCAGCTTGTTCAGGCCAATCTTCAAAACGGGCGAGAGTTTGTTCTAACACGCGACCAAGAGCCTTCGCATCCGACAAGAGGTTGAAGGAACACGAAACCCTCTCAAGTGGGCGTCATTCTGGCGTCGTAGCTTCGGCAGGCTTTCTGGCGAAGAATCGTAATTTGCCCAGGCGTCCCAAGACCTTCGAATGTATGTGCAGGCGGACTTTGAGCTTGTCTGCCTGTTTTGCTCAACGCTTGCTTGATGGTGCAGGTCAACATTGTTGTAATCTGGCCACCCTCGGCAGTTCGAAATCGAACCATATGGGTCTTCTGGGCGATAGCGATGGCGATCTCGAGTTCGAATGCCTTGCCTTGCGGTCACTGCTGAATGAGTCTCCAACATTCACCTGCAGCGATAGGAGTCTGGGCGTAGGTCTCATTCAAACGGCGCAAAAGCATCTGACGGGCGAGAAGGTTTGATTTGCGTGTCGTAGTCTCGTCTACGCTATGCGAGCCGGGTCGGTATCCTGACACTATGCGAGTGCTTGTCGCTGCTTCGATTGAGAGCACGCCAAGGTGTTTGGGGAACCGAGGCGCTGAATCGCCTCGCGACCCGAAGATCGCTTGGCGAGTATTTCACAGGTTTACAATACTGCATGAACATTACCCACGAGTGACTGCTGTCCGTCTGCAAGCTGGTCAGCAATAGTATGAGATCTCATTTCGCGAAGCAGAACCTTGCCGTCTGTCGTGCTCGGAATGATCCGTTATCCGTTCACCTGCCTTTCCAGGCGCCTGCACACCACCCCTTCGCACTCCTCGAGAGGGTTATCGCAGCGCGCTAAGCCCTGCTTGCACCTCCGATGGCCGGCATATCCCCCGAACATCCCCCGCCCGTGACCCGGAACGTTCGAGCGCAACTGATTTTCCATCATGATACGTGCCCATCTACCTACAGCACACGCGCTCCCAAAACACACTTTCCAGCTCGACGCCCTCGCTCGGGTTTTGAGCTCCCGAACTTAAACTCGTACTACTTCGGAAGTCATAGGGCTAGGGTCAGCCGAATACGGCAGCTTAGGGGCGAAGGTCATCTCTCTGCATGACTGTCCACTTCGCGCGCTCATCCGACCCGCAACTTCTCGATCCATAACCCAGGAATCGACTCCTCGAGCACCATCAGAATCGCTGGATCCTTCTCCTACAAAGTTAAAGCTTATGTGCCCGTTCTCGGTGGGCTGGAAGTCAAGCTCAAGGCTTGCCAAGGCGATTCCTGCTTGGCAGAAGCAATCGCCAGATTCTCCGCCTGCTTACGCGTGCCCGCAATCGCAAGGTACGTGCCAGAGGACTCCCATTCACAGCGCCCGCCTTTCACCGCGCATGCCGACATCACGCATCGCACTACCGTCGTTCTCGCTCGGCTGAAATATTGTCAACTATTTTGCAAGACAACATGGCCGGGTGGCGCAACAACATCTGCTGTGCCGACGTTGTCAGGCTGCTGAGTGTTCGCGTCTGTTGTGCATCCCCACCAGCGTCATTTTGCACTGCCACCCTGCCCCCGGACTGGTCCGTTTCGCGTGACGTTCCAGTCTAACCATCCCAATATTCTCACCTCATGCGATGGCGATAATGTCCATTGCGCATCCTACGACAATACCATGCTCGCGCAACGCTAATCATGCTCAGATATAGCAGTTGGACCGGGGGCATAATCTTCGTCGCTTATCTGCGCAGTGACGCTCGAACTTGCGACCAGGGCTCGGCGGCTACAACCCTCGAAGTCGTCGGCGAACGAACAATATAATCGCAGCGCGTATGTCGCTGGAGCTTCCTTAAACACCCGCCCCGGGCTGCCCTCCCCGAAAGGCTGCATGCAACAGCATGCCGTCTGCCGGTGAACGTTTGCCGTCAACGAGTTCCACTCCTTCGTCCGGACGACGTCTGATTTCGCGCATCACCTCTCCATTCGCCTCCAAATCTCGCAGCTTCGGCGAGTTCACGATCAGAGTCGATGATCCGCATCGACAGTATTCACCCGGCGACCTCGTGTCGGGCCTGATCGATTTGCGCGTCAATAAACCTACGCGCATCACACACTTGGTGGTCTCCTTGCATGGTTTTGTTCAAGTGTACAAGAACCCGGGCGCGCCGCCTCCCGACGGCCACCGCGCGAACAACGCGCAACTGGGCACAGGAAAAGGAAGTAAATCAGGTGAATACTTTGGAAACGGATTCGCGACGCTGTTCGAGGACGAGTGTGTCTTGTGCGGAGATGGCCGACTCGGAGAGGGCGTGTACAAATTCGGATTCAATCTCGAGTTTCCCGACCGAGATCTGCCGAGCAGTATCGCAGTAAGTAAGGCACGACGAAGCCTCTCAAACACATACTGATCCATTGCTGCATAACAGTTCGAACGAGGCACAATTTCGTACATGATCACGGCGACGATCACACGGCCCGTGGCAATCACCCCTATCATACAATGCGATCACGAGGTCTTCCTCGTGGAGCGCATCGATATCTCTCAACTCTACCCTCCAAAAGCGCGGACAATCACCTTGGAGCCACTGTCGCGCAAGACACGCGCGAAGGCACAGGCACGGCGGATGGTGGATGGCTCAGATCGCAAAGGACGGAGTCAGGACTCACAAGAGCAAGCCAGTAATCGACGGCAGAGCGAGACGTCCTCTTCGCGAAGTCTTAGGGGCGATGGAGATCCTCCGACTAGTCCTTCTCCAAGTGAGGTCAGTTTCGAAAGCGGCAGCTACGGTCCGGTCTCGCAATCGCACGCCTCAAATGGAGCATCTGCTCGACAGAGTGATTACTCCCAGACGAACGGCAGTCGAATATCGCTTCCTCGCAAATGCATCACGGCCACAATCGAATCGCTCACGGGAGGCTGTTTGCGAGGAGACAGTGTGCCTGTGCGCGTGGTGGTCAATCATACCAAATTCGTCAAGAGCCTGTACGGCGTCATCATAACATTATACCGCCAAGCTCGAGTGGATATGCACCCAGCAATTCCACTGGGCCCAACTGAGAAGGGCAAAGAAGCGAAATACGAGGATTACTATCCGAAATCAGTGACCGGGCTCGGTGGTCTCTCCCTCTCCGGCGCGGGATCGAGCCACGTCTTCCGAAAGGATCTCTCACAAGTCATGTTACCACTGGTCGTCGATCCAGGAGCACTTACTGCGGAAGTCAACGGCAAGGTTCACGTTCCAGACGAGGCTTTCCCGACCATCTCTACCGTACCAGGGGCCATGATCAGCTTCAAATACTACGTTGAAGTGGTGGTCGACATTCAGGGCAAGCTTGCAACACAGGATCGCAACATGACAAATCTTGGCGGATTCGCGAGCAGCATAAATCAGATGTCCTCAGCAGCGGCGACTAACGGGGAGCGTTCTGCTTCCAATATGAATGGCACACCACTGCTCGACACCGCGTCCATTCGCCGAGACAAAGGCGTTGTCTCGGCCACTTTCGAGGTCGTAGTCGGTACGAAGGACAGCGAACGACGTAAAGGCAAACGGAAGGCAGATCCGTTACCCGAACAGGAGGCTAAGGCCGTGCAGCCTCAAGAGCCGCTCGCGGAGCCCAGCGTGCCCATAGCTAACGACGATCAAGGGAGTCAAGAGTGGCATGAGCAGCGTGCGAATTTTGGCTATGATGGCTATGATTATGGATACACATACGATCCTCGATTTTACCAACACCAAAGCTCATGGCAAGACTTTCAGCCTGGCAGCGAAGGGGTCGGGGACACTGGATTTGCATACCATACGCCTGCATATTACGAGCCGCCCGTGCCAATGCCCCGGATGGAAGATGAATCTCAACTGACAGAAAAGGAGCGCATGCGCCGAGCAGAAGCTCGTCTCCTTCCCAGTCAGCCGCCCGGTGCTGATGGTACGAATGGCGAGGCTGCAAGCAGCAGCAGTAACGGCAACGCTGCAACCGCCCCTTTCCTCATAGACGAGCAGTCGCCGCTGCCGCCGAGTATTCAGATAACCGGCACACCCTCGTTAATAGATCGGCCTACAACGTCAATACCTGCGTCGCATTCAATATCGGGAGCTAGCCACATAAACCAACAGCTCTGGATGAATCACGGCAATACGGGCAATTCGCTGGAGAGAGGTCTTCCTGCAACAGATGATAAAGAGGAGCTTCAAAAGCGTGCGATGGAGCAGGACTCTTCGACTGAACCTCCTCCCGGACCCGCGCCTTTGCTATCATCATCACATCTTCCTTCACCGCAGCCGACGGGCTTGGCCAACGTGATATCACAACAGGCTGACGACCATGCGCCAACCGCACCGCCCTTGGAAGACGTCGAGGCGGGGCCGCTGTACGATACGTCAGGCGACAGCCACGCCGACGCCGCGGCATCTTCAGGACTGCCGCGCTACGAGAGATGAAATGATGACAACGGACATACACACAAAAGGCGTTCGGTTTTGGATGCGGTTCAGCGGATTTCATCAAAGTTTCGATATCAGTCTTTTCTTTCTTTTTGGAAATAGCTCCCGGACTTAAGCTCGTCCGCAGAGTCAATCGCTATTGGTCTGGTGCTTCCGAGAGATTGGGGAATACCCTGCATGGATTTTGGAGGATTTACCGGTGAACACAGGTATATTACCTAGGTCTTGAATGGCAAGCAGATCTGCAGCAGACCGGTTGTGACGGGACCAGGATTGGATATCGGATCACGGATTTGTTGATCTTTGTAGCTATGCACAACATGGCAAGTGAGATCGGATTGCGAAAAAGTTCTCGCATGCATCATCAGTCGTCTTCTCAGGGCGGAGTGGGCGGCTTGCCGTGCAGTTGTGTCAGTACGAAATGCGTCGTGAATTTGTGGATATTCAACACCATCCATAGACATCGGCCATAAGCACCATGCGAATAGGGTCGAACGCAGCGTGTCCCTGGCCGTTATAGTATTGCATACTGCATGGAGGACGAACAAGGTCCCTGCAGCACGACACGCTGCTTCCCGATGGGCGGCCCCCCGTGTGCGGGTCTGCAACAACTATTGACCGCAGCGAAGGAACTTGGTGTTGCAGCTTAAATTATTGCTACGCGCCAGCCATGGGATATAGATACGGCTATCGGCACACAGCACTCCATCGAGAGCCCTGGCAAGTTTGCAGAGCAGGCACGGCAGGGTTCACAACTGTCACTCGTTCCGATATACCCTCTTCCCTCGACGTTGATTGCCTTCCGGGAATCTATCCGACGGATAACCTAATCTTACCTGCAGCGAGCACAACCATGTCTCAAGTCTGTTCGTAGGACGGCGGAAGCAAGTTCCGGGGTATGAGAGCTGCACACGATCGGTCGATCGCATGTCGAGCGTGCCGCATCCGCAGCACGCGTGGGCGTATTACGAGGATTCAGCTAGCCCAGCACCCAGGCCGGAGCGCCAGCCAGCCAGCCAGCCATGAGTCCACAAGCCCGTAGCCAGCCTGCGCCCACCGCCGTTGAAGACTGGGTCAACCATGACCGACACGAGCTCCGGCCTTCATCTCGTGCATTCTGGCGGTGCGTGCGGGGTTGGACTCGGCGAAGAGATTGGGCGTTCTGTTCGAGATGAACGTGGACAGTCAATGGAGAGTTGTGGCATCGGGCTGGAGCACGGCGCTCGTTATGGTGGCTTGTTTCTACATCGAATGTGAGAGATAAGTGGCTTCGAGTTTGTGGGTGTGCGAAGTTTGTTGAGATTTCTGTAGACCGTGAGGCGTTAGAAGAAGATCTGGGTGTTGAAATCGCCGAACTGTGTGGCCCTTAGGGGTTGTTGTGTATTTCAAGTGCTATAACCCTTCGAACGACTGGCGTGGGCGATCCACCGCCGAGCACAATGCGTCCTGCCAGATACTAGACAAACACAGGAGGTATCTAGGAGATGTTGTCCTGTAGAGTAGGCGAATATAAATCGATGCACAAAACAGGATATCGTCGCGGTGATGCCCGTTGCACAGTGATCAATCATTGAGACTCAGGCACTGTCGCGTCAGCCACATGTTACCCGACCACATTGTGGCGTCTCGGGAGGACCGTGGACTTATAAGGAAATCCTTTCTTCAGCCACAGACGTGCCATGAAGCACTCCGCGGAGCACCGTCGTGCGACTGTGGAAGGGCGGATCACCTGTGTTGGCCAATCGAATCGGGAATCACCAGCACCAGGCTCGCCTGTCTCAAGTTTCCTGAGCTTCACCCGTGACAGTTACCGAGACCTTGTCTACGCTCGTCGTTATCGTCACGGAACGCTGGTAGGTATATGGAATCCGTCCGGTCGTTCCAAGACAAGCATTCATCTACCAATACTTCTCAGACAAAACCATTTTGGTCGATTTGTTCCTAGCACCCACGGCGTTAAACACAGGTTGTCAGACGCGGCCCTGACGAAGTCGGTCTAGTGAGTAGAGGACAACATGAGTCATGCATAGACGTTATTAAGATAGAGCAGATGCTTTCGGATAACTTAGAGTCATGAAGTTAGCAAACTTTCAAGCGCGCCCGTTCTCCCGTCATCCGCTACAACTACGGAGTTGTGCGAGCCCGAAGTCAGAGCGTGGAGGCATCAAGGCAAGCGGGATCGCTTCCGCGTTCATGCCGTTCTGAACTTCTGCGGGCTAGAGAGGTGGCTTTCTTTGATTAGTTGCGCTCGTGTTCTGGCGGAGAAGACCCAAGTCCAGGCTGCGGGGATCTTCAGCCCCTTCTTGTCCGCCCAGGAGGTGGTGTCTTTATCATTGGCGGTTCGTGGACAGATGCTCTCCGACGACGCAAATGAAGATGAAAATGACGATGGCGGCGAGCTGGATAGTCTTCTCGGCGGGTGGAATTACAGCATTCAAAGCCCTCACCCATGCAGACGTTCACCTGCGAGTGGAAAAGGTAAATGATTCGATCGAACCTACCGTATTCGTCGTAGAACGTGCATTCGCGCGACTTTCCGCGGAGGGTGGGAGACTGGGATGACGTGACATTCTCATGCACACTGGTCGCGCGTCTGGATGCATTCGTGTATTCAACAATCGTCCTGGCCGTGGTTTACCCAGGGTCTGCATTGTCTACAAGTGGTATACACGCTGTAGATCTTCGCTTGCATGCAAGAGATCAGGATCATTCGTGGGATGCCAACGGTGCAATTTGCGACGAGAATGCGATTCGATCTCCATTGAAGCGCCTATCGTGTTGACCGGATCAAGCATAACCACAGGATCAGTATCGGGATAGCAACGCGTCCAATTGGCAAAGCCGGCCCGCGGGTATTTGCTGATTCGGATGCGACAAGAGCGTCTGGGATGGGATTACATGATGATAATCATAGGTCCAACTTACCGAGTGTAACGACGACCAGTGCGGGGAGTTACATAGGATGAGAAGAGAACGAATACGCTAGGCTAGTCAATCCAGCATTCAAAGGGCGAAGAGACCGCTCTAGATTGTATAGCGGACTGGTCGCACAACGCATTACCTCCCTAGTCTGTACGCTGAAGCGCGGAACCACACGCAATCGGGGGGTAGGCGGCCATGGCAGCCGACGAAGAGGCACGGTCGTCGTCAGCGGCCAGGCTTCCAAGCGCGACCACCGAACGCCGACTTGTCGTGTGCTGTACCCAGCAAGCGAAGTTGGCGAATATTAGGCGCCACAAGATAGCCTTCGTCTTGACTTATGCAGCTGAGCTGATGAATCACAACCATGCGCTCGATTGTGCCTGGGGTTGTGTCTGCGATGCCGTTGAACGGGATAAGCCGCGATTATGAAGAACTCCGGCGCTCAAGCACCGCCGGTTGCGGGTAGACACATCGAGCGAGACCCGTTGATGCCAGAGGGCCGTTTGGACTCGGTAGTGTCGCACCAACGGAACGTGCTCTGGACAGTCGCCGGCACCATGTGTATCATATGATATTCAGGGGCGCTGGTCGCATCCATGCCAGGAGACCAGACGGAATTCTTGACATTGCGCCACAGGCGTCACAAAACCGCCGACCAGATGAAAGCCTCACCGCTGCAAAGGCGCAAGTCCAGGAATTCCGAAGCCTGAGGTCACGGTCGGCTGTGCAAATTGCCGGGGGTGGGGCCACCAGGCGACAAGTTTTGTGCAAGCTCGTCGAGTGCGAAATGGCCGTTGAGGGCGAAAATGGCGCCTGACTCTACGCTTTTCGTCGTAAGCATTTGGCAAGCGTACCATTTGAAGCACGCTAGAGATGCGTCCGGGCAAAGCTGAGCGGAAGCCGGCAGCCGAACTGCGGTTCTAGAACGGCCCGTGGTCGCTCCCCATGTAACCTCAGCTGAATCCTTCCCGCCCTAAAACGCGTCTGTGTCACCCGCACACACGTACACACGGAATGCTGGGGTTTGGAGGCCTGCGACTCTGCGAGAGTCAGGCCCGGCCATGATTAAAGAGCGTAGCGGCAGCAGTGTTTCGGGTTGTAGTGCGTTGGTCAGCCCGCGCTGTCAGATGCTTCCCTAATTGTAGATACACGATGCGCAGCGCCGTGATGATCATGGATTACCTTGGAACCCTCGAGAACTCTGTTCGCTGTAGACTGGCGGGTCTCCACAATGCACGTGGGCGTGGCGGGCTCGTTGCGCTGTGGACAACCATCTGGGACGAAGACCCCACCACCAAGACCCCTGGGCCAGCACGGCCAGCTTGGTCGAGAATGGGCCCTTCAGGCCTGGCGCGTCTGACACGCCTGGGCTTTGCGGATCTCGCGGCTTTCACATTATGGCTTCAGGCAATTCTGGAGTCGCCAACTGGGCACTGTGGGGCACTCGCCATAATCTCAGCGCCCAGGCTGTGAGACAGTCCAAGCCTATTATCCTCCTAGCCCGCTTTCACTATCTAGCTTTGTACCGTTCTGCACCTTCCTGAGTAATGTGACATTAGTGACGCCAGTCAAGACAGTTCTAGCTGAACATAGATTGCGGATCATGCAAGTGCCGATCGTTGCTCGGCGGAGCATTACAGTGCCTGTCGGTGCACCCTGCAATTGATACCCTTCGCACCTGCCCACTGACCGTGGACAACACCACTGCGTGCATGCTTTCCGTCACTTGCTGGGTGACAAAGCAGACCGTCTCCCGCCTTCTACATTCGACTTCCTGACAACACCGAAATCATTGCGTCGAGTCCGAATGTCAGTATTCGCTTCGTGACCACTTACGCCCGTGAAACGTTGCCCACGCCCGTTGGACTTCTACGCTTGGGGCACCCGTTCCAGCACTCCGCAGCATTACCCACCTAGCGACTTCGGACTGCCTTCAACAGTCCACCTGACCCGCGAGCATCCATTCACCTCGATCTTTTTGACGACAGGGCGAGGATCCTGCCAACCGCCATCACGTCGTGTCCAACGCTCCACGAGCACCTTTGCTCTCCACCTCGCGACCACTACCTCTCTGGTTTCCGGCCAGTCAAATTATTCGCGACACAGGGCGGCACCATCCTGGAAGAGCCCGTCTCTCCGCGCACTGCAGCTTTCCAATGTGTGCTCCAACATCTCGGCTCCCGGGTGCGCTTTGACAGATCGATTGGGGGACTGGTGCACAAAGGCACAAGGGCCATGGCTGGTTTGGAGGACGTGGCGGTGAAATATGAGCAGGAGAGCCCGGAGGAACGACAGTCAATATGCTTTCCTCGCTTCGGCACAACAGGCATCCTCCAGAGCGGCGATCCCGGCTTTGCAAACGTCACCGGCCGACATTATTCGAATGCGGAGAGCGCGGCACTGGAGCAATTGATAGACCTCAAGGCGCGCCTTCGTGCCGCTTGCGCCGAGGATTTTTTCTCTCTGCTGACTGAAGGAATGTCGAAGATCCTCGGCGCGGAAATATGCTTCGTCATGAAGCGGGTTTTGGTGGACGATCAGGATTCGGCCGTGGAAATGCCGCCTATTGGAGAGCCGGGGTCGTGCCTCATGGCCGCAGCTCTACACTACTGCGCCAACGACGGGACTGGCGCCCGTAACACGGTCAAGTCAACGAAGTACGCTGCATGGGGTTGCCCGTGCGCGTATATGCGACACGACAAGATCTTCTTGATCTCAGATCGACTAAACGAATTTATTACGAACAACCCTAATACCCTGCCATATCCCTGCGAGGCGTACATCGCCGTGCCGCTGAAGTCGGAAGGAAAGTGCTTCGCCCACTTCGGCGCCATGTGGTCGACCGACGCTGCAAAACTCCGGACACTGTCCTGGGCAACTATCGAGCTCATTCTGCATTCGCTTGAGGACATGGTTCTCAACCGACTTCTAGAAGGATCAAATTTCATTCAAAAACCACAACCAGAGGCGGAACGACAGCGAGTCATCCCTCACGAGGTCGTAACTGTGGCACAATCCCTTCGGCCGTACGCGGGCAGCCTATCGCACGAACTCCGAACGCCCATGCAGGGTGTGGTGGGCATGTTGGACGTCATGTATGCGACGGTGCAGGAAGCTGTTGAAACTCAGGCAGATCCGCGTCTACGGAAGATCTTCAGCACGCTGAAGGAGAACATCGAGGCCGTACAGGACAGTTCGCGGCGGGCGGTCGAGGCGGCTGACAACGTTGTCCACGCTTACGATATGGACATGAGTGTCCCTGATGGCCCCGTGGAACTCCTGGATGATGCTAACGACGCAACTGGACCTCAATCAGCCACTATTGATAAACGTCCTGAGATACTCGTAGAGGGCAGCAACCTACCGTTGGCGAGGTCGAACAAAAGACGGCGCGACGATGCGTTCCCGCGAACATCGGAGGACCAAACTTCATCTAAGGCACCGCGGATAATATCGACCTCGTCGGCGTGTCGCTGTGCGGACAGCAAGGAGGACTCGGATCGAGCTCCTGTGACCGTCGACAATGCCTGCCCACTACTCACCATGACGTCGGCCACACGCAACGAACCACAGACACCGCCCGATACGGATCTCACCTCAAACCAACTTCCTGCATCAAACCGTATCATCATGCCCGGACTTCGACACACGAACCTGAAGGAACTAATCCAGCACATCATCAGTGAAGGTCTCAAGGTAGGTGGTCGGCCAGATTCCGCAGTCGCGCTGGAGCTGGAGCATGGTGAGACCATCGAGGTACGGATTCGGCGATCGGATGGGACCATTGGCACAAAATGTATCGAATGGACCGTCGATCCGAACGTGCCGGACACGCTATGGATTGACGAGATGGATCTGAGCAAATTGATCTCTCGGGTGTTCCTCAACGCGATCAAATTCACCGATACGACCTCGGGGCGGGTGAAGATCCGAGCCCGGATGAGCAACCGCGGGCGTTACATCTCTATCAAGATATCGGATAATGGACCAGGTATTCCCGCGGCATTTTTGCCGCGCCTGTTCAAGCCCTTCTCCCAAGAAGATCCGTCCCTGACACGATCCAGCGAAGGTCTTGGCTTGGGTCTAATGGTCGCCAAAGGTATTGCACGGAAGCTCGGTGGTGACCTCACTTGCAACCGGACGGAGACTGATGGGCCTGATCATGGCACCGACTTCGAGATCAAAGTCCCACTACACGCAGGAGAGAGCTTGAGCAGGCCTTCTTCACCTTTCGGTTCGCCATTGCCAAGGAAGGCCACCATGGCGACTGTCGACACGCCCCAACTGAAGCCGACTCCTGCTTCATCGAACTCGTACAAGTGGGCCAGGATCCTCCAGGAAGCTGTCGGCATCGACTCCATCCCATCGGTGAACACGCTTGCACCAATGCTGAACGTGCCTTCGTCGCCTCCGTCTCCCCGAAGCATCGTCGACCTTGATCTATCACGGCCACCAACAAGCGTCGATTTTGTCAAGCCCGAGGCCCCACCCTTGGAGGATAGCCAGGCTGAGAAGCGTGTTGTCTTGGGCTCACAGACGCCGATCTATAAACACGTTGCAACGAACACCGACTTTGACCGCCATCTGGCTGAGAAATATCCGCTAAACTTCCTCGTCGCCGAGGACAACAAGATCAACCGCAAGCTCCTCGTCAGCATGCTGCGCAAGTTTGGCTACAAGACGATCCACGAGGCACATGACGGCGCCGAGGCCGTGCGGCAGATGGCGCGTTCGCGCGCGGAGCGCGAGCGCATCGACGTCATCCTCATGGATCTCTGGATGCCGCTGATGGACGGTTACGAGGCCACTGAGCGTATCCTCAGCATGGACCATGAAGACGACAAAGAGGTCGCCGCCAATGGACAGAAAGGTCAGGGTGAGACGAAGAATGCTCCGGCCCTTGTGCAGCCGACTGTCCTGGCAGTGACGGCGGATGTCACAGATGCTGCACTGGAGCGCGCCGCGATGGTGGGCATGAAGGGGTTCATGAGCAAGCCATATAAGCTCATGGACCTGCAAAGGCTGATTACGGAGTACTGTGCCAGGGACAGGATTATCGGCAATGACTTGCCGAGTGTCGTGCCGGCCACGTGAGCTCTGCTTGCTGTACAGTGCTCAGGGCCACCCTTAGATGCGGGTGATTACGAAGGACATGGGGATATCGATGGAAGAATTGGATGTCATGATGATGTATATATATTCTACCCAAAAGAGGGAAGCTTTGAATCCGATCATGAAATAAATGGAAAATCACTGTGTACCAAAGGACGTGCTTGATCCATTCACGAAAGACTGACAGTCCATCCACCTGAACACCTCAGTCGTACGGAGAGCCATAGGACCTTCAACCCAAGCACTTGGGCTGCCGAGTTTACCCCTGCCAGATGATGTAATCTGGTAGGGCTTCTTCACGCTTCCAGAGCAGCAACCTGAAGGGCGACACGCAGATCTTCAACGCGCATGCACAACTCCCGCCTCGTGGCGCGTCGACTCTCGACATGGGCGATTTCTATGCATGGGAGGATGATGAGCCTCCGAATCTCGGTGACCTGTTCGGCACCACACACCCGCGCGATACCACCATCCAAATCATCTTCTCCGCGGTGCTAGGGATCGGCGCTTTCCTCGCCTTCTGCACCCTACGACCTCGCTGGACCGGGCTTTACGCAGCACGCAAAAAGAGTCAGGACGATGGCACGGCTCTGCCAGAGCTCCCGACCTCATTCTTTGGGTGGATCGTGCCGCTATGGAAGATCAACGATCAGCAGATCCTCGCGTCGGCCGGCCTGGACGCCTATGTTTTTCTCGCGTTCTTCAAGATGGCTATCAAGTTCCTCTGCCTGACCTTCCTGTTCTCGCTGATTGTGATCAAGCCGGTGCATGATGCGTTTCCTGAGGAGCCAGCAAACAACGGCACCGATCCAGACCATGGGAAGAAGCACCATAACGGCACCAAGGGCAACCATACAACTTACGGCCACTCCATCCATCTGCTTGGCAATGGGACGCACAACGGCACAAGTCCGTCCTTCGACTATAAAAAGTACTTCGAGACCGAATGGCTCTGGATGTACGTCGTCTTCGCCTACCTGTTCTCTGGCATCGCGATGTATCTGATAATATCGGAAACACGGAGGATTATAGAGGTCCGCCAGGAGTATTTGGGAACGCAGACAACCATCACAGACAGGACCATCCGGCTTTCGGGTATTCCAAGGTACATGCAGGATGAGGCCAAGATCAAAGAGTTCATGGAGAGCCTGGACATTGGAGGCGTGGAGCGGGTGACGCTGTGTCGAAATTGGAAAGAGTTGGACCAAGCGATGAACAGGAGAATGGACATTGTGAGGCGCTTGGAAGAGGCGTATACCGTTCATTTGGGCTATAGGCGGATTGGAGCCCGAAGGGCGGGTTTACCGGTCGCTCAGCCGAGCGAATCTGCAGCTTTGATCGATCACGAGGATGAAGCGACGGATGAGAATGCGGAGCCTTCGGTTCCACGACGCTCTATGCCCGTCCGACAGTTCATACAAGCTCGACCCAAGGCAATTGTGCGTTACGGATTCTTGAACCTACGCATGCGCCGGGTCGATGCTATCGACCACTACGAGGCTCAACTTAAAGAGATCGATGCTCTGATTTTGCAGCTTCGGGAGAACTACTTCGAGCCGACTTCGCTGGCGTTTGTGACCATGGACTCAGTGGCCACCTGCCAGATGACAATTCAAGCGGTCCTGGATCCATCGCCCCTGCAATTGATCGCCAACCAGAGCCCGACGCCGTCGGATGTGATCTGGCCGAATACATATATGAGCCGCAGGAGTCGCATGTTCCGAGCATGGTCAGTGACGCTGATCATCGGAGTCCTCACGATCTTCTGGGTCTTCATACTCATTCCAATCGCCGGTCTGCTGAACTTGGAGGCTATACGGAAAGTTCTGCCACAGCTCGCAGACGCATTGGAGGCCCACGAGAACATACAGTCCCTGATCAAAACACAGTTGCCGACCTTGATCACTTCGCTGCTGATGGTACTCGTGCCTTACCTTTACTATGCACTTTCTTGGTGCCAAGGAGAAATATCAAAAGGCGACATTGAGCTCTCCTCGATCTCGAAGAACTTTTTCTTTACATTCTTCAACTTCTTCGTTGTGTTCATGGTCCTAGGAACGGCGTCAAATTTCCTGACCATCTCACAATTCTTCAAGAAGTTCGGAGAGCTTGGCGACTTTGAGAGGACTGCGCGAACACTGGCACTGTCGCTGCAGCAGCTCCTGTCATTTTATGTCAACTTCATCATACTGCAAGGCGTCGGGCTGTTCCCATTCCGCTTGCTCGAAATGGGCAGTGTTTCGCTCTATCCCATCTATCTGATGGGCGCGAAGACTCCCCGCGATTATGCCGAACTCGTTCAGCCGCCTATCTTCAGCTATGGGTTCTATCTACCCTCGGCTCTGCTGATCTTCATCATCTGCATGGTCTACAGCGTTCTGCGACAATCATGGCAGGTTCTTCTTGCAGGGTTGCTCTATTTCTCCCTCGGTCATTTCGTCTATAAGTATCAACTCCTATACGCCATGGACCACCGACAGCAGGCTACCGGACGGGCGTGGGGCATGATTTGCGATCGCATTTTCATGGGCCTGATCTTCTTCCAGCTCACCACGACCGCGCAATTGGTTTTCAAAACGGTCTTCTCTCGCGGCGCTCTGATGCTGCCATTAATTGCTGTCACCGTCTGGATGAGTATCGTCTTTGGCAAGACCTACAAGCCGCTGTTGAGATTCATCGCTTTGTCGAGCGTCCGCCGCGGTGAGCAGTATTCTGACAGCCCGCCCGGCGAGATCGCGAGCATGACGAACAGCGCCATTCTGGAGCGGAACGTGTGGGCCGATGCGGAGTACTCGCGAGCCAGAGCGAATGTTGAATCGCGGGTGCGTCGCGGCTTTCACGATACGACCGACACGGAATCGCGATTTGTCAATCCCAGTCTGGTTGTCCCACTGAAGGGCGTGTGGATCGCGGACAAGGTCTTTGGGAGCGGTGGGATCGGCATACAATCGCCACCAGTCATAGAGGAGGAAGCAGAAGAACTTGAGAACGGAGCCGAGAATGTTTGATTGTCGCGCGCATGATACCCAGATACGATTTATCATTTTCTACTTAGCTTTGGCAGACGTGCACTCAAATCGAAGAGGCCAAGACGCTTCTCGACGGATTGGATGGACATAACTAATTCGCATTGGATCAATACTTATAGTAATATCTTGGAAGAGTGACTGAACTCCTGCCGTTAGCATGAGAATATGCAGCCTGTCCACTAATCAATGCATTGCCTTGTGATAAGCAGTCAGCTCAGCCCTGGAAGCCTCCAAGTCGCACTAAGCAGTTCAACCATTCAGGTTGCGCGTTCGGAGGCGAAGATAGATTTCTGCATTGGACTGAGTCATGCAACATGAGTGTGAAGCCTAACTTAGAACACATACATGATCGTAGTATTTCAAGAGCATGATACCCAGTATGATGGAAAGCTCAAATATGCTTTCGAGTCAGCTTGCGACAATGCCTAACATTGCTATCGCAATTGGGCTGTGTCTGCTACCCTACCTCGTCCACGTGCTTTTCGTTGATCGACTCCGGAGCATACCAGGCCCGTTCATCTGTCGGATCACATCGCTATGGACCCATTATCATGCATTCATTGGTGACGAGGCGTCACAAATCAATCGTCTCCACCGCATTTACGGGCCGATCGTGCGCATTGGACCAAATGAGGTGGTCGTCCAAGACGGCGCCGCACTTGCACCGATCTACAGCGAAAAGAATGGATTCCTGAAAGCGCCCTGCTACTCCAACTTTGATAGCGAGGGATTCGAGACCATCTTTAGCACGCAAGACCCGGCATACCGAAAGGTTCGCAGCAAGGCGGTGACTTCGATGTTCAGCACCACCAGCATTCGCAATGGCGGCTCCAGGCTCGAGGGGTGCATTGAGAAATTCATTCAAAAGCTGAAGGACGAAGCTGAAAAGAGCAAGGCAGATGCGTTCAGACGCGTGGACGTGCTGAACCTATCCCGCAGCGTCGCTCTGGACACCGTCAGTGCTTACCTATTCAACAGATCTTATGGTGGCGTTCATGAACAAGACGAAGGCCTCAGCGCAACCTCATATATCGACTCCATTGTGGACGTCGGTCGCTTTTTCTTCCTCCCGAATTGGCTTTTTGTTAAAGTTTTTGGCGCATCCGAACTACTATTCCCCAACAAGGGCGCAGCGCAGAGTTTCGATCGAGTCGACAAATTCGTTGTTAATCTGGTCACAGAGTCCAGTGACGAGAGTGACACATTCCAGAGTAGGCTTCGCAAAGTTGGGATCTCTGAGCATGAGACCAATGTCCAGATGAAAGACTTGATCTTCGCTGGTACCGACACAACGGGAATGAATCTGGCAACAATGATATGGTATATGGCCAAGCAGCCCGAAATGTGAGTGCTGAGTACTGAATTCATAGCCGTGGAATCGCATTGACTGATATATTTTCAGCTACGAGAAACTTTGCGAAGAGGTCAAGGCTGCAGATCAAGAGAATATATCGTACCACCCATCATCTCTGCCCTATCTTGATGCTGTAATACGGGAAGGCTTGCGTCTCTCCAAAGCGAATCCCACGCGATTCCCGCGAGTGGTGCCATCTACAGGGTTCCATTTCACGGCGCAGGATGGCAAATCATATTTCGTACCACCCGGAACGCTCATTGGCATGCAGGTTCTCACGCTGCACTACAACCCGAAGGTCTTCGTAAATCCGTTTGCATTTCGGCCGGAGCGGTGGCTCGAGAACCCGTCGCCGGAGATGCTGCGGGACTGGTTTCCCTTTGGACTAGGGCCGAGGCAATGCATTGCACGGAATTTGGCGATGGAGGAGCTGTATCTCATTGTCAGAGCTCTGGCGAGGTCGAATGTTCTTGCTGGGGCCAAGCAAATTGGTGAGAGCATCGAGGTACTTGAATGGTTCAATTCACGGGTGATAGGAGGCAAAATTGAGGTGTACTGGGAGAAGTAGCCAGTCACTGCACGTCAGAAACAAAGGTGCCAGTTGGAAGAACAATGAGTCGGCAATCGATCTTACCAGAAGCGCTGTGGAGCATGTTTCAACCAATGGAAAGCACGGCACGACTTTGTAGCTCATGCGATCCGACGCATGGTTCAAAAGACCATGAGAAGTTGATTCCTGGTTCTCTGTATATTTCAGTTCTTTTAAAATCATGATGATAGACATGGGAACCTTCAAAGCGTGTCGCCTAGTTCGCTGTCCATCAAGGTCCATTTCCATCCACCTGACCATCACTTTGGCTCAACCCATCTTCATCGAGACTCAAGCGTTCACTGCTGGTGAGAGGAATTTCGGTGGCTAGGTCCCCTTGATGATTATCGCTATAGTCATCGGTGCCGACAGTCCTCTCCTTCTCTTCTTCCGCCAGCTCGGCTTCTTCCCAATTGTCCACGATCGCATCTGGCTTAGGTTTCACTGATTTTTCAATTGTTTTTTTCTTGGAGAAGGTCACTCGCCCTCCGCCCAGCGCAGCGAAGCTGTTAGTACCCGTGAAACCGATGGGTTGATTCACAACCTTCGGTGCAACCTTCTTCGCTGCGACTCGTGACCAACCGTCACCACCAGAAAGATCTGATTCAAGTCGAAGAATGTTGAGTGAACTATCACTGTTGCACAATTGCATGCTTCCATAGCCCTTTGATACAATGGCTTTGGTCAAAGGACCGCGAAGGTTTTGCATTACTCTTTCCAGCTCGGTTGCCGACAGTGTTTGCGACGTGGCCTTCAAGACTACCTCCTCGCTGGGCAAGAACTCGATGTCGAATGAGAACGGATGCACTGAACCGCCAAGCACGACGTTAAGTTCGTTTCGGACCTCTTCCAGAGTCAAGGCAAATCGGGGGTTCTTGATGACGAAACCATTATATGGCTGGAGTGCCGCGAGGCTTGATTTGCTTGCACCACCGCCTTCGTTATCGGAGACGTTTAGGCCCGCAGCCGTGGACGACTGTGCTTGTTTTCGGAGACGCAGTGCATCGGCAAGCGTCTTGTTCGGCGCTGAGACGAATCGAGGGGTCTTCCAGACTAAAACGTGGCGATGTGGATCAGGATCGACGCTCTCGGAATCGAATCCAAAGTCGTCGGCGAGAGCATGAATAAAGGCTCGCTGGGACGGCGGCATCGGCTTGAAACGAAGACGCTTCTCGTCTTCAGCAGCAGCAAACACACGGAACTCTCGCTCTTGCGTAGTGCCCCATTTCGTCTGGGTCGCGAAGAGATTCAGCGTCTCGTTCGCGAAAGGAATATGATCGCCGCCATCCACGTGGGTTGCCTGGTCAATATTGAGGGCCAAGGCGAGTTTGCGATTCCTCTCGAGCCGGGCGCATTCGTCGTTGCAGGGCAATGTCTTGGCGGAGTTCCCCTCGTTGCCCTTGGACGCCGCACACTTCATCTCCTGCTTCTGAGCCTGGCATTCGCACGTAACGAAGATCTTACTCGTGCAAAGCTTGTCTTCCTTGCACGGATAAGGAGCATGGCACGGCGCTTCGTCCGGGTGACCGCACACCTTCTTTTCTTTTCCACACGGTTGGACACAAGGTTGGGAACCATTGTCCTCGCACTCCCCAGGGCGATGGCAGGGCTTGCGACAGAAGTGAGATCCACACTTCAGCCTTTTTCCACAGATCTCTCCGCATCGTCCTTCGTTCAGCCAGCATTGTTGATTCTTGAGAGTCTTCTTGCCACACATGCATCGCCGTTCTACCAGGAATGGACACTTTGGGCAGCTCTCACTGTCTTGGTGACAATTATGTGGAACTTGGGGATGACCACAGGCTTTTGGTCGTTGACACGGATGTCTGCAGATTGGCGGCTGTGTGCCGCATGGTAGCGGCGGCATCAGCACTGTGCGACCACAGTGGCACGGAATTTCTTCGAAGATGGCCTCTCGACACGTCCCGCAGGGTCCCTTATGGCACAACTCTTCGCAGAAGTGATTCCCGCACTTCAGGGGCTTTCCGCATTGACGAGTACAGATGTGTTCGGCTTCGAAGCCATCATCTATGGGCCGCGGGAGCGAATTTATTGGTCGCTGTTTGCGTTTACTGGCAAGTCGCTCGACCGCTTTGCGCTCTCCTGGACAACAGTGCTCCTCGCAAGCATGCCGACCACAGTTGAGATTCGTTCGGCAGATTCGTCGACAATGTGGTTGTTCCATCTGGCCTTGATGACAGACCGATTCTGTCGTAACTCGGCCACAACGGCAGCTGATCGGAGTGATTTCCTTGCAGGGTGGGCACTGCCCATCGTGGCAAATGCGCGGGCACAAGTGACCGCATTCAAGCGTCTTCCCGCACGTCTTTCCGCAAGTCGGTATCGGGTCTTGACACGTTGATCTCGGCTGGTCGGTCAATTCCGTCAAAGCGGTCTTCCCGCACGTACAATGCGTTATAACATCGGCGGATTTGGGACAATGCCCTGGGTCCGCTTTCTGAGGATGGCACCGCCGTTTGCAGGCATGAGAGCCGCAGTCAAAGGCACGCTCACACGGCGTCTCGCAATCAAAAACACCGACCCACTTCTCAAGAAAGATTTCGCCGCTCTCCAGGTTGTGTTTTTGCTCGCTTGCCAGTGGACGCTGGCGATCGCCGCAAAGCACGTCCTTCTCCATTTTGCCGCAATAGCACCTTGCAGCTATACGGACTGGACATGGTCCACATGGGCCATCATGACATGGTCTTTCGCATTTGTGTTCGCCACAGGGCATCGGAGTTCCACAAATCTCGCCGCAGCACCAACTCGAAGAGTAGTCTGTCTCCGCACACCTTTTCTGGACCTCATGCTTTCCACAGAAGCATTGTTTGGTCGGCCCCATGAGCGTACAAGGCGGGCACGGCCCGGCGTGACAAGTCAATTGGCACGGATGGGGGCATTTCATTAACCTTTCTCTGCCACAGGTCTGCCCGCACGAATGTGGCGGTATCCCTCCTGTGACCTTGGGGTCAAATTCCTTTTCACACCAACAGGTATACGATGTCGGTAGGTCGGCTTTCGGTAGATTGCAACCGGGGCATCTCCACTGCGGCGGTTGCGCTCCTTGCCGTGCTTGGTCCTCTTGCTGTCGGATCGCTGATTCTGACCAGGATTTGACACATTGAAGATGGAACACAGTCCAACATGTCTGACAGGACCAGACTTTCTCTCTGCGCAACACTTCGCTCGTGCATATTGCACATTCGTAATGTCCGTTGTCGATATCCTCGTGAGTCCGTGTCGCAATATCTGGAGCTTGAGACTTTGGTCCTTTTGGCATGCTTGGTTGGGACTTGGGCTTTTGAGTTCTTCGCTTCTTTGATGTGGGTACATTCTGAACATGTCGCTGGCCTGGGACAAACTCTGCTGCGTCGCCTTGAAGCTGGCCTTGTCCTGCCGTTGAGTCTGAAGTGACAGTATCGGCGCGCGTCAATTGGCCTCCGAACGCTCGTCCATTCACGGTTCGAGACTCGACAGCTCTGCTTCCTCGGCCGCGCCCCCTACTAGATCCTCTGCCTGGCCGGCTGTGACGGGTCTGAGAAGCATTGCCCTCCTCCGCTTGTGTGGAGTTGGCCTGAGCCTGGGGCGCAACGCTGGCTGGTCGGAATTGCAAAGCTGTGCTTGCTCCACGGTTTCCACGACCGCCTCTCCGCCGTTGCCCTCCCCGGTGGCTCTGCGTCGCATCTCTGGTATTTGCCGACGGATTCGAGGCGACAACCTCCATGTTTGCAAATTGTGCAAATGCTTGTTGACTAAAATCCCTTGCGCTCTATTTGTATGATCGCTCTTTCGAATGAATTCAACGCCACGGCACCGGGGAAATATCGGCACTTGTTTTCGTAGATAAATCAAACTCGAGCGAACAAAGAAACAAAGTCAAGGTGAAGTCGCACAAAATTATTGGATCGGAAAGGATACAGCACGCCCTTCAGATTCAAGGGACAAGTGACTGCACTGTGGCTGTGGCGAAGAATGCAAGGCTGGTGTGTTGCTGCTCTCAAATGCCTATCTAGGCTTGCAAGCGTCGAGTCACACATCAATTACTCACTATTATTCACTTCGCGCCTGCACGCCTTGACCCTCCGAATCCTGCCCTTTGTTTGCAGGTGACGTTGTGGGTGGCGCTCGACTGTGCGGTACTGACGGATCTGCATGAAACTTTTAGCGTCGAAGCACAACGCGGTCTCGCGCGTGCTAGATTTCTCCCGTGCGTGGCTGACAATGCGACCGTTCACATTTCGATCTCCACCGTTGACACCTACAACAACATGGCGGCTTCTGGATTTGAAGCATCGCAGGGCATAAAGCGCGCTCACGATGAGGTCAAATTGGGTGGAGGCGTAAAGCCCGCCGCTGCACAAGATGACAGCGACTCATCTGACGACGACCTTGGCCCTGCGCTACCGTCCAGTGAAGCTCCTAAGAAGAAGCGCCGGAAGCTGCCTCACGAGAAACTCTTCGTCGCCGCTCTTCCGTCCGCGCCGCGTTATTCGAAGTCTCTGATGCACAAGGAGCAGCTAGCGTTCTGCACATTCACCCGCCACACGGACTTCCTCATCACCTGCTCAATTGATGGTGTCGTGAAGTTTTGGAAAAAGACGGCCGGTGGCATTGAGTTCGTGAAGGAGTTCAAGGCGCATGATGGAGAGATCAAGAGTGTCAGCGTCAGCGCTGACGGGCGGAGCTATGCGACGGCAGGCATGGACAACACGATCAAGCTGTTCGACGTAGCGACGTTTGATCTGCTCGCCGTGCTGGAGCCAGATTTTGCTCCGAAGCATATTTGCTATGTACACGGACAGGGGTCGCTCCTTCCGTTGCTGGCTGTTTCGAGTGAGGTCGAGGGCAAAATCATGATCTTCGACGGCAGAGGTGAAAATCAACAGCCGATCCACACGATCAATACCCTTCACCGCAAACCAGTGCATGTGATGGCTTATAACAATGCGTATGACTGCGTGATATCGGCAGATGAAAGCGGCATGATCGAATACTGGCGTCCATCCGGCTCGTACGAACAGCCGGACAACGTCTTTGAGATGAAAAGTAGTACCTCTTTATTTGAGTTCAAGAAGGCAAAGTCGGTGCCGTGCACAATAGACTTGTCGCCCAGCGGCTCCCAGTTCGCTACCATCTCCTTTCCCGACCGGAAAGTCAGAGTATTCGACTTTCCCACGGGGAAGCTTTACCGGACGTACGATGAGAGCATCACTACCATCACGGATATGTACCAGGCTGGTACTCTGAGCAGCGATCCGCTTGATCCGGTGGAATTTGGACGGCGGGTGGCTGTCGAGCGTGAGCTTGACAATCCGTTTGTTCGCGGCCGGGTGAATGTTTTGTTCGACGAGAGTGGTCATTTCATTCTTTACGGAAGTATGCTGGGCACGAAAGTCGTTAATACACTCACGAATCGCGTGGTGCAGGTCTATGGGCGCGAAGAAACGTTCCGTCCACTTAACCTTGCGCTCTACCAAGGTCAACCTGACAAGAAAGGTGTCGTTACTCTGCAGATGGCAGCGTCGGACAACCCACTGCTGGCCGAGGCTGAGGCGCGTGACGCCATGCTGGTTGCTACTGGTTCCGGAAAGGTTCGCTTCTATATGTTCACCAACGACAACACTGTGTCCAAGTCGGAGCGAGATATTCACAATGAGAAGCCGCGCACTATTGGGCTTGCCACAAAGGCAGAAGAAGCAAAGAATGATCGAATTACAACTGGTGCGACCATTCACACGACCATGGGCGATATCCAGATCCGCTTGTTCCCGCAGCACGCCCCGAAGGCGGTCGAGAACTTCACAGTGCACGCCAAGGAGGGCTACTACAACGGAATTATCTTCCACCGTGTCATCAGGAAATTCATGATTCAGACCGGTGACCCGCTAGGAGATGGCACTGGAGGCGATTCGATTTGGGGCAAAGATTTCGAGGACGAATTTACGCCTTCCCTTCGACACGACAAACCGTACACAGTCAGCATGGCCAACGCTGGCCCAGGCACGAATGCAAGTCAATTCTTCATTACAACTGAGCGGGCGCCGTGGCTCGATGACAAGCACACTATCTTCGGACGATGTATAAAGGGTATGGACGTTGTTCATACGATCGAAAATGCCAAAGTCTGGAAAGAGCGACCCGTTGAGGATATCAAAATCATCAACATCACGCTTGGTTGAATTCGCAGCGGGCTAGCTCAATCTAACTTCACCATTCAATTGAGATACATTCGAATCCGTTTCCTGCCCTTGTTCTGTCGCCGTCAGATCTGTTCAGCCTCCACATTCGATGCCTGCTGGGCGTTGTAGGCGCCACGGCCCAAAGCGACGGGAACAGCGCGAGTGCTAACTTCGGAATCTTCACCTTGCTCGGCGCTGTAACCGCCCCGGACCAAAGAGATAGGTACTGCGCGAGCGCTGACATCAGAGTCGTCATCCTGCTCGGCGTTGTAGCCGCCGCGGCCCAAGGCGATGGGGACAGCCCGAGCACCAAGCCCCGAGTCTTCTCCCGGTTCGGCGTTGTAGCCACCACGGCCCAGGTCGGTTGCCGCTCCTCCTTGAGCATTGTATATGCCGCGGCCTAGGGCGATGGGAACCACACGGCGGTCAAGCTCGACAATCGCTTCTTGCTCAACGTTGTAGCCACCTCGACCGCGAGCGGTTGGAACCTCACGACGACTGGAGCCTGTCACTTCTCCCTGCTCGGCGTTGTAGCCGCCTCGGCCCAACCAAATGTTCGCTCCATGCTGTGCATTGTATGCACCTCGGCCAAGAGCGATTGGAACTGCGCGGCGAGGAACCCCGCCTAGACAAACGGCTGCCGAGACTGGGCCGGCAGCGACATTTCCATGGCGGCAATCAACCTATAACAACCATTAGTACAGGGAAGCTTTCCGTACGAGCATCAACTCACGGACGGATCCGCTTCAGGGATTGGTGCAGCGGTGCTCAAGTCGGACAAAAAGGCAAGCATGGCCATAGCTTGGACGAGTCTGCACTTCATGATCGCTGGGTGGAAGATTTCCCGTTTTTTATGCGGAATGATGCGATGAAGCTTTTTGTGTAATGTGAAGCGTGAGGAGTGGTGGATGAGCACAGCAGAATCCGAGGGTCGAGCTGGCAGTATTTATGTTTATCACAAGCAGTTGCTCGCAAGGCATCTTGACTGATGTCGGGCGGCACAGAACGCTGCACAGACGCATAACCTTGTCGATGATTCAGTTGGAATCGTTCAACTCAATCTTGACCATCTGAAACTTGATCGACAACCAGAATCAACACATCACATTTGATCGGGGAAGCTGAGCCGGACAAACGGCCTCGCTTTCGAATAATTTGCCTCCGCGATCGCGCACATGAACATCTCTCGTTTTGTAATCTGCCTTGGCGGCGATTTGAGGACTTCCTTTCCACCGCCAATGGTTTAGGGGGGACAAAAGCCTGATTGGATCTCAGCACTGCCGATTGTCAAGTTATTTCTAGCGCTGAGCAAGAGGCAATTTCCTCCTTTGAAGCATTGTACAACGGACTTAGTCCCAGGTGTGCGCATGTGGAGATCGTGCCTACACACCACGTTTCCCACGTGGGCAGTCGTATCTTAGAAGATCATCCTGCAGATCTGTTCAATAGCACAATGTGTTGCAGCGATCTTTCACCTAAGTCAGAGGCGGCAAGGGATAAGTATCAGTCACATCGGAGCAAGCGCGGTCCGCCAACACGTTCCCCACAGCCAATGGTGAGAGTCTGTGCCAGCTTCCGTAATATTATGCGTATCTGACCACGGCTCCTCCTTTCATTCCACTCGAACACCTACTCATGATACCTCGATTTTCTATGTAGATCGTTCTTCCTCGCGATCATGGCTGGTATGATCGGTGCAAATGGTCCCCCCCTCCAGCGACTGCTCAATTTTCGTGACGTTGGCAGCTCAGTCAACAAGTTCGCGGGGCGCGAATTACTGCAGACGGGCTTGCTCTTCCGCAGTGGACGCCTTGACGATGCCACGCCGGTCGATCGCATGCATCTTGCGACTGAATACAAGCTGCAGACAGTCATTGACCTGCGGACTGACTCAGAGCTTGCAGAGCAAGCCCAGAAGAACCGTCTCAGGACTTCTGATCCAGGAATCTCCTTGCGGGTTGACGGTGTCACAAGTCGCCGCATCAACTTCAATGGCCGGTCATACACAAATGCCCTCATGAGCCAACTCTCATACTGGAACACCGCACGGCTCATCACTCTATATGCGTTGGGCTACCGACGTGAGGCGATCAGTGTGATAGGATCGAACGTCATGGCCAGTCGAGGTCTCATAGGTTTAGCCCAGGACAGCCTGGAGCACTGTACCTCCGAGGTCAAGGAAGTCTTTGATGTCCTCTGCGAAGTTCAAAACTACCCACTGCTCATACACTGCACACAGGGAAAAGACCGAACAGGACTCTCAATCTTTCTCGTGCTCTTGCTGCTTGGCATCCCTGAAGCAGCCATCAATTCGGATTACGTCCTGAGCGAAAAGGGACTTGCAGACGGCAAGTCTGCACGTTTGGAAGAAATCAGGAGCATCGGTCTTCCTGATGAATTCGCAGGCTGCTCGGAGCAGTGGGTACCGACTGTTGCCGCATGGCTGCGAGAGCGTTATGGTGGGGTCGAGGCATATCTCACAGGGCCATGTGGCATCCAAGATTCATCGCTCGCTAAGATTCGCTCAATCCTGCTTGTTCCGAGCCACTGATGAATATTTGAGCGTGTACATCATATCCTACCGGCCGATCCTGATTTTCTCTTTGGTATCCGTCGTGCAACATGGTAGACGATCACATTGGTCAGTGGAATAAGAACGTCAAACACATATATCCGCCTGACTTGAGCGATTCTAAACAATCAGAGCTCGCTATAGATGTACGTGTAGAGAAGTCCAATCGTACGGAGGTACATTTGCTTGGATTCATATCCACCCAATCGGAAAGTGAAAGCGTAGGCTTTCAGCCAGGAACTTGCGGTCGCTGGCAGTGTGGCCCGTGCGTCCGTGACGATCTTTCATTCTGCCTCCTTGACTTGGCCGACTTCACACAACACATCCGACGCGACACCAGCGACGACGTCGCAAAGGCCAGGCTACCATCTATCATCAATTTCAGCCACCCTGATCGAGTCCGGGCATCGAACTGACTACGAGACTGATTCACGGCCTTCTCTGACGGACTTGTTGCTGCGCGTCACGCGCGCACCCCTCCACCAGCACGCGTCAAGCGCGAACGATCTGAAAAATTTCTGGACATTACTTTGCACCCAGAATACCGTTGGCGATGTTACGATATATGATGTAGTGAGTTTTGGGGCGGCATAATGTCATATGGCGGTCTTGAAATCATCAAAGGATCCACATCGCCAGCCTCGCTGAAGCGCAAGCGAGGTGCACCCAGTTTCTCGCAGACACGCTTGGCCGATATTGGAGCGTCACGATTGGCTGCTGCGCAGACCAATGGTGCGACCATATTTAATGAACGCTCAACACCGCCAGCGATCTTCACTGATGCTGTTGGCTCGAGCCGTCATCTTCCCCGCGATACCGACCTGATGCATTCCTCTGAAAATGGCGATATGATCCGCGCTTTAGGCTCCGCAAGCTCGCTTGGGAGTACGGAATCATCGGCTGTCTCACAGACACGGAAACCATCGCTCGCCAACGGCCTGACGCCCCTCACGAACCATACAGACTCATCGCCGCCGAAGGGCAATAGCCCCCTCTATCCGAACGCCGCAGAAATGGCTTCCTCAGACGGCCCCGGCGCCGCTCTTCGAACGCCTGCCTCTCAGTCTCTTGAGCCGACGCCGTCGCGCAAAGAACGCCCGCGAATGCTTCCGCCACCAGGCAAAGTCAAAGGGTACAGAGCGGTATGGGATCCAGAATTGGACGTCAAGCTCAGCAAGGAAGAGCGCAAGCGTGCTACACAACGGAAAAAGGATTTCGGAACAGAGGTACGCTTACAATTTCATAATCTGCTGAGCTTGAATAAGATCGAACACATGACATGATGAGAAAACCGCTCTGTACCCTTTGGCTGACACAAGGATAAACGTAGACATATGAGACTGCTCCACCGCCTGATCCTCGACTGGCTATTCCTGGCTACATGTCTGGCAATTGCCGGGCAAAGACAAAGCCGAGCAAAGCAATCCTGAGGATTGCGCCCTACAATCTGCCACCCTACAAGACAGATGCAAACTCTGTCGGGCCTGGAGAGGCTGAGCAGATTGTAGTCGCCGGGTTTGACCCATTCATGATGGAGTCAACTCTGAGGGTGAACTTTGGGGCATTCGGCAAAATCGCTTCATTGCAAAACCGGACCGACCCGACCACTGGAAGCTTTCTTGGAATCGCGTCAATCAAGTTCAGAGACTACACCCATGGTGGA
This sequence comes from Ramichloridium luteum, assembly GCA_002368545.1. Classification (NCBI taxonomy): domain Eukaryota; kingdom Fungi; phylum Ascomycota; class Dothideomycetes; order Mycosphaerellales; family Dissoconiaceae; genus Ramichloridium; species Ramichloridium luteum. The sequence goes on along the minus strand of MTSC01000001.1, from coordinate 1,481,035 downwards.
CAGGAAATCACGGCAATTGCTGCGGCGAAAGAAGCGGAAAAGGCCTTCAGAAATGGCCAGAAGCTGCAACAGCAATCCGTTAAAGTTGAGCTTGATCGCGAGGGTCGGAGATGTAAAAGATATGTGGATGAGGCGTTGAAAAAGCTCCGGGGTGATCGCGCAAGGCAGCATGACCTCTCAGCACCGGCGGCACCCAATGAGACACAGAGGCCTGCACAGGATTCTGCAGCCGCACCACCTCTGAATGCGCCGAAGGGCCCTTCTGCAACCAGAGTCAAGGCCCCAGATGCTCCTCGAGCAGCAGGAAACACACCTTCTGCTCCCAATGCACCCAGCACGACTCGAACAGGTCCCGCCTCGCTTATTGAAGAGGAACCAGTTCTTGGAAAGATCAAGCGAAAACCGTACATCCACATTCCTCACAGCTCAGTACCAGTGCTTGGAACTACAATTCCCCATCTGAAGAAACGCCTGAAGGCCTTCGACTGGCGCGAGGTTCGATTGGATAAAACTGGATACTACGTCATCTTCGATGATTCTAAAAGAGGCGAGGATGAAGCGGAAAGGTGCTTCAATGGATGCAATAACGAACTGCTGTTTACGTACCATATGGCGATGGAGTGCCAGAAGTACGGAAATCCGGACTATGAGCGCAGCCCCAGCCCCGAACGCGCGATGGCGGAGCAGCAGAAGCAGGCTCTCATCGAGCGCTTACAACGAGAGGAGGCCGAAGATTATGAGATTGAGAAGAAGAATCGGGCTGCCAATCTGGATCCGGTGCTAGGTGCCCTGGAGCAACTACGTGCAGAGCTGCGGGACAAGATTCTTGGTGATGCGAAAACCAGGATCGCGATCCCCATATTTCACGACAGCCTCGAGCCCTCCAAGCATGTCGCAAGACGCAGAAAGCTTGGATTACCGGACCCATCGGATCACGAAAATAAAGCCCCTGGGTTGCTCTACGGAAAAGTCGGCGACACCTCCCCGCACGGTCCTAAACCTCGTTCAATGCATTCGAAACCGCTTCGGCCGCATGATCCCAATTCCCAGCGAGGGAGGAGAGCTGAGCGAGAAAGAGGTCCAGTCAATGCATTTGCTGATGAACGAAGGAGGAAGCCTGCACCGCGACCTTCGCACGCTCGGGGGCTTCATTTCAGACTTCAACAAATGTATGAGGAGGAGGAAGACTCTGACGATGAGCGCCATACTTCAGTGACTCGCGACACTGAGGACCAAGAGAGCCGGCCTCTCAGTCGTGCAAGCCGCACATCGACCCCGTTCGATTCCGAGTCTGTAGACACTCCGCAACATAAACGTCGAAAGGTCGGTGAGTGGGAAGATGAGGAGAAGGAGCAATTCGACAAGTTTCAACAGGAAATGCTTGGTCATCTCTTGTCTAAGGAGCCCGAGGATCTTGCGACACGCGAGTTGGAACTGGTTGTCAATACTCTGCCACGTACATCGAAATATGCGACACGCGCCCGGACCGAGTTGTTCATCCGACAGCGATCGAAGGCCGATGATGATTTATTTGACGTGCAATCCGCGCAAAAAGACGTGAAGCAAGATCCATCATCGCTAGACGCCAAGGCCGCGAAGGATAAGGTCAAGAAGAAGCGCAAGACCAAGAAACAGATTATCGAGGAACAGGAAGCTCTCAAAGCAGAAGCCGAGGCTGCGAAGGCGGCCCGTGAATCTGTCGCACTCGAAACCATCGAAAAAATCGAGCAAAAAGAAATCGAACTCGAGGCAGTCGAGGAAGCGGAACCGGACGCAGAGGTCGAACTGCACCTCACTTATGACAAACCTCGGCGCACTGTGGAGGAGGATGCGGACATTCCACTCGACATTGACGGCTGGCAAGAGTATGTCAAGGACGACGAAGATCTTGCATTCGCTAAAAAGGCACTTGCCGGCGACATTGCTTCTAATCTTGGAGATGTCAAGCTGTGGGCATGGCGTCAAAAAGAGATCAAAGAGCTTAACAATCTTGGTGCATCCGACGCCCAGCCCGAGTCGCTAATCCGAGGCTACTACGTTCCAAACGCAACTGGGTCCGCGAGGACTGAAGGCGTCAAGAAGATCTTGAACGAGGAGAAGTCGAAGTATCTTCCACATCGGATCAAGGTTCAGAAGGCCCGCGAAGAGCGACAAGCCCTGGCCAAGGCAAATCCCGCCGCTGCTGCTGCTGCTGTGGAAGCCGCCAGGATCGCAGCCGCAGAAAAGATGGTCAGCAAGGCCACTTCGCGCAGCAATCGCGTCAATAATCGTCGCCTTGTCAACGACATCAATCTGCAGAAACAGAACATGGCCACAGTCAACAGCGACGCCGATGTCGCTATTCGTTTCAACCAACTGAAGAAGCGTAAGAAGCTCGTCAAATTCGACCGCTCCGCAATCCACGGCTGGGGTCTCTACGCCGAGGAGAACATTGCAATCAACGACCTCATCATTGAATATGTTGGCGAGCTGGTGCGCCAAAAGGTCGCCGACATGCGGGAAATCAAATACGACAAGCAAGGCGTGGGTTCGAGTTACCTTTTCCGCATGATGGATGATGAAATCGTCGATGCGACCAAAAAGGGAGGTATTGCTCGTTTTATCAACCATTCATGCGACCCTAACTGCACAGCCAAAATCATCAAGGTCGAAGGCACTCCTCGAATCGTCATCTATGCCATGAAGGATATTGCCAAGAGTGAGTTCCCCAGCTTGTATCACGTAATGAACACTGCTAATCATTTGCCAATAGACGAGGAACTTACCTACGACTACAAATTCGAGCGGGAGTACGGCTCGACGGATCGTATCCCTTGCCTGTGTGGTTCGGCCAACTGTAAGGGTTTTTTGAACTAGCTGTCTGTATCATCGGGCACTTGCCAGCAATGGGAGGGAGGCTGGTCGTCGTCATTATTTCAACCTCATTTGCGAGCGGGCGGGGACGGGAAAGTTCAACGGGAAGCATTCTTGTGCAGCTTCATTGCATTTGCATCGGTGTTTTTTTCTGGGTTCCATCCATCGCGGCGCGCATCATGGGATCGGGTGAGCCTCGCGAGAACTCTTTGCCCCGCTGTTTTATGTAGATTATCTATAGCATCTCCCGCAAGCTTGTCGATCAAGCGTACGCAATGAATTCAGGCGGTGAAACGAGAGCCTAAGTCTTACTCTTCCAATGCTTTTTCTTCTCCCTGTGGACTGAGATCAGACACACACTTTCGAGAGCGAGCCACGATTATGATCCCAATGGCCGTGTAAGCGTGTGTATGCGTCAGATGTGGTCGAAGGGAGTACCGTACTGAGCCAATGACGCCGCCAGATCTCCCATCTGGCTGGCTGAGCTGATGCAGGGCAGGAAAAAGCAATCAAGTTCATGCATGGCGAGCGCCGCTGGTGCCATGATGATGCGTGCTTTCGGAATGAGTATGCAGGTTTGATCCTGGCGTATATTCTTTTCAGCTTGCAGTCAGCTGGAATTCTCCATGTATGAACGATTGGATACTCGGAGCATGGATGTGTGCTGTACAGAGGTACGTCTGAGGGTACTCATGTGCGACACCCAAGTACTGGGGCAAGGGTGGTACTAATGGCGCGGAATTCCCTTGAGATCTGATCTCGCATTAGCTTCATCGATCGGAGTACATGATCTGAGATCTCTTCCTGATTTGAACCACTTTGAGAGACATTGATGATATTGGTCCATGAGGGTATCCGCTTGGTGTTCTGCCAACAATCAGAATACATGAAAGAAACAACGATAGCATGGACAGATTGACTCGACCGAGGACAGATGTGTGCGCGCGCTTGGTTCAATGGTCTGGCGACCATGAAAACCCAAAACCAGTCATTACATTCATGACAACAAACATTAGCTATATAGTACAATCAAATCAAGAATCAATCCGTGTCGTGAACCAATTTTCCCATCAAGTCGTGAACTTCAGATCATCAATCTCAGCCAGTGGATCTATGCGCATAAAAATCATCCAAATCACCAGGATCCCTCTCTTACCATGCCAGGAACGAACACCTTGCGCTTTTCTCGAAATCGATAGACGGGGAAGAAAGCCCGGAACCTTGCAGACTTTTGGGGAATGAGGCCGCCAAAGCAGCCCGATGAACAATCTGCGGGTCGGCATGCACCAAGGGGAAGTCTCGGCTCTTAAACCATGTCGCTCGGATCGTGGTGCCGCTTGACGCCGATCACCGGTACGGGGCTCAGGTGTGCGTTCGACGATGCATCACTGGCGTAGCCGCGGTGCGGCGACTCGACGGGCGACTCGACGGGTCGCAGCGAGCCATCGTCGTGCTGCTTGGCCTCGAGGCGGCCGCTGGTGGGGCGGACGGCGTGCGAGGCGCGGCTGCCAGGGCGGATGGACCGCTTCTCCACGTGGTCGGAGTCCTGGTCCGGGTTGGCGGTCTCGTATTCGAGCAGCTTGATGAACTTGTAGAAGCCGACGGCGACGACGGAGCCGAGGAAGGGCCCGAGCCAGTAGACTGGGGGCAAAGTCAGATTTGGAAACTCGTCGGGCTGTGCGTCATCTTTGGGACTTACTCCAGTGGTAGGTGGGGAAGTCGTGGTTAACGACAGCTGGGCCGAAAGAACGGGCCGGGTTCAGGGAGCCTGTTGTGACCGTCAGCGATTGCACTCTACCCTTTCGTTGCACCTCGGATAATTCGCACCGCCAGTGAAGTACACGCCCACGAGCTCGGCGATGAACAGGGCAAGGCCGATACCAACGGGCGCGATGAAGGTACCCTTGTGCTTCTCGGCCGCCAGCATGAAAATGGTGAAGACGAGCATGGCCGTCAACAGCATCTCGACGAACAGGCCTTGCACGACGGAAGTGTCACCCCCCAGGGCAGTTGTCACGGTTGGCGTTCCCGGGAACATGCAGCTGACGAGCGCGGCCGCAGTCATGGCACCGAGGATTTGCACGACGATCAGCAGACAGGCACGGATGATGGGCAGAGCGCCGATCATCCACATGCCGAAGGTGACGGCCGGGTTGAACAGACCACCGCTGATGCGGAAGAAGACCCAGGCGTTGACGGCGAGCGAGAAGCCGAAGCAGAGGGCGATGTATTGCAACTGCTGAGGGTTGGGGCCCGTCTGGGCAACGGTCAAACCCGAGGAAGATGGGATGTTGTTTGCAACCTGGGTGCCACCAAGGGCCATGTAGAGGAAAAGCACGGTACCAACGTACTCTCCAAGCATAGCGACGAAGTGGTTTCGAACATTATCCGGAAGGTGCTTGAAGTAGGGGATGCGGATGGCCTCGCCATCCGCATTCTCCATCTTGTTTGGGGTCTGGCTTGGAAGTCAGCGGATAGAACGATTTCGGTCGTTCACTGTACACATACATCGATATTCATTGTGGAGAGCCTGGTCTAGCAACCGCCAGAAGGTGGGCGAACAACGATGCTGATGGTGTTTCAAGGTGGACTGTAGCTTGGCCGATTGTCACAAGGTGGACAATAGCGATGCAGACTGTAGCAAACTGGACAGATGCAAGGATGGTAGAGAGGACAATCGAGGTCGCCAGCATTCGACTGGCATTATGTACGATACAATGCATGCCGTATCCCCCATGTCTGTCTCCTCAGTTGCGACCTGCACACCCTTCCACCCTGTCCGCGGTCAATCGCTGGTGGTGACGGCCAACGCGACGGGCAGACGACGCTCAGCATGCATCCCTGGTCGAGCCGTGGATGGGATCTGTGGCACGCACAGTGGCTGAGCGTGGTTGATTGGTTCGCTGCCGATACGATCAGACAATGCGCTACCAGCGGTGCCGATCGGAGAGGAAGTACATCGGAAAATTATTACGATCGGAGTCAGATTGGCAGCATGCGACGTGAGGATGTGGCTGTCGGCGTCAAGGGCGATGACGCAGCTACGTGTGCCAGGAGAACCTGTGGCGTCGACAGTCTGCGATCGACAAGTGAGAGATGCGCCTCGAGGGTAGCCAAGGGCGTCTGGACAGTGTAGATCTGTGCCGCTTCACGCGGGTTACACATTTGCTTGGAGCGCGTCTGCTTCGTATGATGTTACTGTACGATCGCTGCAGCCTGTGGTCTATCGGACGGCTGGAACATTGCAGATGAACAGACATTTCTACGCGCATTATCACAGTAACACTTACCCAGTGGCACAAATGCAAGTGTCCTCGAACATGGCGGCGATGGCCAGATCTGGTGCCAGAGCCCTAAGAGCGCCACAGATGGGGATGGATCTGGAGTGTCTAGCGCCCTTCTCGAGCTCCGCGGGTGTCCGCGGCATTCTTTCGCACGCGCTCACCTGCCCATTCGCCCATGCACCTGGTCAGGCAGATTGCTGTGGCGCAGTAATCGATCAGTTGATTCTGCACCACTTCCCTGTTTTCCTTTCCGCGGTCAAAGTCCCTTCAGACGGAGTGACGGCCATCAGCTCCGAGCGATAAGATCGTTCAAGGTGCTCTACGCCGCGCTCGCGTATTGTGCTCAATGGAGGAACAATCCTCACGAGAGCAGTCGTCCAGCTCGGCATAGTTCTCGGCATTATGCCATTGCTCTGCGACAGGCTGCTGCTGTCTGTTCTGTGCAATGTACAGTGTGCGCAGAGGCTCGGCATTCGGCGGCGCTGAGCGCTGATGATTGCGCTCGCCTTTTCACTGCTTCTTAGACGCTGACGTCGTCACATCGCGCATCAACAAGTAATCGCCAGCGAGCTAGTTATTTCTTCGGACTGCACTCAAATGTTATTCGGCCATTGCCACGCGTGAGGTTCTATTAGTGTTCGTTGGTTATCTGCATGTTCCGTGGTCTAGGGTACCGTTCAACGGTCACCGCGCCGAAGTTTGGCGACTGCATGAACCGCTTCGCGACCGCTGCACTCTGCCCTGATTGATATTATCACCTCCCGTGGGTCTACCAAGGCAGAGTTCTGATCACCGCAGGGGCCCGTTCGCATTTTGATTTATCTCTCATCTCCATTCCTCTGGCCAAATTGGTGTTCTCTCAATACTTTCGACACTACGGAGTATTTGCGTGCCCATCCCCATGAGCTGACAATATTTGGACGGCCTAAGACGCCCACGACGCCGAACAGTTCTCGATCCAAGCTGGAAGACCCGACGTAATGCTTAATAAGAAACGGCGTCGGTCGGCGCTGGAATCCTCCAATCGGCCAATCACAGCACTCGAAAACGCGGGTCTATAGTGCTGCATCTCGCGAGCTGTCCTCCTGGAGGATCAGCACCACATGCGAAAGCATATCATGAAGAATATGGACACGAGAGTGAGTCACGACACTACCATGTTTGATCCGCGTGAACTTGTCTACTTGTGAGTCAGTATATAGCCTTAGGAATCCCCACCCAGAATTCAATTCATGCCATCAAGCAACTCCTGTATCCTCGCAATAACCAATCTACATATGTAGACCGGATTACCACTGTTCATCACTACAATATGCAATCTATCCGTCTAGCGTTCAAACAGGACGCCTTGAAATGTGACATCTTTGCTCGTGTCAGCTGGTCGCAAACCGAAGGCAACGCTCCAAAAGCAATCGGTATGTGTCCCCGAACGATAAAACAAGCCTCGAAAGCAGTCTCATCTGCTGACCACCATATCAGCACTAGTATACCATGGCGGCGGCCTCCTCGTCGGTAGTTCCGAAGTCATTCCTACCGCACAAACCAAATACCTCTGCACCAACAACTTCGTCGTCGTTGCGCCAAACTACCGACTCGCGCCGCAGGTCACCGGCCGACAATCGATGAGCGACTGCGAAGACGCCCACGATTGGGCCATTTCCGCCCTCCCGGCGATACTCCAGGCCCAGTACAACGTGACGTGCGATCCGCATCGCATCGTCGCCCTCGGCCACTCCGTCGGCGGCACCATCGCCATGCATCTCGGTGGCCGCCGGCAACAACTACGCGCCATCACAGCCTTCTATCCGATGCTCTACGCCGCGGATCCGGCCACTCCACTCGCGCAACCCTGCATGGCGCCACCCTTCGGTTCCCTCCCGGACTTCACACCCACCGAGGACGACTGGGCCGCGATCTGCCCCACGCACCAGCAAGTCTCCGAAGCCCCGTTCGCTGTTCCTGGTACGGTTCCCGCGCCTCGCAATCGGTGGCAGATGAGCCTGCTAAAGAACGGCGAGGCGCTTGCGGCGATCTGTCCCGAGGGGGACCACGCGGCCATTGACCCGATGACGCGCGTGCATGCGCGCTGGCCACCGACGATGTTTGTGCAGGGCGACGCGGACGGGAGTCCGGGCAGCGGAATCGTGGTGGTGCGGCGCGCGGAGGCGGAGATGCGGGCTGCGGGTGTGGAGGTCGTGGAGGTGGTTGTCGCGGAAGGCGAGAGTCATATGTTTGATCTGCGGATAGGTGTGGGTGAGATCCAATGGGCGGTCGTGAAGCGAGGGTTGGATTGGTTGGTGGCGCATGCCTCGTCTTCCTAGTTGTTGCGACATGGGGCGGGTTCAAGTTGTTTGAGATGCGAGCCGATAAAGGTACTGCCTCTTGATAGAATGTCCCATATGCAATGATCGACGTTGTCTTGGCGCGAGTATATGTATCCGCTTTCGATTTTCGGCTTCACGTTTGCCCACGTGGACGCTCGCCTTATGTGTACGCCCTGCCTTTTCAAGAATTATCTCCCGGAGTCCCACGTCTTCTGATATCGTGGGGTGTCTCGATCCAACGACATCGCCGGTGCTTTAACCATCCGTAATAATATTCATTCTGTCCTCAATATCCTTATCTGTTATATTCGGGCATCCTGTGGTTCTGCGGCGATACAGCCGTGTCTGGCGTCGATCCCTCTGCCACCCTTTGCAATATGCTCGCCCTGTAGTCAGCGATAGAATCCATCGCAGACTCCAATCGCAGACACGAATGGGAGCTTGACTAACATTACACCTACCACCCAACTTTCAACTTGACCCTCCCCCACGATCCGCAACTCTTGTACCCTGCTCGTGGCTGTAGCCGCACGCTGCCGGTTGTTGAGCCGCGATCACCCTTCACCATCAGGCCGAGTCGAACGAGAACGAGGCGGCTTGGCTGCGGCGGCTGTTGATCAGCATCTCCGCCTGCACGTAAATCTCATTGAGCTGGTGCATCGCCTGCGCATCCTTCAGGATCTTGGCCACTTGGAGCCCCGAGCTGATCAGCTGCAGGATGTTGCGGTCGTCCTTGAGCGGGCGCGACTGTGAGCGCGACGCCGGCCGCATGTCGAGGCTGCTCTCGAGGATCGTCGTGAACTGCCGGATCTGGCCGTTGTACAGCACGCGCGTCGGGATCCGACGCTTCGTCGCGAGCCGCTTGAGGAGATGCACCCATTCCGCCCACTCGCGGTCGCTGGCGACGCGCACCGGCCGCTTGTCCTGCTCGAGCGGGATTGGGAACTGGTACTTGGCGATGAAGTCGAAGGCGCACTGCGCCAAGCGCTGACTGACCTGCGTCAGGATCTCATCCTGCTCCTGCGAGTACAGGTTGGTGGGCAGCGTGGGCAGGTCATCTTCCTGGGGCTCGAGCGTGCTCAGGTCCTGCTTCGGCAGGAACTGCGAGGGCCCGTCGAACTCATCCCGGTTGGAGGGCCGCCGCTGCTGGTAGGACTTGGGCCATTGTCCGGCACTGCTGCCACTGCTGACGGAGTCACGGATGTAGTAGGAACCCATCTGCGCGCCCGCGCCGGTCTGCGGGAGGATATCTGCGGCGCTGGCGTGTGAAGCTGGCCCCGCCCACGCGTCTTCCAACGGGAACAGTTCACTTTCTCTCGGGGGAGCGAATGCACCATATGCTTGCGTGATCGGTTGCGCGTATGCTGGTCCGATTGCCGAAGACCACGGCGACGACGAGGCCTGGCCTGGTCGAACGTTGTGCGGGTCCGTTGCCCGCTGGCTGGTATTGCTCCAGGTCGGACTCACGTTCACGCCGGGTGTCAATTGCAAAGTTTGTGCTCGGTTTCTCGATAGTAGACCGGGAGGTGTGGGGAGTCCTTGGGGTGGACGAAAGGACGACATGAAGGGCTCCACCCGCATCGGTGTCTCTTTATAACCCATTGGCGGCGATGATTGCCAGGCGAGGTTTCTATCGTTAGAAGTCAGCGATCGCCATAACAGCCAGATAGAGTGCTTGGTGGTCACGAAAGCGACGTACCGACTGGTGATCCCCTCGGGTTGGTGGTCCTCAAGAGTCGGTCCAGCCGTGTTGAATGCTAACTGTCGAGGCGGCGAACTACTTCCCATTGCTGCCCTAACTGAATAATGAGGCAAGGGAGGCTGTCAATGCGAGCCCAATGTCCAGATGGAGGCGTGCAGCGCTGGCTAGCTGCAGGCTGGATTAGGAAACAAATTTGCACCCAACTCGCCGTCAATGCTGCAGGTCTGAATATGCCGAGCACAAGAAACGCGATGGAACCGGGAGCGGAATGCTCCTGTGTAGAGGAATGTCACACATCACTCGCCTGTCAAGGCGAGAGTGAGTGATCCAAAGAATGCTGTTACTCTGCTGCCACTCTAACAGCAAAGGGCGCCGTGGGAGAATGCCGGATTCACTACGGTCGAGAGCATGAGCAGAACGGTGAGCGCGTATCTCAAAGCCCACCAGGGGCTGATTGGTGCCTGATCTCAAGTGTGCGTTTGCAATGGCGATCTGATGCTTCAGCAAAGGGAAAATATCAGGCTGTAATCATGCAGGCGGAGGGATGTCGCTGTCAAGCAACTGCACCAGGAAAAATAATGGAATGGATGAGGCTTGCATGTGATGTTTGTTTTTTCTCTGAACTCACGGGTGTGCAAAAGAGAGCATTTCCTACCAGGATTGAAGGGCTACCGCCAACTGTTTTGCTCACACTTAGACCTGAGGTACACCGCCCAGGCAGCCCTGGAGGCGTCTGCGGGTCGTCGTCTGGCGACTGCCATCGTGAAGGAGCCCGGAACTCACAGCTAAGGTTAAAGGGAACTGGGCTATAAGTCCGTGCGTATCGGCAGCTATGCCGGTAGGCCGTCTCGAGCAGCCCTTTCATAGTGAACGGCTTTCGGAACGATGAACCTACCTGTGCGGCTGCGCGGACCCGGGGCCTGAGCGCCCGCCCTCCGCAGCAGCGTTCTCTTTGGCTGCCCGGGAGGGAACCTTTGCGGGAGGAGGAGTCCTGACAGGTCGGGGTGGTGTTCCCCCAACGCCGCCACTGCGCTCAAATCTCCCGGGGTGTTGGGCGAAAGGCGTGGCTCGTGGAGAGAGCCGGTTGACAGCTCGTGAACCCGACGGACTGGCACTGGGGACACTTCGTGAACCGCATCGGGGCCGTCGAGACCGATGTGTTGGGACCCTCGTACAGCAAGACTGTCCGCTTGGGGCCGCGCCGTAGGCCAAGCAAAGTTGGCGTCGTTTGACCGCTGTTTGGGCTGCGTCGCCCCGGCTGGCTCTGTCATCGTGGCCATCGGCAGACTTGTTCAACCAGAAGACTTGTGTGAAGGCCTGTGATGTTTCTGTTTCTGGGCAAAGTAAAGATCAGCGGGAAAATCGTGTTCGGCATGGTGATATACATAAAAGGCGGGCGTTGATCATTCAAAGTGTCTGTCCACGGGTATTGCTCAACGGTCACTTCAAATCCTCGGGAAGCCAATCAATTGGATTGGGGCTATCATTCAAAAGTGTCAAATTGGACAGTGAACAGCAGATAATTCGGATGTAGTTAAGACGACGTCTGGACTGGACACGAAGTGCATACTGTGGATACTGCCAAGCCATTCAGCCTTGCGCGTGGAAGGTTCGACCGCCTCATTCAATATCACTCAAGCCAAAGCCGGCCCAGCATTGTTCACACTGGAATTTGATCCACAAGAACTGAAATCAAGAATGTTGTGCTCCCCTTTGCAGCCTCGTAATCTAAAACAATGCGAAATAACTACCTCTGCGAAGGAAAGGACGCACTGATTTCTCTTCCCATGAGCGTGTTCGCCGCGGGAATGAACTTGTACACATCAAAAGTCGAAGGATTAGACACCCCTTGCGCTCTTGAGAAAATACATTAGATGTACGCATCCGTATGACTTCTGCTTATCCAGACCGTAGCAGCGGTATCCCCGTCGCCGATAATAAAACAATCATGCGGCCAGAACAGTGGATGTGTGTAGAATGATTGGCTCACATTTCCCCCTCCACCCAACGCCATGCTGTCTTGAAACACTTCATTACGCCCACAAGGCAGACCTTCCGACCGGTCGACACCTCTTTCATCCTCATGCTCGCGCCGCGGTGTTGTTCATCTCATACTGCTGTCCGACCTGCGCAGGCGAGTAGTATTCCGTCGACGCCGCCCCCTTCGCAAGTGGTGGGTTGTACGCCGCAGGGGCGTTGGCGGTGTCGTATGGCGCATAGCCCGACTCGAGGCTCGTGGGCGCATAGGCGCCGCGAGTGGCGAACTGGCCTTTCCGGAAGCGGTGGAACAAGATGGAGGCGTAGATGAGCTTGCCGAGAAACGAGGCACTGCCGACGAGGTTAGCTCCCTGCGACTTCACTTCGGCGATCATGGAAGGATCCGACGTACAGAAGAATGATGGGCCAGATACTGACGCCACCATATTGGACGATCGCAACGAGGTTCAGGATCATGATGGCCAACCATACTCCCGTGGTGATCGAGTTGAAGATGACCACGAGCTTCGGGCTGAGTCGCTTGCGAGCGAATAGTACGATCTCGACCAGGTCCAACAAGAGACTGACCACGCAAACGGCGAGGTAGACACCCAATACCGCACTGGCGAGACTGTTAGCGCGTCATCTTGCGATGTAGGCGACGAACGGGGCTTTGGGCTTACAAGGCGCCAGGAGCGGCATCGTGTAACTGTTGTTGCTCATCGAGGGTGAAAAAGGAGTCGTCGTCATCCGTACTTAGGTTGAGAGCAGCCTTGTAGATTGCAATGGCGGCGCCGATTCCGACACAGTATATGACGAGAAATACGATCTGAACCACCCAGAAAGGGATCAAGAACCGCTTCTTCCAGATACCGTCGTACATGATGGCGAAGTTGGGCGAGATGTTATGAGGACAGAGGACGGGTGAGAATTATACAGGAGTTCTGGGAGGTCGTGCGCGTGGCCAGAACTTGGATGTGCTCTGAAGCGATCAGAGTGTGATGAAAGGGTGGATATAAGACAGGCGTGTCGAGGGAGGGAATCACTTTTCAATGCGAAGATCGTAGATGAGGTGCCGGGTCCCGTATGTATACTCACCGGTGCATGTACCTACGAGACGAAGGACAGTGGATGTGGAGCCTTGAAGCGCCGGCATGTCAGCATCGCGCGACAAGATCACCATGTATCGCAGATCATTCGCGACCATTCACAGCAGAGCCACAATGGACATTCTCGCCCAAGGCCCGCGCGCGTGCGGCGCAGCAGGGGGGTTTTCTTCGTGCTGCGCGCGCGTCGACCAATACAAGACTCGCCAAGGGCCAATCCAGGACTGTCGGGCGGCGCCTCCCTCGTGGCAGTTGCGCCCTTCAGGGCTGTGCCGTCAGCGCTGCCAGTCGCCGGCCCTTTCTTAAGCCGGGTGAGGGTAAGCCAGCCTTGGCACCACTTCCGCAGCTAAAATTAGACCGCCTCCCTTGTCCAGTCTTCCTCGGCAGCTGTGAAGTTTCTTTTGCGAAGACATCTGTGGAAGATGATATGCTGGGGGAGGAAGTCATAGAGTAAACGACATGTTATGTACGACTGCGACATGCAGCTGTCCTACACGAAAAAACCTCCTTCGCTCAACAACACAATGCGCGGAATATGGTGGATCAATCTGCTGTCGCTTGCTTAGCTGAATGCAAATTGCAGTACTTGAAGGATGCCGCATTGGACATGACATGGGGTTACACTTGTCGCGATCTCACAACGTCCGCGTCAAAGTCGCCCCAGGTTAAACGTGAAGGGGGACTTGTGCGGGACGGTCGCTCCGACGACGGCGATAGGCGAATGGACTGCTGTTTCCCATACGCCGTTGATCGTGCTGTTTGGCTGTTTTGGTCAAGAACTCACTGGCTCCAGTATCCCGCCATTCATCCTGGTCTCTGTGTTGATGTGATCGCCATGGATGCCATTCATATTGCAGGGATCCACCTCATGTGCCCCGCAAAGCGTAGCTTACGAATCACCGTGGATGTCACCGTGCACCCTACCGCGCCTGGCAGCGAGTCGTGATAGATCTATACCTAGCAATCATCGTCAATTGCTTCAATCACCTGGATTGATCGATTTGCCTGCGAACGTGAAGTGGCCGTAGATGGCTTACACAAAGGGTCAAGAGAACTGGGACCGGCCTCGTCATCGCCCGGATGCAGACGATGAGGCCAAGCAAACACAGAAGCTCCCCAGGATGCAGGCTTTGCTGACCTCCTCCCTGCCCGGAAGGATATTTATCGTTGCCCTTTCGTTACTCGCACTTGGTCTCACATTCGGCTATCCGTCCACGATTGTGTGTAGATGGTCTTTAAAACCTCAGGGCCCTGTGCAGCATCCTGGCGAGAAGCTGCTCAGCCGACACCCCTTGATCGATGGCCACAATGACCTGCTGATCCTCATCCGCGAAGTCTACGGCAACAAGATCTACCATGATAACTTCACCACGCCCTTCGAACACGGCACGATGGTGTCCCAATTCGACCTGCCGCGAGCCGAGCGCGGCAAGATGGGCGGGGCCTTCTGGTCCGCGTTCGTGCCTTGTCCCAGGGACGTGTACGACTTCTCGAACGCCGCCTACGCGCCCTACGTCCGCGCGACGCTCGAGCAGATCGACCTCTACAACCGGCTCGCGGAGCGATATCCCCGCTACTTCACCTTGCCGCGCACCGCCGCCGAGGCCGAGCACAACTTCCACGCCAAGGGCAAGTTCATCTCACCGCTCGCCATCGAAGGGCTGCACCAGATCGGCAACTCACTCGCGACCCTGCGGCTGTACCACTCCCTAGGTGTCCGCTACGCGACGCTGAACTGGAACTGCCACACGCGGTACTCCGATGCCGCCGTCATGACTGTAAACGGGACGTTCCAAAAAGCCAAACCGTACTGGGGCGGTGTGAGTCCGGCTGGCCGCCGGCTGATACGCGAAATGAACCGTCTCGGCATGATCGTCGACTTGAGCCATGTCAGCGCCGACACGATGCGCGATGTGCTGGGCGGTGGTGCAAGAGACGCCGACACGGCGGGCGATCAGGGCGAGGAGCGGTGGACGGGCAGCCTCGCGCCGCCGATCTTCAGCCACTCGAGCGCTTACACGCTCTGCCCACATCCGCGCAACGTCCCGGACGACGTGCTGCAGCTCGTGAAGCAGCGCAACGGGGTCGTGATGGTGAACTTCTCACCGGACTTCATCAGCTGCAAGGACGTCGGCGCGGAGACGGGCATCCCGGAGTTCGTGGGGGAGACGAACACGATCGAGCAGGTCGCTGCACATATCCTGTACATTGGCCGACTCATTGGATTCGATCATGTGGGGATCGGGAGTGACTTTGACGGCATTCCGTCTGCGCCGAGGGGTCTGGAGGATGTGTCAAAGTTCCCGGCATTGTTTGATCTGCTACTGGCGCAGGACGTGAGTCCCAAGGATGCGGCGAAGATCGCAGGCGGAAACGTCCTGCGCGTCTGGCATGAAGTCGACAAGGTTGCAGAGCGCTTGCAGAAGACCCTGGAACCGCTCGAGGACGACCTCTAGGGGCCACTTCTCCGTGCAACAATGCATAGACGATACAGCAATGAAATTATGACTTGGAACACGTTTGCAAATCTTTTATGAGGTCAGTCTGCCCGGATCGAGTACTAGTCCTTTACTTTATGCTCCTGCAACCGAAGGATATCGAAACAAGTTTACCTTCCAAAGTGGGGGTTTGCCGTGGATCAATACCACATGTCACCGAAGCAGAACATCCTCAAACCAACGCCATAGCATGCAACAAGTCGAACCAAAGAACCCACTAACGAAGTCCTTAGGTCCGCCTCGACCGACAGGTCTCATGAGCTAACGCTGAAATGAAGAAGGCTTCGAAATCCATCAGATGCATGGGGAATCACGATCGCTCATCAGCTGAGAAGGAGCTATAAGGCGACAATTCCTCGCCTTCCTGTTCCAAAGCGGCGCTCATGTCTCCATTGGTGGCATCCATGTCGAAGTCGCGCTTATGATCCGATTCGCTAACGACCCTTGTGCCGCCAGAGCCATTACCCTTGTCAGCACTTGGGCTTTTATGTCCGTTTGACATGACACTCTGGAACTCCCTCAGCATCTGTTCGCCAGCTTGGCTGCCATCGCTCAAGGTCACGGTGTCGCCCTGACTGTCGCGTCCAGATGTTGCGCCTGTGTTCGTGGCCAATGTTGGGAACGGACTATCCGCTCTGGCTCTGCTCCATTGTCCAGCATGGCCATGGGAGAAGGCCCGAGTAGCATCTCCAACCGCTGGTCCGGATGACCCATTGGATATGGTCCGCATGGCGAATGTGGGATGGTCTTGCAGTTGACGTTCGTCAGCATCTTCATCCTGTGGGCTGAGGCGTTCCATCGTCCCATCGCGGCCAGAACGAGCTCCGGGCCGGGATGACGTGCCCACTGATGGTTGCGTGATGCGCATTTGAGCATCGCGAACGAGACCCATTTGACGGCGGAGCGAAAGTATGTCTTGTTGTAACTGGGTGGTGATCTCATATTGGTTCTCGAATTTCTTCCTCTCAAGCTGCAACGCTTCCTCATATTTCTTATTTGTCGTCGTATTGGAATGGATGCGTTCCAGGAGTTGCTCGTTCGCGGTTTCGAGGCGAGACTTGTAGTCCCGTACTTGCGAGTCCTTCTTTTTGAGTGCCTCCTTCGCCTCTGATCGCACATTCTCGGCAGCCTGTTTTTGGTCCGCGACGTCGGTGTAGATGTCCTTGAGCTGGCGGAGCTCCAGCTCGAGGCTTTTGATCCTAGCGTCCTTTACTCTGAGTTCATTGTCTTTGATTTTGATCAGGCGCGACGTCTCGGGTCTCGCATCTTTGACTTTTGCCTCACAGTCTGCCTTGAGCTCCTTCTCTGACTCGCGGCGCAGTGCCTTGGTCTCACGAACTTCGTTGATGGCTTTTTCAACCTTGGCACTCATCCTGGTGAGCTCTCTCTCGTGCCTTTCTTGCAGGGTTTTGTTTTGAACCGGTTCCCACTTGGCAAGAAAGGCCTGACGAAATCCTTCTTCGTTATCCTTCCATTGCTGGACACGTGCGTTGGCGGCGACAATTAGGTTTTTCAGTCCCTCGACCTTGGCCTCGAGTCGGTCGTGGTCCTGCGTCTTCTGGTCCAGTAGTTCTTGCAGCTCTGCATTCTTTTCATTCACCTTCTCGATTTCGATCGTCGATTTATTGTAGCGGTCTGTGAGGCGTTGAATCGTTTTCCGATGGCTCTCTTGTAAGGCTTGATGTCCGACCATGGAGATCCATCCCTTGCCATTCGGATCGATGTACGTTTCCGCATGTATCGTAGGTGACGTCTTCTGTTTCTTGCTTGACTCAGTCCCGAGGTCGGCGCTGGCCTCTCGCTTCCGATCGTCGTGTCCTGGAAGCATGCTTCCTGGTCGAGAGCTAGCATCGATTCCGGATCTGATGGGAGTGGTTCCTGGACGCTGTGAGGCCCTCACGGAGGACCTGATGGCGAGGGAAGGTGACTCAATAATCGAGCAATCATCATCGTCCGCGACCACAGGTGTACCCTTGGCTGGGGTCATCGGCATGGACACGGCGTCGGTATTGGCGGGAGTTGGGCCATCAACGTCAGCTGCTGGGGTATCGGCGCGCTCTTCTTTCATAGTCACATCTTGCATCACGGCTGGTGAGTCGACCGAATCCAGGTCTACTACCTCGTGATCTTGAGGGTCGGGTGCCATATCTGCGTGGCTTGAATAGACGAATGCACGATAAGACCAATGACGCGTCGATGAAGTCGTTTCGTTCGATGGGGAAGGAGAAATTGGCTAGAAGGGCAGTGCTTGGTATCAAAGGCAGTAGGATTGTTCGTGCGAAGCGGCCGGTTCGTAGAGAACTCGTTGTCACAGGTATAAGGAGGATAAAGGAACTTGCCAATAAGAGCAGTGGTCGCAGTGTAGATGAGGAATGTCAGAAGAGAGAAACGACCTCAAATGGTGTGTGTGTGGTGAAAGGTAACATACCCTCAACACGACATTCATGTGACAGAGGATGTTGGTGAATGAAATGGGTTGACATGCTGAAGACCCGCGACATCACAAGACGCACATTCTCCGGCGTTGCGAAAAGCACCCATCTCAATTAGGAAGGATAGTAATGGAAACACCCACCTCCCATGTTTGCGATATACTGACCACTGCCGCATGTGCCTTTACGATCCCACAGTGATGAGGATGTTGATTGTAACCCTTAGGGTTATGTTGGGTCAGGATGTCATTCCAATCCTGCAGGCCCGTGGGTAAAGCTCGGGATCAACATGGTAGTCGACATGGTTAGCGACATGGCCGGATCGGAAAATACAAATGCCATGCCTCGTTGACGATGGCTTTCACGGGATTTGAACAGTTGTGCCCATGGTGAGGCTGTGGAGTGTGTCGTTCTTCAGACTTCGAGGAGGCTCTTGGTCCGTGACCCCGCCAGCTCGCAGCTCGTTATCGCGTGCTTCAACCTGTGGGGTAATGATGCAGTGCCATTGGCGTTGTTTGGTATCGTGCACAGCGGTCTCCATGGTTGGGTCTTCTTTGCCTCCCCGAGATATGGTGGAGCAATATCATTGAGAGATGAACAAGTTGGATTTACTAAATACAGTAGATAGCTTTGCGGTCCGCAGGGAAGGTAGTAGTTGCGCCGCGCGTGGAGGATGCAGAGTGGTACATTGGCTTTGAACCCCGGGTATCGAGCGTCACGCGGCACGAGTCGAGCAAAGCGCCAGGCTGGTTTGAGACGTTAAGCACAGCCCGCTACGCTGCCCGTCTTCGGCAGGATTCGAGCAGGTATATACTACCATTGCACTGTTGGTGCTCTTCTCTTGTTTCAATTACACTGATTTTCTTTACAAGGTTGATTAGCTGTTGTCCGCCATGCCGATCGAGTCGCAATTTCCTCCCGTTGACATTCCCAATGTCGGCATCTGGGACTTCTTGTTTGAGAACAAGCAGCGAGAGTTCCCAGATGACAAAGGTAAAGCGCACCATTCGTAGATCTGAAGATAAGCACTGATACTGACGCACGATCAGAACTTCTGTTCGACCCGTATACCAAGCGCTCGTACAACTATGCGCAACTCAAGAAAGCTGCGACCGATTTCGGTAAAGGCCTGCGAGGATCGTGGGATTTCCAGAAGGGCGATGTCCTGAACCTCTTTACGCCCAACAGCATTGATACTCCCGCTGGTCAGTGGAACAATTCCGGGAGAGGACTGCTGAACTCATTACTGACATCTCACTAGTCATGTGGGGCGCGCACTTTGCTGGCGTGATTGTGAGTCCAGCAAACCCTGGCTATGGCGTGGCCGAACTCGTTCATCAGCTCAAAGGTAAGGCATGAACATCACTCGATATCAATAGACGACAGACTGACATAAGGTGATAGACTCGGGTGCGAGGGGCATCGTGACCCAGCTGCCGGTGCTCGACGTGGCGCTCGAGGCCGCCGCGAAGGTTGGCATCCCGAATGACCGGATCTGCTTGGTGGGCGACGCAAAACATCCGACTGGCCTTGTCAAGCACTTCACTTCCGTGCTCAACCTTGCCGGAACCTCTCGCTTCCGCCGCGCAAAGGTTGACCCGGACAAGGACCTCTCCTTCCTGGTATACTCTTCGGGCACTACCGGCTTGCCGAAGGGAGTCATGCTCTCGCACCGCAACATCATCGCCAACGTCCTGATGAACCGCGCCTCTGAGAAAATCGACTGGAAGGAAGATAGCATTCTGGCGTTCCTGCCATTCTTCCACATCTACGGCCTCACTGTCATCCTGCATCAAGCCGTCTTTGCCGGCATTCGGGTCGTCGTGATGCCCAAATTTGACCTCGAGGGCTGGTGCAAGATTGTGCAGGATGAAAAGATTACCTTCTCCTTTGTCGTCCCGCCGGTCGTACTTGGTCTGGCCAAGTCTCCCGTCGTGTCGAACTACGACCTGACATCACTGAAGATGTTGAATTGTGGTGCCGCGCCGCTGACCCGGGAGCTTGTGGAGGCGGAGTACGCTCGCCTGAAGATTCCCATCAAGCAAGGATACGGTCTCTCGGAGACATCGCCTACGACTCACATGCAGAACTGGGATGCGTGGGACAAATCAATCGGCAGCGTCGGTTGGATGCTGCCGAACCAGACGGCGAAATACATGTCTCCCGAGGAGAAGGAGGTGGCCCCCGGCGAGGTCGGCGAGCTCTGGATCAAGGGCCCGAATGTGTTCAAGGGCTACCTCAACAACCCGGAGGGCACGCGCAACTGCATGACCGAGGATGGCTTCTTCAAGACCGGCGACGTCGGCTTCCAGGACAAGGAGGGCAACTTCTACATCACGGACCGCGTCAAGGAGCTGATCAAGTACAAGGGCTTCCAGGTGCCGCCCGCCGAGCTCGAGGGCCTACTGGCCTCGCACGACAAGATCGCCGACGTCGCCGTGCTGGGCATCCACCGCGAGGACCTCGCGACCGAGGTCCCGCTGGCGTACATCGTGCCGAAGCCGGGCGTCGACGCGAGCCCGCAGCTGGAGAAGGAGATCGTCGAGTGGCTGGCGGCGCGCGTCGCGAACCACAAGAAGCTGCGCGGCGGCATCAAGTTCACGGATGAGATCCCCAAGAGCGCGAGCGGCAAGATCCTGCGCCGGATGCTGAAGGTCAAGTACCAGGAGGAGCAGGAATCGCCGAAGGCGAAATTGTAGATAATTCTCTGCCATTTTGGTTACATCGCATGTGTATCTTGTATAGAGCCGAGAGAGAGAAAGACCGTATCATTGTCATCACGAGTGTAGAATGGCTGAAGTAGATTCTGCGAGGCACGAGTCCGAGCACGCGGCGTTACTTTTAGGGCAGGTCTGCAATCCTCCAGGACTTGAGTCCGAACTCCGTCGTACCTCTGGTGGGATCATCGTACGACGCCATTGATGTTTGTTGCCTACAAACAGCACACCGGACTGATTATGCGGCCGATGACCGGAAATTGAAGACTCAACCTCTTGCCCTGCCATCGTTGCTCATTCACGGTCCCGAACCATGGCCGATACTACAGTCACCCAGCCATCGGCTGAACATGCCGTGCCAATCGAGACCAAGATCCCACCGATCATCACAGGCGGCAAAGGTCAGCAGGAAGGCCCCGCCGTTCTTCCACAGGAAAGACCAGCTATCTGACACCTGCATCGGGGAAAACAGAATTGCTGGAGCCCATGACGGATTTCATGACTCCTCACTTCACGACCGATCCTGGCATGATGTACCTGCTGAGCTCCATGACGCCGGAGCGGCAGCAGGCGTACCTGCACGAATACATGCACGTGCTCGTCAAGGCCGCCGCGCTCAACGATGGCATCTTCGAGCAAGTGGACGACTGGTCATCCGGCGCAGTCTGGTTGAAGCCGGGGAAGAAGATGTGAGTGACTGCCGTACGACGGGGGCTGCCATCGCCCGGTCCTCCAGGGAGGAATGAGCATGCACCAGATGCGCCTCCCCCGTGTGTGGGAAATGCAGAAGCGTGTTTTAAGCGTGGCCAGGCTGACGGACTGCTTGATGCACTGCAGTGACAACCCCATCACCATTCTGCCCGCCGGTTTCCTCGGTTGCCTTTTTAATATTGGGATCGGAGGGTGTAAGGTAAAGGACTCTCTGCCCCCCCCTCGAGTTCGAATGAGCGACAATGCTCACCACTTCCACCTCCCCAGCGCATGCTCATCGACTTCCAAGCGCAATCCAACGCCAGCAAGCGCGCCGGCCTGCGGCCCGGCGAGAAGAAGTTCCACTACCTCTTCCTCATCGCCACGGCGGAGCGGGCGCGGGGCCGGGGCCTCGCGTCCCAGATCATCCGCGCGCAGCAGGAGCGCGTGCTCGCCGCCGGCGACGGGCTGCCGATCTGGCTCGAGTCGACGACGGAGCGCTCGCGGCGCGTCTACGAGCGCTGTGGCTTCACGACGGTCCGGGTCATGGAGCTGGGGAAGGGCACGCACGGCGCGGATGGGCAGGTGCAGAAGGGGGGCCCGGGGGTGAAGATTTGGGCGATGATTTGGCGGCCGGAGCAGGGGTTGAGTAAAGCGGGCTGATGTGCTGTTTCACAGTGGGCAGGTTTGGTATGGCTGATATTCAGGATCGGATGCCATCTCCTGCAGCACCAGATAGAGCGATATGTGTGAAGACGACCCCAAACACGGTTCATTTGGCATGCATGCATGCATCGTTGCCAGATGAGTCTGCGCTGATATCGGCGAGGTCCGAGGCGGACAGATGGATCATTGCGCACAGGAGATGGCAGCATCACACCTGGGAGCATCACATATACGGAGGTAGGTCTACAACACACCAACCAAGCCATCCATGTGGCCGCGACAGACAGGCAGGCACGGCAGGATCTTGAGAACATGCGGATTTGCCCGGACCCTGCGTGATGATATGGTTGGTGCAACCAATGACCGGCACCCCGCAAATTGACCACCACGAGTTTTTCGCCATTTTGGTTCTGCGGCCATGGTCCGACGGGCGTGTTCCGAGTGGGTGTGGCATGCGCGTCACCGAAGCCGGATGCAAAATCCCTCGACTGATTGACTCATGGCTTCACCGGGCCAGAGGGCGGATCGCTATGACGAGGGTAGCGTGTTCGGCAGGTCGGTTCAAACCTTCCCTTCGCCGTTGCCTTTCCAGGTGACTCGGAAAACGTGGGGAAAAATTGGGCTTCGGTGAACAATCCTCCGCGACTGCAGAAAAGGCAGAAGCGATCCGATCGGCATGAGGTCACGAGACAGAGATGGACTGGGCGCCGAAAGAGGGAACTCCATCTTGACCGCCAGTATGGTGGCTGGCATAGGTCATGATCATCCATGCACGCCCGTGCGCGGGTGATGTCGTGGATGAGCTCTTTCTGCCTCACGCACAATGCACTTTGCACAGAACGAGGCTAGTCGCGCCATCGTCGTGGATCTACGCAAAAGCAAGGATCTCCACGAGGGTTGGAGAAGCAGTTTGCAACCGTGAAGGGTCGGCAACAGGCGTGTGCAGGGCCATTGGCGACATGTGATGCTGCAGAAAAGTCACAGACTTGAAATTTTCCTCCCGCAAGGAACCGAAGCAATGCCGCTGATGTGATTCGCCCTCGACAATGTGGAGGGGACCCCGTTTGCAGCCTGCGCATACCCCATGTTCAGCAGGTACTGGTACTTCTGTAGAACTCACAGGATGAAAACACCGATGATGGAGGTAGTTCCCGTACTGCAGGCCTGCAGGCGAAGCAGTCGAGATTCCCTACAGTAGCACGTCGTGCACGAGGAGCCGGGCGCGCCAGGCCCGCCGCCGCCATCGGCGCTGCAGCCAGCTCGCATGGACCCAGCTGCAGCTAGATCGCTGCCAAATTTTCATTCGTCATACTGCAAAGTGGGCGCGAGAGTTCTCCACCTCTGTGACCGGAGCGCACTAGCAAACCGACAAAGGCTAACGCGAGGGACTTTGCTCTGAAGAGCGCGCGCGAAAAGCAGTCGAGATTGACTCACAGGCCGAGTATATTTACTTCCCGTTGCGACTGATCTTCTCTTCTCAATCCAATCCTCCCTCCCTCCCACTCTACCTTTGCTCCTGCACCATAGAGTGTCCGCCACCACACCTGAACCGCCGCAATTGAATCGACCAGCCTCCAATACCCACTGTGCGATTGAGAGCCGACCTCGGCAGCAACCATGTGCCCCGTCCCGGAAGAAGAGCAGACCAATGGCCATGCCAATGGCTCAAATGGTCATGCCAACGGCAACGGCGCCCGTAACGGCAACGGAAACCACCCCGGCTACAAGTAAGGCACAAATTTTCTCGCCGACGAGGGTGCAGCGGCTAACCACGTCACCTGGCAGAGGCTTCGAGACACACACTGTCCGACCAGTCTCGAGCAACCCGTACGCCCCGGTTCAGGACTTCCTGAGCAACGTCGGCAGCTTTAAGATCATCGAGTCGACCCTTCGTGAGGGCGAGCAGTTCGCCAACGCCTTCTTCGACACGGAGACTAAGATTAAGATTGCCAAGGCGCTGGACGAGTTTGGCGTGGACTACATTGAGCTCACCTCCCCGGCCGCCAGCGAGCAGTCCCGGTTGGATTGCGAGGCCATCTGCAAGCTCGGCCTCAAGGCCAAGATTCTCACCCATGTGCGGTGTAACATGAGCGATGCCAAGCTGGCTGTGTCTACCGGCGTCGATGGTGTGGACGTGGTCATTGGTACCAGCAGCCACCTGATGGAGCACAGTCACGGCAAGGACATGACCTACATCCGCAACACCGCGATTGAGGTCATCGAGTACGTCAAGTCGCAGGGCAAGGAGATCAGATTCAGCTCCGAGGACTCGTTCCGGAGTAACCTGGTCGATCTGCTGTCGCTCTACAGCGCTGTCGACAAGGTCGGCGTGCACCGCGTGGGTATCGCAGACACCGTGGGGTGAGTACTGAAAATAGCAACGTGACCTTTGGACCTCTTCTGACCTGGAACAGCTGCGCTACCCCCCGCCAAGTCTACGATCTCGTCCGAACCCTCCGAGGCGTCGTCAGCTGCGATATCGAGACCCACTTCCACAACGACACCGGCTGCGCCATCGCGAACGCCTACTGCGCCCTCGAGGCCGGTGCCACCCACATCGACACCTCGGTCATTGGTATTGGCGAGCGCAACGGAATCACCCCGCTCGGTGGCCTGATGGCCCGCATGATCGTTGCGGACCGCGACTACGTCAAGAACAAGTACAACCTGGAGAAGATCAAGGAGATTGAGGATTTGGTCGCCGAGGCCGTCGAGATCAACGTGCCGTTCAACAACCCGATCACCGGCTTCTGCGCCTTCACCCACAAGGCCGGCATCCACGCCAAGGCCATCCTCAACAACCCCTCCACGTACGAGATCATCAACCCCACGGATTTCGGAATGAGCCGCTACGTCCACTTCGCCAGCCGGCTCACGGGCTGGAACGCCATCAAGTCGCGTGCGGAGCAGCTGGGCCTGCAGATGAGCGATGCTCAGATCAAGGCCGTGACGCTCAAGATCAAGGCGCTCGCCGACGTGCGGCCGCTGGCCATCGACGACGCGGACTCGATCATCCGCAACTTCCACTTCAACCTGTCGGCCAAGGAGGAGCGCCCACTGCTGGCTCTGACCAACGAGGAGAAGAAGAAGTTCGTCAAGGCCGAGATGGATCTGAACAAGGAGCAGGAGAAGCGCTCCATTGACGAGGCTGCCGATGCCGATGCTGAGGTCCCGGCCGCCAAGAAGACGCGGACGGAGACTGTGGCATAAGTCAGTTTGAATCGCAGCGACGGCCACTAGGACACGCGTCGGGAGATGGGAAGGCCATCGCCCATGCGTCACATTGTACATTTTGACTATCTTTCTCTTCGATTTGGCGTTTGAATGAATGTCTAACGAGGCGTTCACGGGGGGTTTCTTTCGACGGTTGTCAATTTCCGATGGCCAAAATTCACGACTTGACGTTGGTCGTCATTGCAACACAAAAGCGAGACGGAAAAAGCAGGAACATAGGTTGGGGATGCCCCATTTAATGGTTGCATCTCATGGAATGATCATCCCAAAAGAACTTTTATGTTTATTTCGCGTCGAGCAAGCTGTTCACGCATACGCAGATCACAGGTTTTCATCTTTTAGGTAGTTAAAGATAGGATCCGCGTAATGTCAGTTGCGATTGGCAGATCACGTCTCACGTTCAGGCTCATCCCGTCGATAGCATTGTTCTGGGGACTAAATACCTTCATTTCCCTCCATTGATCTGTCAGCTTAGGAACGGCTCTGCTCGGAACTCACACATTCGCAAATGTCCAGTGCCTGTGGATGAGGGCTTCACAGCCACAAAAGCTAGCTCAGCCGCAAAGTCAATCGTGCAACTTCGCAGATGGGCTCCCTTCGAAGGATGTACCCCGTCCCTCCTCATATTCTGGGACGGGCTCAAGGGAGAGTACATAGGTCGTGATATCAAGACCCTTTTCATGGACCCGGTCCTGGATCAATCATTGCTAGCAAGCTTGCCCAGCTTCGGTCTTCGGACAGTCGAAAACATTTGCAGATCGATCGGAAGAAGGCTAGACGACCCATAAATCGAAGGAGAGACCCCCGGCAAACCCGTTACATCCCGTTGCCCAAACAAGGCGGCCTCCACCATGGCCGACCCGCTCTCCACCGGCACTGCGATCGTCGCGATCGCCTCGACCGGCTTCGCCCTCGCCAAAGCCCTGCACGAGTACTCGACGAGCGTGCGCGGCGCGCCCGCGGAGATCCGTCGGGTTGCGCGCGAGGTCGACTATACGGCCCGCGTGCTGCGGCAGGTGCACCGGCGCCTGCCCGGCCCGGGGGACGGGGAGGGGGAGGGGTCACCACCGGGCGGCCGCGGCGCGGTGGCGGTCTCCGCTGAGGGGCTGGCGGATCTGGAGGAGGTGGTGCGTGGATGCCGGGACGCGTTCGAGGAGGTCGCGGCGGCGGTGAGGCCGTTCATGGGCAAGCCGGGGCAGAGCTCGTCGGCGGCGCTGTCGTGGAGGAAGCAGGCGGAGTGGCCGTTTCAGAAGAAGAAGATTGAGGAACTGCGGGCGAATCTGGAGCGGTTGAAGATGACGCTGCTGTTGATGTTGAGCGTGATTGCCTATAGTGAGAGGATGCAGGCTACGTGAGTGGTCCCCTCCGGAAGCGCTGCTATGGTGCTATGATGAACCTCGGGTCATGCTGACTGGAGCGCAGAGACGATTCTTCGATGAACAGTGCTGTGGACGACACGGTGGAGAAACTGCAGATGCTGACGCTTCTCAAGGCGCGGAAAGATGCCAATGGGCGCTATGAGGACCTTATCACCGGCCCGATGGAGAATGAGGAGCAAGACCAAAATGCTCCGACCATCGGGAACCCAGCCCCGATGCTGGTCACCACTGGGTCGGAAACGGACTCGATGTCGACGACATCGAAGCCCGTTATATCGCCAGTGACCAGCACAGCTTCGCGGCCGCCTACTCATACGTCAAACATGATTCCTCCTGCACCACCACGCACCGGAAGTGGAAACACTCCGACCTTCAATTACCCGCAAGGATCAGCACTATCATCCCAGCTTGCTGCGTGTAGCAGCGCCGTGAGCGATCTCTCCACGACGGTCGGCAAGGCACAAGAAGCTTGGGAGACATTTCAGATCTTCAGCTACGACGACATCTCCCTGCGACTGGACCGCACCGTCACGAGTGCCAAGGCGCTCAGGAAGGCTCACGAAGCTCACCGGAAAGAGGCACAGAATGCTTCGCGGAAGGGACGCAAGCCCGAAGTGGCTGCGAGTGATGCGTCGAAGTCTCGTTCGGCCCTGAAGCGGCTGACGAGGAGCAGGGACGGCGCCGCCTCGTACGCAGAGAGGCCGTTTTATGGCAGCAGCCCGAGATTCTCAAGTGTCAGACCGGTGGCCGTGGCGGCACCATCTTTGGAATCCATGGACTTGGCCAACCCAGGGCTATCTGCATCTTCTGCCGTTGCTCCTCGGAGCGCAAAGAGGTCACGCGTAGGACTGGCGGGGAGGAGCTACAGTGCTCCAGTATCAGATGCTATGGACGTTGTTGTCAACCACGATCTCGATCTTAATCTCGATCTCGACATCGATGAAGATGAAGGCGAAGATGAAGAGGACGAAGAGTTTCCCTCGTTCGAGAAGGAAGGAGACGCAGACGATATTCACAGCGTAGATGAGGATGATCGAAGCGAGGAAGATGAAGCCGAGTTTGGGGAGCTCGATGATCTATTGACAAAGTGGACATTCAAGGCCTGATAGAAACTTGTACACGCGAATTCTATGTTAGACCTCACTATTTTCGCTTGGGAAGATCTGTCACTCAGGGGATGCACAATGTTCCAGGATGTGAATGCCTGAATGCATTGGCAATGGTACTCTTTTCATTGTGATCCGTGCTAATAAAATGCCTGGAGACGTGTTGGCTAAAAGATTGCACCAAGATGAAGGGGCTGGTTGCGAATGACGGCTGTGCCCGTGCTTGCCTTGCGGCTGACGAAAGCTTGGTTTTGTTAGGAGAACCACCTCAAGTCGGCAGCATTCAGTCACCTCGTCCACCGTCGCACCTCGTCAGAAATCATGCCGGCACACATTCCTTCTCGCCAGACGACCTCGTTAGCAGCAATGGCGCGTGTCGCTCGCGCCGCCACATCGACATCAGGCTCATTACGCATTCCGTTCACGCCGGCTTTACGGCCGCAGCTTCGAATACCGAAAGCCATCGCGCCTATCACCAGCACCATTGGCCTGTCCCGTAGCGCTTCTACGAGCGCATCTGCGCCAGCATCTGCGAACGTCCCCGAAGATGTGCTCACATGGGACCGCTTCTTCAATTTGCGACAGAGACGGCGCTGGGTAAACCTGGCGTCCTCATTGGGAACCTCAGTCACCACTATTGCCATTGCTGGACCCATTCTCGCCCAGCAGGACATTGATACTTGGGCTGCACAGCTCTCCGGAATCGACCCTATTTTCGTCCTGGGCATTGCTACATTGTCCGTCGGAGCTGGTGGCTGGTTATTGGGTCCCACCATTGGAACTCAGATTTTCAAGATGATGATTGGCAAGAAGGGGTGGCAGAGAGAGATTGCCGCTGTAAGATGGTCCACGCGCTTCATACCGCAGAGCATACAGCTAACGAATTGTCACAGAAAGAGAAGTCCTTTTATGATAGGATCAAGCGGTATCGAGCGGATCCGTCATCATCCAGCCCCCAAAACCCCATTCCGGATTACTACGGCGAGAAGATCAGCAGCGTAAAAGACTATCGTAGGTGGCTCAAGGATCAAAGAGCTTTCAACTTGAAGAAGAACAAGAACATGCTATGATCGGGAGGCCGGGATCTTCGGGTATGGGGCTGGACAGCACATCTGGTAGGGCATCTTGATGGCGTTTGGAGCGACAAATATGACGGATTGCGAACGGTTTCCCGGATGGCGTTTGACGGCCACGATCTCATCGATCTACAGCGAGTATTGGACGGTCACAGGGCAGTACACACACCTATCTCCTCTTGTATTAACGCTCGCTCCCCTCCTTGTTTCTATACACTCATCTCCAGATCAGAACTTGGCTCCTAGCTTCTTTTCCGCCTCAATCTGCTCGTTATCAACGATCACGATGGCTTTGCCTTTGATTTTCCCACCATGTACCATCTCCACCAGGTCCTCAATTTTTTCGAGTCCATAGAAGGGGTTCGTCTTGACTGTGACCCCGCTCTTTGCGATCTGCCTGAGCATGCTGTTGCTCTCCTCTGGGCTACAGATCAGACTTCCATGGACTCGGATGTCACGGAAGATGATCTCCGGGAAGGGAATCTCCACAACGTCAGGCTGTGCCACCTGCACCATGATTCCGTGCATCTTGGTCACCGCACATGCAGTCCCGGCAGCCGTGTGATGATCGCTTAGGCAAACGGTGCTGTCAGCGCCGATCCCGCCAGTCACGCTTTGGACTTCCTTGACCACTTCGTCTTTTCCTTTTCTTGCATCAACGACGATATCTGCACCATAGAGCCTCGACAGCTCAAGGCCCTCGTCGCGCGCGTCGATACCAATGACCTTCAAGCCCAGTGACTTGGCGAATTGGATGCCCAGATGGCCGAGGCCACCGCCGGACCCAACAAATGCGATCCACTCGCCGCTCTTGAGCCCAGTCTGCAATACGCTTCTCCACACGGTCCGCCCAGCACATGCTAGTGGTGCCGCGCTCATGAAGCTGACTTCGTTCGGCAACGGGGTCGAACTGCGGCTGTCGACCTTGACATACTCTGCAAAGCACCCGTTCACGTGCACGCCCACGTGGCCCTCAAGCTTTAAGCAGTACTGCTTCTGGTTCTCGGGGCCTAGACAATCATGGCAAGACCCGCAAGGATGTAAGGGCAGTCCACACATGACCCGATCGCCCTCTTTGAAGTCTGTGACCTCGGAACCAACGGCAACCACGGTTCCGGATCCCTCGTGCGATGCAGTGACTGGAAGTTTCGTGCCAAAGGTCCCGGCTTGCACCATGCCATCCGTATGGCAGTTGGACGCAACGGCAACCTTGACCAAGAGGTCTTTCGGACCGAGATCCGATGGCACATCAACTTCGTTGAGTTGATATGGTTTATTGTATTCCACCACCTGCACCGCCTTCATCTTCTTTGGCAGGTGTTCAATGCCCATCTTGCTGTTATGCCCGAGTTATGTTCACAATCGCTATTGGCGCTTGATTCAGTATTGCCTATTTTGTCAAACACGCACTTTGATTGGTCTGCTTGATGAGAGAAGAGCGATCGAGACACCTTGATGGAAATGTTTGAAATTGCAAAGTAGAGTGAGTATCGACCTACACTATGTTGACCTATTTAGCCGTCTATAAGACTGCGGCATTGATGTCACTTTGCGCGCGGCCTTCAGTTGCAACGACTACCTACACACACCTCAGGTAGCGGGGCCCGGATGATGTCACCGCTTTGCTACAGAGCACCACAAACGCAGCACAAGCGCTTCGAGATGAGAACAAAGTGCAGAGTCGTACCGTAGACGTTCCATGTCAATAAGTTTCTGCTTGAATGAGGTGCTTTTTGGCTCGTTGGTGTTCATTGCTCACCCTCAACAAATGGTAAGTTGGCAAATTGTCCATTTGAAGACTGGCAGATTTCGATCTTTGATGAGATCATTCATTACGGATGCCGTCGTTATCATGAAATGATCATGGTCATAATATGCGTAAGAGGGCTTGCTGTGGCGGAGACTGCCGAATTAAGCTCGAAATGTGTCATCAGGACAATGGCAGTCGACGATAATCCTTTTCAAGGAACATGTCACTGCCAAAGTATCTCCCGACGACCGAAATTTGGGCTCGCCAAGTCCGTGGATCGGTCGTTCACATCACATAGTAGCGGGGGCTCTCACCAGCTGGCAAAGAAAGCCGTATTTAGGGATTGCTCCTTGTACTCATCAAACAAGCGCTCCAATGCGACCTACCTCCTGACACGCGTGGCGGTGACTTAGGGTAACGGTGGAGGGTACAAGGATGACCCGCGATAGTCGAATACCAGGACGCATGGCTCGAATCCCGGCTGGGGCGGCGTTGTGGGTTGAGTCCGATCGCTTTCCTTCGTCGTTGGAGCGAGACCTACGTTATGTAGGATATTCATGGCTTGCGCTTCTTGATAGGCCGCTGTCCCACTTCGTCATCGCCCAGATCTTCTTGTGTCCAGTCCGAACATGTGACCTCTTCAGGCTCTGCATCGAATTCTATTTTGCAGAACGATTGAGAGTGATCGCGTTCTGCAAGCCACTGCGCTGCTACCAGGCCGGTTCTCTGTCTTAGCGCGGGCGTCTGACTAGCTGGTTTAATGTCCATTCCATGAGTTGCGCCATCAGCGATGACCAGCCACGACCGCGCGCGCATCTTCTGCCGCAGCTGTTGAAGCTGAGCCAGGTCGCACTGTGCATCTCTGCCACCTATAATGAACAGGACATCCGTCTCGCTGTTCAAATCAAGCAAGATTTGTTC
Source organism: Ramichloridium luteum (assembly GCA_002368545.1). Classification (NCBI taxonomy): domain Eukaryota; kingdom Fungi; phylum Ascomycota; class Dothideomycetes; order Mycosphaerellales; family Dissoconiaceae; genus Ramichloridium; species Ramichloridium luteum. The sequence goes on along the minus strand of MTSC01000001.1, from coordinate 1,449,320 downwards.
TCGACGTTCGGGTTCCCGGGTCGCACCATCTTTGCCGGCCGTCAAAGGATAGCTAACCAGGACGAGAGCGGTCTTCTTCAACTCTAGCTCCAGCGTAGTAATCACCGCTGCACGAGCGCCCATACTTCTACCGCCGATCGCCAAGGGAGTCGCGGACGCGGTATGCTCGAATACGTGCTTGAAAGCTTTGATCCGTGACTTGAGATTCATGTTTCCTTGGAATATGGTGATTTTGGAAAGCTTAGCGAATCCCTCCGCAAACTGCTGCATGACTGGGCTCTCGATGCCTCCCCCGACGCCATGTGTGAAGATTAAAGATACACTATCGCTGTTCCCACGATGTTCACATAAGATGAATTTGTCTTCGAAGGAGATGTTGCTTTGTGCGGTTGTTGTTGCTTTACTGCCATCCGTGCTTTGAGTCTGAGGATCGTCCTCTATCGGACCAACCACAACAGCTTCAGCAGGCTTTTGTGCTTCGTCTCTGGGCTTCCGTTTCAGCATCACGAGCGTATGGGAGAAATCGAACGCGAGTAGGTTTCAGGATTTCTGTGATATGGGGGTAGCGCGGGAAGATCGCTCCGGCGGCACAAGAGAGGACGAGGAGTATTTGGGGAACCACATACGAGTGTGAATGCCATGGTCGTCAAGGAAAGCGGATAGATCCGTGATTGACAATCATCAGCCGAGGCTAATCCGACACACACGCGATGACAGACACCCAGCCGGCGAACGGAAAACCACCCGCTTGCTTGCTAGCCGTGCGTGCCGTGCCAGCGTAACACCACGATTGGCATTCCGTTTCCGGCGGGTGACAACCGCCCGAGGATGGTGCAATAGTGCTTACTTATAACTTGCCCTGTGGAACTATATGTCCTTGATCATTTTCTTCCACTGCCAACGGAATTGCCTTATTGAAGAAGCCTAGGGCACACGGAAGAGCCATGGCTTTCGCCGCTGCCACTGCGGTGCAGCAGAGAGATTCTCACACGTATACTGCGAACTTCAGCAGCGACTGGGTAATCGGTACCGGTACGTCTAGAATGATCAACTGCCAGCTCTACATGATAGCTTTGCTGATTGGCTTTCACAGTGCCACATGGAGGATATGTGACAAGCGTGTTCCAGCGGGTTGTCCGAAAGCACTTCGAAACCACTCTCCAACAACAGAACCAGCCACACACTCTGGCCCTGCATCTGGACTTTCTTCGGCGAACGAGTGTGGGCCCTGCGACTTTCGTCGTCAAGGATGTTAAACTGGGGCGACAGATGTCCGTTGTGCATGTGACATTGACGCAGGATGGCCGCGAGGAGATTGTCGGCTACATCACGCAGTCAAACTTAGCCGCTGAGAACGGCGCGACTTTCGACACCCTCTGGACGACTCGATCCGGTCTACAGGCGCAGGACGTTTCCCGGCTCGAGGATGGGACAGACCCGATCTACGTCCAATGTAACGTGTGGCCGAACCCGAAGTTCAGGAAAGCCACCACGCACCTTCTCACGTGGTTCCCGAGGAATGAACGTGCCATCCAGTCAGGCTATGATTTTTGGTCATGCCCGGCAGATCCGTCTGAGAAGTGGACCAATGAGTCGCTCGGATATCTCGTAGATTTGTTCCCACAGGTCATAGAATCCTACTTGCTCGATGGATTAGACCCGTACAGCCCACGCCTGCATACCGATCCCAGCCTCAGCGAAAAGAAGAAGCGGCTGACGAAGGACGCCCTTCCCTATTGGTACCCAACCGTTCTCCTGAACCTTGACGTCAAGAAGGCGCTCCCCGAGGAAGGGGTCAAATTTCTCTTCACGAGGCTGCAGTCGAAGCAGATCAAGAATGGGAGGTTTGACCTGGAAGTTGTCATCGTTGACCCTCAAGGCGACATTGTGGCGTTGAGTCATCATGTATGCTTGGCAGTCAACGCGGCGCGCAACACAGCAGCAAGAAGAAAGGCAGATGATCCGTCGAAGCTGTAGATAGTGTAGTAAAGGTAGAGACTTATGGTGGTATCCAGTAATGTATGTTGGATGTTGCTGATTGTCCCACAAAACTATGGCCACCCACTCAGTAATCATGGGCACCTCAAACATAGTGGTATTTGATCTTGCAAGAGTTTGACAGTACTGTCAAATAAACATCCGGGAAGTTCGCCTGGGAAATCTTCCTGAGAGGACTGACTTGCTGAGGAGTGGATCGCATCACGAGGAATGGCTTCTTCCCAGAAGGCTATGTGGGCTTCACAATTTTTGGCTGCCTCCTAAGGTAGCCGACCTGCCCAGCTCGCCTATAAGTTCATATTCTTCTACTGTAGTACGATCTGCGCGTTGTGACGAGACGAATGGCCGGAGTTGTTTGAAAATGCTAACACGGCAGTTTCTGCTGGCGAGGAATTTGGGCGAAACTGCAATCTGCCGACATTTGGCCGAGCATCGCCGCGGGCAAGCTTCCGCACCCCCTTTGGAGGACCACCTTTGGAGGAATAGATTCAGTGTGCAGCACCATGATGGCGAGAGAAAACCGGTGGCCATTACGTTCTTGCATCGACTGAGATCTGACACAGCATTGACTGTGCACAACATTCTTAATCCCTAGGTCGGGCCAGATCTGTGGGTCCTGCAGGTACGGTGTCCGTACAGCACGAGAGCTAAACGCGCCTAAACAGTTGCGTCGTTTAGTAGCTCTCGTTTGGGCGGATATCCGTATCACCTTCTTCATTTGATCATCTCCGTTCATTGACGGCGTGGGTGGCCACATGCGCTCCGCAATGTTTGGAGTTGGGACCTGCACGATCGGTGCAATCCGCAGCAGCGCGGCATTGTACCCCTCCAGCGGCGTAGTGAGACCCACCGCCACCTCGATCGCACAGCACGCGAGCTGTAGGAGCTTCCCTCGAACACGCACTTTTGCTGCCTTGACCGCCCCAGCCTGTCTATCCCGACGAGAAATACCTTCACCTCTCCGGCATAGACACGCACTCGAACGATCCGCTCCCCGACACTCCCTCACGAACAATCGACTACCCCGCTCATTCCAACGACACTGCTCCCACCGACGAACCATGTGCAAACGCGAGGCCGACCTGGAGAGCACGAGCATGGACATCGCGAAGGGCCGCGAGGTCCTGCCGAAGAATGTCAAGCCTCTCCACTACGACCTTACCCTCGAGCCGAACTTTGAGACCTTCAAGTATGAGGGCACAGTCATCATCGACCTCGATGTCGTCGAGGACACCACCTCGATCTCATTGAACACGATCGACATCGACATCAAGGAGACGACCATCCGTTCCGGATCACACACTGTCAGCTCGACGCCGAAGGTCACCTACGATGAAGATACGCAGGTCACCAAGGTCGACTTTGACCAAAAGATCGCGGCTGGCTCGAAGGCACAGCTCATTCAAAAGTTCACAGGCACCCTCAACGACAACATGGCGGGCTTCTATCGTTCGTCATACAAGGGAGAGAATGGAGAGGACCGGTACATCGCTACCACACAGATGGAGCCGACCGACTGTCGGCGAGCATTCCCGTGCTTTGACGAGCCCGCGTTGAAGGCTACCTTTACTGTCACTCTCATCGCCGAGGATAAGCTGACCTGCTTGAGCAACATGGACGTGGCCAGTGAGAAGCAGGTGGATACCGCCAGTGGCAAGAAGAAGGCCGTCACCTTCAACAAGACGCCACTGATGTCGACATACCTCGTGGCTTTCGTCGTCGGCGAGCTCAAGGTACACGAAAATAACGATTTTCGGATTCCCGTCCGAGTCTTCTGCACTCCAGACAAGGACATCGCCCACGGGAGGTTTTCAGCCGACCTCGCCGCCAAGACGCTCGCTTTCTATGAGAAGGAATTCAACAGCCCCTTCCCGTTGCCCAAGATGGACCAAGTCGCCATCCCGGATTTTTCGGCGGGTGCCATGGAGAACTGGGGTCTTGTCACCTACCGGGTGGTGGACTTGTTGTTGGATGAGAACAACGTCAGCGCCTCGACGAAGCAGCGTGTCGCCGAAGTCGTCCAGCACGAACTCGCCCACCAATGGTTTGGAAACCTCGTGACGATGGACTGGTGGGAGGGCCTCTGGCTCAACGAGGGCTTCGCCACGTGGATGTCATGGTACTCTGCGGAGCGCTTCTACCCCGACTGGAAGGTCTGGGAAGGCTATGTCACCGACAACCTGCAGTCGGCGCTCGGCCTCGACTCCCTTCGCAGCTCTCACCCGATCGAGGTGCCCGTCAAGCGTGCCGACGAGATCAACCAGATCTTCGATGCCATCTCGTACTCGAAGGGTTCATGTGTCATTCGCATGATCTCGAAGTATCTCGGCGAGGAGACCTTCATGGAGGGCATCCGCCGATACCTGAAGAAGCACGCCTACGGGAATACCCGCACAGAGGATCTGTGGGCTTCTTTGACCGATGCCAGTGGGAAGGATGTTGAGCGCATTGCTGACATCTGGACCAAATACGTTGGACACCCCGTCGTGAGCGTCACCGAAGACCCGCAGAACAGCACCATCCACGTGAAGCAGAACCGCTTCCTCAGGACTGCCGACGTCAAGCCGGACGAGGACGAGACCTTGTTCCCTGTGATCCTCGGCCTGCGAACCAAGGATGGCGTCAACGATGATCTCCGTCTTGACAAGCGGGAAAGTTCCTTCAAGGTCCCGGACCTCGACTTCTTCAAGTTGAACGCCGACCACTCGGGCATCTACCGCACTTCGTACACCCCGGAACGTCTCAAGAAGCTTGGTGAGAATGCCAAGGCTGGTCTCCTGACGGTGGAGGATCGCGCCGGTATGATCGCCGACGCCGGCGCATTGTCTGCAGCTGGCTACTCCAAGACGGACGGCCTCTTGTCGCTGCTGAAGAGCTTCGACACCGAGAGCGAGTTCGTCGTCTGGGACGAGATCACCACCCGGATAGCCGCCATCCGCGGCGCATGGATCTTTGAGGACCAGAAGACCAAGGATGCATTGAAAGCTTTCCAGCGCGACCTTATCAGCCACAAGGCCCACCAGATCGGCTGGGAATTCAAGGACACCGATGGTCACATCGAGCAGCAGTTCAAATCGCTGCTGTTCGGATCGGCTGCCACGGCGGGTGACGAGCAGACCAAGAAGGCTGCATTCGACATGTTCGAAAAGTTCACAGCAGGCGATCGCCCCGCCCTCCACCCCAACCTTCGATCCAGTGTTTACTCTATCGTTCTGCAGTACGGAGGTGCCAAGGAGTACGATGCCTTGGTCAAAGAGTACGAAACGGCCAAGGCCAGTGACGAGCGCAATGCTGCGCTCCGCTCTCTCGGCCGTGCCAGCGACCCTGCCCTCGTCCAACGCACGCTTGCGTACTCTCTGAGCAAGCATGTCAAGGACCAGGACATCTACCTACCCCTTGCAGGCCTGCGTGCTCACAAGGAAGGTATTGAAGCGCTCTACACTTGGCTCAAGGAGAACTGGGATCTGCTCCGCGAACGCATGCCGCCGTCGTTCACGCTCTTTGGCAACGTCGTCAGCATGGCCACCAGCCCATTCACGAAGCCGGAACAGCTCAAAGATGTCGAGAAGTTCTTTGAGGGTCGCAGCACTAAGGGCTTCGACCGGAATCTTGCGCAGAGCTACGACGCGATCAAGGCGAAGATTGGCTGGCTCGAGCGTGACGCAAAGGACGTGGAGCAATGGTTGAAGGACAACAAGTACTTGTAATGGCGGTGCATTCGCACGAGGTGTGTGGCGAGCAGACAAAAGGTCGGAACATGCACGAATTCACTACATGTGCATATCGACGATGCGAAGATATCGTGAGAGACGTGCTTTGCATTCGGAACTAACTAATACATGGAAAAACAATCATTCTGCGTGCTCATGAAAATCAGTCGGTTGTGAGCACCCCCCAAAAGTCCCCGTTGATATTCCGTGTGTGGTTGCGCATCGTGGCCGCGAGGTGAGGTGTCGGGTGCCGTTATTAGTCAGTGGGGGCGACCTCCTCCAGCTGCTTGGGCTCGGGCGACGGTGGCCGGCTTGGAGAAGCGCGCGGCCAAGACTTCGTGCGTGGCGCGGATGACCGAGTACCAGGCCCCGTCCTCGAACCAGACATAGACGCGGTCCTCCAGGTGATCTCCCGCGATCCACTCGAAGGTGATCCCTTTCCACGGCTTGAGCATGCAGGCGTAGAAGGCGCCGTCTTTGTCGCAAAGCTTGATGGGTGCGATGCCCATGCGGTTCAAGATCTCGACCATGATCAGCTCGTCGGGGGTCGGCCGGGTGGTTTCGGCCACGGGGCGGCGGCTGGACACGAAGTGCTGCGATTGTTCGGCCAGGTCGGCTCGCACGTCCCGAATCGAGAGGCCGCGCAGTTGGGCCACGCCGACGGCGGCAGCGTGCTCCCAGCTGTTGCGCTTGACGTTGCTCCACTGCAACGGGCGGCATTCGGGCAGCTGGGTGTAGTACTCGTGCTTGGTGTAGTACTCGTGCTCGGTGAGCAAGTTGTGGTGGGTCTGGGCCGGCACCAGCTTGCCGTACTCGTCCCGCGCGCCGGTGGCGGGATGGCGGCGGTAGACGGAGTCGTCGCCTTCGAGACGACGATAGGAGAACTTGACATTGCGGTAGTCAAGGTAGATGTACCAGCTGGGGCCCATGGGGCCATGCTGGCGGTACGCGTCGAGCGCCAGCTTGTACAGACGGGTTCGCGGCTCCTCTGGGCGGCTGGGCAGCAGGCCGCGGTTGCACAGCATCGTGAGCACGTGGACGGTCAGGGCTTCGAGGCGTTCGTAGTCAAACGAATCGCCAGTGGCAGGCGCAATCTCTTCAATGGCGCTGTTCGGGAATCAGCAAGTCGCTCGGTACCATCGCTCGCTCGACTTACGCCTCAATTTCCTCGTCGGGGTGGTAGTTGATCGGCTGAGCCGAGCCATCGGTGGTCGGCAGGGGAGTCTGCTGGATGCCCTCCTTCGCCGCGAGCTCCTCCAAGAGCTGATCGTTCTTGACGCGAAACCAGTATCCGGTTAGCCAGCGACGGTTCTCCGGAATGTCAAAGATTGCCAAATCCACCATGATGATCGGATCGCGTGAGGAGAATGCAAGCTGGAGTGTGATGCTGATGAGTTGATAGAGTCCGATCTCTCAGAGTCAAACGAAAAGAACAAAGGGATATTGCTCTGCTTGTTAGGCAGCGACCGGCCCCACCGACAGCGTGCTACCGATGTCGACGGAGGGGTAATTTCAGGAGAAACATTCCGATTCACTCGTCGAATGAGGTGGAAATCTGGCCAGACCGACGATTACATCACGGACGGAGCATTCACGGAGCCTGTATGACGACCGGTCATCTGCCGCTCCCACATGAAACGCGAGCGCTCGACAGGCGGCAGGCGACACGTTCAGATGTCGACTGCATCGGCCGTAAGGGGGGAGGGGGGTCACGACGAGATTACACGGAGTGCAAGGAGCTGTCCAGGACCTGGTCGTTGCTGTCTCGGAGGGGTTCAAATTCGGCTTGTGATTCCGACTCGGTCGTGTCAGGGGTAAACTGCGGCAGCGGAGGCGGACCTCTGAAGGATTAGATATTTCGTTCGGTGTGGCTTATGTCTGATCGATGGCGAGACGGCCGAGCACGATCCCACGGTCGTCAATAGACGCCGTTCTGCCAAGGAGTGTGTGCCAGGGGTCCAGGATCGGTTCCAACGTGGTGTGGACGATCACGGACACGCATCTCATGGAATCATTGCACTCACCCATCGACTGAGCTCGCTGCTTCTTGCCGTAGATCTGTGCCTTCTTGGCCTTAGCCATCGCCGTCTTTTGGTGACAGATATGTCGGTCCGTCTGAACGTCGTACTGGATTTGCTAGGTTGATTAGACCACCGTGACCAACCACTGCGAGGGCGGAGGGTGACCAGGAAGAGTCTTTCGGATTTGCATCGCCATTCAATCAACAACACTCGCATGCGTGAGTGACGCGAAACGGCACGTCACGGAAACGTCATGTGATTCGCATGCGTTCAAACTTGACGCCCGAGTCGGGAGGATGTACATGCATAGACTCGGCGTGCCGTGTGTGATATACTGGTCTGACTACTCATTATCGATCTGTGGTTAATGCCTGGTCCTACGACAGACTCGAGTCATCCAGAGGGACTCGTCTGCGAGGGAAGCAATCGAACGCCCGTCAAATGGCGTGGATGTAGCAATGGCATTGTGTCGTCTCAGCCCGCTTGCCTTCCCGCCCGACCAACACCACCTTCTGATCGACAACGACCCGGTGAATCGATGCCATCGGGCGGCAGTCCGATCTGGCTGGACGACAATGTACCTCCCAATCCGAAATCGAGCCGGGGTCGTGTCTGTGCGATATCGGTCCCATCCTCGCGATACTCATCGTCTCGGGACGTGCTTGCAATCCCGGTCCAGCAGGAAAATTCCTTCGACCATTGACGAGCACGACATACTGCGACGATATCAAGCCGGCCACGGACGTTCCTGTGGTCCTAGATGCGGTCCATTCATCGCCTCATCGCCCTTGGTCACAGATCGAATGCCTCTCGGGCTTGTCGGCCCCGGATCGCGGTCTTGGGCGCGGGGACTTCACCACGCCTCACCGATCCACATGGCAGACTTCTTGCGGTGGCCTACATTTCGAGACGAAATAAATCGAGCTCGACCTGTGACAAGTGGATGTCGTCGACGATGCGGAAAACGACACCGCCGTCGATGGTATCACCCGTCAGGCCGCATTCCATGATGTAAGCCTTGCCCCAAATGCCTACACGCTTTGTCCATTGACGATATCATTCTAGGAATGTTTCATCACTGCCGTCGGCCTTCTCTTTCCGCCTTGCGTACTGCTCGGGCATTGCCCTCACGGCACCTTCGAGTTGATCATCGGAACACACAGTCGAATCTGACGGCTTCATCGCCACGCATGCCTCGAGATCGGCGAGTTGTCCACACACGACCGCAACGTCACACGCCACGGTCAGACTTTCAGGTCCTAATCTTCTCGTTCGCATCACACGATTTCAACTTTTCTGCTGGAGTCTTACTAAGAGATCGCTCTAGGAGATGTGCTGCCCGCAAGGATAATAATCGAAATCCCAACACTGCGCCCATGAGCGGAGACTGTAAGCGAGAGCGTCTCGAGGTCGAAGCTCGGCGATTTATGCAGTGCTAACGTCTTTGAGAGAGTCCCTTTCGACGACGACAAAGCCGGCACGTCGGATTGGCTTTTCCGATTACGACACGCAGCTCTTGCAAGGCTGTCGGAGAAGGAGCTGCTCAATCACGGCACGCAGCTCTTGCAAGTCGGCCGTCGGAGGGGTTGCTCGATCACAGCACGTAGCTTACAAGACGACCATTCTGTCGGCCTCGAACATTGTCCACCTCACACAACAGACTTCGGGGGCAAGGGGATCGTGCCGGATCGTCGTTCCAGTGCAGAACCGATGCCTTGCTGACCTGGTCACTGTGGATAATTGATGTCATGCTGGTATTGGCGTCGTATCAGTTCGGTCTGTGAGGACTGCCTGCCATCTTGTGAGTGCTTGGAGCGACTCAAATCGACTCGACCCAGGCACGAAACGACATTGACCCCATGGACATCGATGTCGGACCACTCCAGAACTTCGACGAGCTGCCGCTGGCGAGGAACTCACGACGGCCCCGGTGTAACAGCCGGCTCTGGTGGCGGCGTAGGACGTCCCCAAGAATCTCATGCTGTCCCGTCGATCATGATGCGGTTGTGCTCGGCCGAGGTGGTCATAGACGTCGTGCAATGCGACACGGTCGACTCAGAGCGGTGGCAGGGCATGAATCGGCGATTGCCATCTCGTGCACGAAGCTAGCAGATCGACTCTCGTGCCTGATGAGACACAACGACACGCCGTGCTGTTGCCTCCGATCCACTATCGGCGTGTTGCAGGCGCCGTCCCGGCCACACAATGTCCAGACACCGACTCTGGGGAGAATCGACGGAACGATCACTTGTCACGCTGGACGATGCGCTGCATTCCGACGCAGCGGCAGCCACCATCGGGCTTCTTCCAGTCAGACGACACCGAGACTTGACGCTCGTCGCAGCCATGGTGTCCCACGGTGCATGCAGTATGCTCGCCGCCGCTATGGTATGTCTCATGATGAGTATGCTCGTCGTCGTGATGGTCTGTCTCACAGTGCATGCAGTATGCTCATGCTGCGAGAATGCAGGCATAATAAACGGCCATGGCGAGTGTCCGACCTTGACCCGGCCCCTCGAATTCGTCGAGAGAAGAACACTCTGACCAAATTTCCATAGACGAAGAAGAACGCGCATATTTCAACCGCGTGGTTGATTATGCTTTAGACAATGTCAAGGAATTTGGTCCGTAAGTCTCCGGTTAAAGCGCTCATCATTTTCCGCGACACTTGCTCCCCCGAATGTTACGCCCTTTATTCTTCATACCGCAAAGGTCCCCTCGCCCGAAATCGAGCCATTGGGCCTGCGTACGGTGAAGATCTTGTCATGCTCGCCATGGCATGACCTCCGTTCCCCTTCCCATTGACCACTACCGGGTGACAGCCATCCGGCAGAACAAGTTCACAAACTGATGACAAAGAGACACTCCTCCCAGATCGCGGGCTGAAAAGAAGTCAAGATGAGCCTGCGGAGATGTTTGTCGTGGAGAAGGAACACAATTCTGTGGGTTCTTTTTAATTCGTCGCGGCTGCTAGCATGGCTGGCCATCGCTGGAGACGTCCTCCAACTGCATCAACCTACGATACCAATCACTACCTTTCTCGAACTGCCAACACCAAGTCGTGCCGAGAGACCTTGTCCAAGCAATGGTTAGAAGGGCGGCATTTTGAGTCCGATGCCATGCCCGAGCTGCGGTCGATCTGTCGTCTACCGCATCGTCATATATCCAGTCCAACCGCTCAGAACCCTAGGGGATGTGCCGCTGATCTAGTTGTTACGACCTTTGAAGACAAGCTGTCCCGAAGCGGAACCGAAGCGTGCAAGATAATAGCGACCTCAAGCCTTCATGGACTGCCGAGGCAGCGTTGAGTTGCATCACGGTCTCGAGGTGAAGATCAACACGACCCTATGAGTTCGGGCCATCCATGGCTTTCGGCGGCCCAGCGTCCGGCACGGCAGCGGAATGGAAAGACGTCGCTTGCACCTGCGGCAGGCATCTGACAACACCCGCCCAACCTGTTCGTAACTTGAAAGGTTGTCGAAAGGATTCTTTGTGCCGCCGGGGCTGTTCGGAGATGCTTGCACTACACCTCTCCCTGACGAGAACAATGCTAGACAGTGCAACATCACGGTCCGATGAAAGGATGTGGCTTATGTCCGCCAGCTCGGTTGGACGAGGTTAAAGGGCTGCGGATGTGTTTGATCGATGGCCTCTGTTCAATCTTGCATCACCACGACGATCAAAGTTCCTCGAAGGGTGTCCTCGAGTCTGCGTCCTCCTGCACGAATCTATCACGGATCATCGTGGGTATGTGGAACCATCATACTTATTTACCCCATCGGCATCGATTGACTCCTTCGGGCAGCGGCTGCCAGCTATTTTGTTCAACCTCGTTGTCATCGAGCGACTTGTTCTCGGGTAGCGGCTGATCCTTTTCAGCAGACTGGATGTCTTTCGCCGCGTCAATGCTCGCCGCCCGCAATCGCCATTCCCTTGACCTTTGCTGACTTTCCCGTCCCCAACGAGAGGTGGTTTGATCTGACACCCTCTGCTGCCCGGCTGTGGCGTTCACGTCGGCGCCGCCTCTTATGGCTCTCACGCACCGTTGGAGCTATGCCTGGGAGGGTATGTTCTGGATTGTCGGAGGCTGTCGAGCAGAGAGCTGCGCAGCACCCGATGTCGAGCGATTCCCTCTGCAAGCACGACGTCGATCCTCAACTGGGCTTCCTCTCATGTGTGCTGGATGACTACTGGTCTCGCCGCCCTCTGGCGGTGTGGTCAAGTTGTAGCTTTCATCAAGTCACGCAGACCTCCAGAAGATGCTGCTATTGGCATCTTTGACAACCAAACCGCCATCGTTTGGTCATGCGATGCTCCCCACCTTTGCCACGCCTGATCCGATTGTTCAGCCCGCCCGCCTGCACTTGAGTCCACGACCAACGCCGGCCTGCTGGCCATCGTCTGATGAAAGCCCTTGCATTCTTGTCACCTGGATCCGATAGACAAGAATGGCCCGAGTGAAATAATCGTCATCGTGTTCCTTATGACACGGACAGCACAACGGTCTACACATTCATCTTGAACAGCAACAACTATACCGCGAACCAATTTCAGGTTCTTAGAGCTCGAGCAGGACGGCAGTTCAAAGAACGCCGCACCAGAGAATACAAGATTTTGGTCGCAATCGCCAAACATACTGCCTTCGAAGATATGCCAAAGCCATCTACAAGCTCTCCAAAGGCAGGCGGAACCTTAGTCCTAGGGACATCACAATCGAGGTTCCCTCCGGCAAGGCAGCCTTCCTCATGTTCATCACACCTCAAGCAAACTTCTATGGACGATCTTGGCAAGGCAGCCTTCCTCATGTTCATCACACCTCAAGCAAACTTCTATGGACGATCTTTCTCCCATTTGAGCCGGACCAATTGTGGTTTTGGGTAAGTATCGCGGCTATCTCACCCAACGCATGTCAATCGCCATGGCTGTTTGCTAACCATGCTTCCTGCTACACTGCGGCGCTGAAAATGAAAGGCTTTCCATATGGGAGAGCCATATCGTCGTGCAAGCTCGGCCACCTAGCACAAGGCTTACCCTGCAGTCAGAATCAGTCAAAATAAGCGTCTGTTGATGATGAGACGATCGTTGCCATAGCCTGCTCAATGTCTCAATACTGTGACGATGACAGGCACTCCAGCAGCGCTGCTCGGACTCGAGGACATTACTCCGGAAAGGATCGCTCCATGCGTCGCTTCTACAGATTGCCCTTCTGCTGGCCGTGAATCTTTCAGCTGATCGGCAACCTGTTGGCCGACCCTCCTGCTGACCGACCCCCTCGCTGGCCGACCCCTTCGCCGGCCAACCCTCCTGCTGGCCGAGAGGTGTGCTCGCCGACTCTCCTCTCGGCCGACTCTCTTGCTGACCGACCTCGTGCTGGCCAATGCTCCCGCTGGCCGATGCTCCTGCTGGCCGACCCGCGTGCTGGCCGACTCTCCTGCTCGGTGACCCTTGTGCTGGGCGACCCTCCTGCTGACTGTCGATCGCCCTGCTGGCTATGGATCTTTTGTTGGCCTCGCATCCTTCTGGCCCACACCTCACCATGAGTTGTTCAGGGGCATGCCACCGGACATTACTCTGTACCCCTTGGAAGGCTACAGCATCCATGGACCCCGGCTCATCGTCCATGGCACGCAGCTGACCGCACTGCCGTCATCGCGGCATCTGCCGCACGCGCCTGACAGGCAAAGTCTCCAACACCCTACTGCTTGCTCAAGCCCATCGTTGGTGCCGTGGGCTCAGTACCTGAAGCAGTGAACGAAACGGATCACCAGAAAAGGCAAAAAGAACCTCGATCGGAGCCCTGGCTTGCAAAATATCAGCCTTCTGCCCCTCACAGCCCGAAAATCCAACGGTCGCTACCATCTTCGATCCGCTAGGCACCCCGGATTTTGCCTGTCCAGTCATCGCAGCAGCACATCGAAGCAAATACCTGGTCGACGATGCTGATGGTCACCGTGGCAGTATTCAGAAGCATCCTACAGACCCCAATGCTTTGTCCGCACTTTTGGGGTGTGGGTTGCGATGTATGCTTGGCACCAGACTCGGCGACCTTCGTCGACAATCGGTCAGACGCAGTTGCCGCAGGCGCTGTCCTTTCTCGTCCTGAGACACCCTCGCGACGATGATCTCGGCGCATGCCACTGCGACCCTGGCATGCCATCACCGGTGGACAATAAAATCGTCCTCCCGCGCCTGCACCCATCCTACAAGAGAATCCTGCGGTATGTCGTTTGATCCCAGCTGTACCCTCTATAGCGAGCACCATTACTAACCGATGCTTGTCAACACATCGCACTGCATGACAGTACTGCCGGACGGCAGCGACATCCAAACCGATAGCAGAGAGGTAAGTGGATCATCTCTGATATATCCAGGAGGTAATCACAGGCAGTTCTAGGACATGAGGACGAAGTAACGCCAGTCAAGAACCCATGATGATTCTGACAAGCACCGCCACAGCATGCTCACCAAACCTTCGAGACAGCCTGCAGGATCGACATACCCTCCCACAACCAGCATCTCGGCGACTCCATGTGTTCGACAGGGATGACCACGGCATAGGTAATGTTTCGCCCATGCCACAACAAGCCAGACAGTGGTCTGTCAGTGGAGGGGATCTACGCACCACAACAAGGGTTGACCAAAGACTGCAGTATGTGAATGGAGCTGCTTCCAATAATGCGTCGTCGTTCAAAATTGCGGACTGTTTGTCATACGCATATTTACAGGCAAGTTCCACAATTGTGACTTCCGTCGAGGTGGATCACTGCCCAAGCTTGTCAGACTCACGACGAACGAAGATGGAGGAGCTCACGGCTGCCCGAGTCGCAGACCACGCGCCAATGGCAGGCCTCAGGTGAGATGGTGATGACTGACTTTCAATCAAACGAAACTCCTGCATGACAGCGAAGTTTTTCAACCACCACCCAAGCGACCTCGCTCACATGCGGTCAGACATCACTCCACCGGGGCCGTTCTAGCGACCTTCCCATCCGATGTTCGAGCTGAACTGCCGAGATTTACTGCTACACGACCGATCCCCATCCAATGGCGACTCCGAGATGTTCTTCCAGCATCCCCGCTCGAGTCGGTGCGAAGCAATCCGACACCATAGCGTCCTTGTTATAGATGTAAGTATGCGCCTCGGGATATCAACAAGAGCAGTATCATGCTGACCCGACGCCATGGACCATGCTGTCCACGACTTTATCACGGGCTCACTGGCGTCAAGTACCACATACTACTCTGAGCCCCGAGGGTCTCTCTCTCGTGATGGTCGAGGGATCGCTGCCTTCATCGACAGTCCTCTCGGTGAGATCAGTCCGAGCCCTGATTCTAACCCTTCTTGTCCTAAGATGGCATCACATGCAAGACGCCCCAAGCCTTGAAATGGATGATGTGATGCTCGTCCCCAGTTACTTCCTCGGTCCTGAGATGACAAATGCAACGTTGCCATCCTCATTGCGGAGCAAAACATGCCGTCCATGCCAGCCATGTCGTCCGCCTTTAGGATGCGCCTGCTTTAGCCATCCTGTCCTTGCCAGCGATCCTGTCCTTGCTAACGATGCCGTCCGCCCTAGCGATGCTGTCTGCCCCAACCACGTTGTACATGCTGGCCATATTGTCCATGCCAGCCTCCCCTTCTCGCTGGCCATCCCCTCCGCCCTGACCTTATTGTCCATGCCAGCCTTCTTTCCTTGCTGCTCAAAGTGCGAACACAAAGCGAGGGCCTTCACACAATAGTGCAAAGAATGGATGAGACCTGGCCCATTCTACTTCCTCTTAATGCAAGCCACGTCGTAGTACCTACAAGGACTTCTTGTCCTTCTAGCTGGCCATCCTGCACTAATTGATGCTTAGATGCAGCCTCGTAGCAAGATGCTGTTGTCGTCCTATGGGAAGAATCACATGTAAAATGCTTTCGCAAGAACGTAAAGCAAGCCTAGTGCGACATGTTTGACGTTCTTTTAATTTTCAATCTTTAATTTTCAATTTTTAGCGGATCTAATTTTCAATCTTTAATTTTTAATCTTCAAGTTTTAAAATATAATTTTTAATTTTTAATTTTTAAAATATAATTTTCAAGATAAATTGCAATTTTTAAAATAAAATTCAATTTTTAAGATAAAATGCAATTTTCAAAATAAAATGCAATTTTCAAAATAAAATTCAATTTTTAAGATAAAATGCAATTTTCAAAATAAAATGCAATTTTCAAAATGCAATTTTTAATTTTTTAAGATAAAATGCAATTTTTAATTTTTTAAGATTAAATGCAATTTTTAAAATTAAATGAAATTTTCAATTTTTAATTTTTAATTTTCAAAATTAAATGCAATTTTCAATCTTTAATTTTTAATTTTTAATTTTCAACATTAAATGCAAAGTTTAATCTTCAATCTTTAACAACATTAAATGCAATTTTCAATCTTTAATTTTCAATTTTCAATTTTCAATTTTCAATTTTCAATTTT